>JAVLVB010000311.1:610063-658851 GCA_032876305.1 Orestias chungarensis | reverse complement strand
TGGATGGATGGATGGATGGATGATGGATGGATGGATGGATGGATGGATGGATGGATAATGGATGGATGGATAATGGATGGATGGATGGATGGATGGATGGATGGATGGATGGATAAGGGATGGATGGATGATGGATGGATAATGGATGGATGGATGGATGATGGATGGATGATGGATGGATAGATGGATGGATGATGGATGGATGATGGATGGATAGATGGATGGATGGATGGATGGATGGATGGATGGATGGAGAATGGATGGATGGATGGATGGATAATGGATGGATGGATGGATGGATGGATAATGGATGGATGGATGATGGATGGATAATGGATGGATGGATGGATGATGGATGGATGGTGGATGGATAGATGGATGGATGGATGGATGGATGATTGATGGATAATGGATGGATGGATGGATGGATGGATGGATGGATGGATGGATGGTTGGATATAATAAGTTGAAATAACCTACCTTTCTGTGCTGGTCTGCTTCACACAGTATACCAACCTTATGAACTTTTCAGATAGGTTCAATTTGCAACTATACATTTTGATGTGTAATTGCTGTGATAGACCAACACAAAGTAGTAAGTAATACAGAGACATTCAGAATATGTATATATATCTATATAAACATTGTTTGAATTATTTTTCTACAAAAAAGGAAACATGCAGTTTTCTCTATTCTACTGCCATTTAGTCTGATTCTAAAAAATCAAAGCTCCTAAAAGTCACCTAATTAAAAAAAGAATCCTACTATGTATAATTGAATATGAGCATGAATTCAGGATTGGAAGAAAAATTAGCATCACAAAGAACAAGGAACACAGCAGATCGGTTAGGGAGAAGTTGAAAGCACTTAAGTTATGAAACATGTCCTCGTGAAAGAACAACCATGTAGTAGACACAGCAAACAAAAAAGATTCCCTGGTCAGATGTCACCAAAATCCAGCTTGTCTTTAGACATGCATTTCACCCTGACCATGTCATCCGATCAGTGAAACGTGGTGATGACAGCTTCATACTGTGGGGATGCGACACTGAAGTTGGTCTGCAACATGGGTGGAGTTAAATACAAGATAATCCTGGACGAAACTTTAGAATGAGGAAGAATGTCACTTTCTCCAGGACGACTGAAACGTAACTTTCAGTATTTCTACTGAATCAAGCTTTAAAGTTTAGGAGTGGGTTTCAATAGAAGGTGATTAATTTAGTTTAAGATCGGTTTACAATAATGTGAACTTCATTTAATATGCAATCCATGTAATATGCACAAGTCTTTTTTTTAGAACATCACAAGAAACAACTATGTCTGGCAAAATTAGGATCACCTACTTTTAAAGTTTTACAAAACCTAATAAAACCAAACAAAAACATGTTAGACTTTGTAAAGTTAAGGAAATGTTCTGCTTTATAAAAAAAAAAAAAGCATAGACAGTATCAAGTAATGAATCTATTGGCACAAGACAAAATTACTTACTAGTGCAAACAAAATGGAACACGTTAAATTTCAAAGTTGACTCTTACTGACATCTGGTGGACAATTTGTGAACTTGCATGCACTTATTAAATTTCTTTTTTTAAATTATTTTGTTTAAAGACTTAAAACAAAATAAAACCTTACAGTTATTTAGGTTTTGTGAGTTTCATTACAATATTATAATTAAATATCAACAAATGGATAAATACGAATATATCATAAAATCCAAAACAGCATCAGCATTAAAAGTAGATCTGTGCATTTGTGAGGTTAGTTTTGCTGTTGTGAGTTCAATTTAAAGCTTTTCTGGTAACTCAATGTACTTTATGTGATAAAACTATAACACAATAAACAAACATTACATTACAGCAGAAAAACAAAGAAGCTGCTGGAGAATTGCTTTCCACCTAAAAGTCATTATTAATCAAATGAAGCTAAAAACAAATGTGTTTTAAACTTGATTATGAAACAGACCTACTTTAGATTTGGGTTATGGTATTAAAATGGATTTAGCTTGGGGGGGAAACCAAGGGAAAAGCAGATCTACTGTAAAACATGATGGCGGAAGTATCATGCTGTGGGATCGCTTTTCTTCAGACGGAACTAGACTCTGGATGCAGCTGCAGCTGCAGAGCCTCTCCTGACCTGATCTCAACCATTTCCTCTCTAGCTGCTCAAACTAGGCCGCGTCGTTACGTGCTCTGCGTCTGACGTCATCGCGTCAGATGGCTGACTGTTTACATCCAGCAGTGTTGTGTTGACTGGATCCCCCCGCTAGCAGCAGCAGCAGCAGCAACAAGACGAAGAAGACACGGCGGAGGAGAAGGTAAGCCCCGGAGACCGGGAGGCTCCTGCAGGGCCAGGCCGGCCCGCACGGGCCTCCCCAGCACGGGCCTCCCCAGCACGGGCCTCCCCAGCACGGGCCTCCCCAGCACGGGCCTCCCCAGCACGGGCCTCTCCGCGCTGCAGCCTCCGTGTTTTGTTGTGTTGTTGTTGTTGATGTCGCTCTGGGCTTTGCTAGTGTGGGTGAGGATCATTCTGGATGGATCTGCCCGCAGAGAAACAGCCGAGCTCTCATGCACGGAAACACCCGATGTGCCAGGAAATAACCGAGTCTGTCCGGGGGGGCCCGCATAGGAACTATTAAACAATAAGCGGTGCTCTCGAGCGCCCCCCTCTGGCCACTCTGCCGCCTGCAGAGTGGTCAGCAGGGGGGGTTTCAGGGGTTTTTGGGAGGGAATCGATCTTTATTGTTATCGTATCGCAAAAAGATAGATTAGGAGCTTTTATCAGGGAATTGAACTCGCATCCTCAAAATGTCATCCTACTAAAACTCTAAGGAGAGAGATTTGATCCAAAATTATGGCAAGCAGACAACAGAATAATGATTTTCTTCACTTCTAGTATTTATTTGTTTTCAGATTTTTTAATTTCATTAATTGCATTTATTTGTTTCTATTTGTGCTTCCTTGGCCTAATTTCAAGGACGACACCGTGATGCATTTCTATTGGTCTAAAAGTTAAACCACGAAATGAGACGCAACACTAAAAACGTCACCCTTAACCAACTTTTCATGCCTTTTCGTAACTTCATGTCCGACCTGGATCGACGCTTTATTGGCTCCAACCAGACGCCCACAGAGTTATGGGTCATGATCTGTTGATCAAAGTTGTCAGTTGTAAAATGTAAATGAGCAAAATGCAGAAATAACACATTATTTTCCACTTTTCAGTTCCATTTATTTTAATTTTATTTCTTTTATTAGTTTTGATTAAGTGATATTACTAAGGGAACAATGTTGAACAATAATAGCCATATGAAAAAACATTGTTAATAAATGTATTATTAATCAACAGGTTACATAAATATTCAAGTTTAATTCAAAGATTGGATACAATAAATGACCAGTTCTGCCGTGGTGTTGCCGGTTAAACGCTGGATTCCATCGCTTTTGTTGGAGAGCTGATGTCAGAGATTTTAAACCATCTTTCTAAATCATCTTGTTTAGGGATTGTGGAAGGAAACTGCAGAGAATCCAGGCATTCGCAAAAAGATGAAAACTCCATGCAGGAAGAGCCTAGGCTGGTATTCGAACCCAGGAACTTCTTGCTGCAAGGCAGCAGGGCAGCTACCTGCCTATCATGCAGCCTTGTTATTTAAAAAAGTGGCTGAAATCTAACAATAGGAACTCCTTACATTGCGCTGTCCCTTTAATTGTTGATGACGGAATCGTCTTTTTTACTAGAAAACTCTTCTTCTAGATATCCAGAGCGTCCTGAAGCCACATTGTGTTCGTCCTCCAGTCAGGATGGGCGGAGCTGTGAGCGCCGGCGAGGACAACGATGACCTGATCGACAACCTGAAGGAGGCGTACTACATCCGCACGGACCTGGTGGAGCGAGCATTCAGAGCGATCGACCGGGCCGACTACTACCTGGATGAATACCGGGACAATGCGTACAAGGTGAGGAGAAAGAAGCTCTGCAGTCAGCCAGGACCCACACAAAGACATTGGGTCGCTCACCGTAGATTTTTGTTGTGGGACAGGACCTCGCCTGGCGACATGGGAACATCCACCTGTCTGCTCCGTGCATCTACTCTGAAGTGATGGAGGCTTTGGAGCTGCATCCTGGACTCTCCTTCCTCAACCTAGGAAGTGGGACCGGGTACCTCAGCACCATGGTGGGACTCATTCTAGGTAAGTGAGAACACATCTGTTATGTATTTAAAAAAAACCTCATATTTTGTCTCATGGAGTCTGTTCTGGCTGTTCCAGGACCGTTCGGAGTGAACCATGGAATAGAGCTCCATGCAGATGTGATCGAGTATGCCTACCAGAAGCTGGACTGCTTCATCAAAACCAGCGACAGTTTCGACAAGTAGGTCCAGACAGATCGGATGTTTCCGTTTGTAGCTGCAGTCGAATAAATGTGTGGATGTATGGATGTGCCCATATCAAAATGTAAGTTAACCGCTCAGCCTCCTCTTATCTACCCTGCTGTTTTTTCTGCATGTCTTGATTGGGCAAAGGAGAACGCTCCTGCCCCAGCTGGACTCTGGCTGCAGAGCATTTTACTGTATCCTGGAGACAGTGGAAAATATTCTCTTGTCAGTTGAGGAAGTAAAGGATGTTAATGTAATCGGATGAGTGAAAGCAGGATTTCTGCTCGGTGGATACCTGGCTCATCTTGAAATTGACAAAAGTCTGCAGCCGATGGAATATGCCAATGAGATCCCAACATGAAATAGACCTTGGAAAAGTTGTATGACCGGCGAGGCGAGGAATGTCCAGTCTGGCTATTGAGGGTTCTGATGAAAACTTTAAGCCAACGGTGTCGGTCTGAGCAGGAACATCTGTGATGTTGTTCTTACTCTGGCTCCCTTGAATGCTGGATATCGCACTTTCTCCTGGGTATTACTTAAGGTGGACCCGATGAACATCACACTACTTTTCAGGGATTATGGCAGGACTGCCCTGGGTCTGGTTCCACAGATTATATTCCTCAGATTCACACCAACGTTTATTTCCATCCAGAGTCGGAGGGCGGTCATGTGTTTTTTTTTCTAGGTCATGTGACGGTGACACAGTCCTAGATCTTGAGGATGTTTACAATGATGGCGGTGTGGTCGATTTTAAAGTGTAAAGAAATAAGTGACTGACCAGGAAAATAACAGGAACAAGTTTGTTAGTATGAAAGTGTTGATTCTAAAATTTGCAATCATGTCCAACATGGAAAACAAAATGGAGAAGATAAGGTCATTGGAATATTGTCCATCTGAAAAGAGCAATGGACAGAAAAGTTTGAGAGGAAATATCCTAAAAATAGAGTTATCTCCGATGAGTCTGAAGATAAATGACTATTTTCACGTTGAAACAATTTAGCTTCACACTGATAATATCTGCTTTGATTTGATTGATAAAACGATATTCAAGCACATTTAAAAGCTTATATTATGGCCCTTTGGTGTATTTACTTCCTTTCTTTTATTTGATGTATTTTCCAGTTAAAAATCTCTTTCTAAATTAATCTGATTTGTGAAGTAGCCACACCCCCAAACTTGCAGGCACACAAAGCCACCAGACGGGAATACGTTTCATTTTGCACCAATACTGATATGTTACTAAAACGACTAACATTGGCCGATGTTAATACCGATATATTATAAGAATGATTTATCAGTCCAGAAAACAGGATTTTTAAGTCTCTACAGGATCTTTAGTGAAGGTTAATTACATTTATGTGTGTGTTACACCCTCCTGCTGCGTGAACGTTGCCTCATTTGTTCCCTAAACATCTTTACTCTGGTTTGAGACACTTTCAGTGACACTCAGGTGAATTTGCTGGCGCACCCTCTTTTAGAAGGACTGGATTCTTTCCCGTCATTTCAAAAACCTTTTACGTTGTGATATATGCACATTTGTATTTATATACACATATTTTTGCACGATTTTCCTTCAGGTTTGAGTTCTGCGAGCCATCCTTCGTGGTCGGTAACTGCCTGGAGATTCCCCCAGAGAGCCGCCATTATGACCGAGTCTACTGTGGGGCCGGGGTGCAGAAGGAACATGAGGAGTACATGAAGAACCTGCTGAAGGTCGGGGGGATCCTGGTGATGCCTCTGGAGGATAAGGTTAGTCCTCATCCTTTCAATGTCCTTTATAAACTGCACTTTTGTCAGGTTCCTTAACAGCATTTCTAAATTTGTGCCACATTAAGGGTGAAAGGTGCAAACCTTTCTGAAGATTTCTGACTAACATTCATCTTTGATCAGTGTTACATCATTTTCACTCATATTTGTTGTTAGACAGCAGAATATCCGCCTATTTCTGTTCCTCCATATCTCATCTCAGCCTTTTTGCCCATACTCTTGTAGTTATGTAGTTTTCCCTGCAATACCCCAAATTTCCATAAATGTACAGATCTGTAATCCTTCCGGTTAGTTTTGGTGATGCAGACAAATTCTTACTCTTTTGCTCCAATGCTGTTGTATCCTAAAACAAACACGTTAATATGTTTCTGAAAAAATGTATTTCTAGTAGGATGGATCTAAGAGAGACAGGAAGTGAAGGAATGACTTCATTGTGTTGTGTTTCTGCAGCTGACCAAGATTATCCGCACTGGAATGAACAGCTGGGAGACAAAGAAAATCATCTCTGTGTCTTTTGCTCCCCTGGTTCTGCCCAGACAAAGTCCAAAGACCAAACCCAAGATGGTCCCGCTGCGTAAGTTCCATTTAACGCGTTCCTTCACCTTTTACCTGGCTTTAAGGTTGTGCTGTTGGTTTAAACTGCCGCGCGTTAATGTGATCCAGCATTTTAGGATTGATATGACTCTTTAAAACCTCACACACAACAATGATCATTTATCAAATAAGGGCTGAGAATCACCATGTTACACCTCCCACAATGCATTTCTGTGTTTACATTTCCCACTGTGTGACTCCTGATTGTATAAGCCAGGAGTCTGCATAGTTACAATCCAAAGAGGCATTTTCACCTTAATTACAGCAAAATAAACCTTGTTAGAACCACAAATGTTGATGGGAAAATGGGAAAAACGATAAATATGTACCAGGGGAATTTTGTCCAACTGTGTAAAATTGGAATTGATTTATCTTTTTCCTCTTAGAAAATATGAAGTAAACGATAGGATTTTTAAGATCTAATTGTAGTAGGATGGTCGTTGTCATACAGGTAATTGATGCGCACACAAAAAAAACAACTAATGGCTGTTAAAAATGTTTTAATCGCTGGTTCCACATTGTTTTAATTATATTTCGAAGCATCACAGTGTTTAAAGACTAGAGAAATTGCAACATTGGACGTTTCATAAACATTTTTATCCTGGGTCCAAGAACACATTAACATTTCCGATAGGAACAGACACTGTTCTTTGTTCAAACAGCATCTCACCTGAAACATGCATGCAGTAGCTTCTAAGTGAAGACGTCTGAATCTGAATTAGCCTGAGATATTAGCAGACACGACATGTTTTACTGCAGGGCTTCCAAGAATGGAAGTGAAAATAAATGAAGACAAAGATAAATTCATACGTAAAACCTTATAAACATAATGAGAGAAACTTGAACATTTTAAGCTATGATACTTACTGCCTTCCAGGTTTATTTATTACATCTACATACTTCCATAGCCAAATCCTGACCATGGACACTTTGAAATCATCAAAAACAAAATTTAAGGCATATTAAAATCTATTTTCTATTAATCTCAGCAGTTATTTCAATGCTAATCCTGAAGTTTGAAGGTTTTCATTTTTGAGATGTGGAACTAATAAGACACACCGTTGTAATAATTAAGATTACTATTACATAAATCTTTATTACATAAACCATTACCAGTTATTCAGTGTAATCTATACATTTCCCTGTGACTGCGCTGAAATGAAAGGAGAGGAAGAGGGCATTAAAAGTCTCATTAAGGTGGTAATATACCTTAAAAGTTATGAAATAATAGTATATATTTATAAACGTAGAACCAAATAATTTTTTAGCACTGTTTAAACCAGCTGATGAGAAGTACTGGAGAGATGATGTTGCGTTCCAGCAGCACCAAACAGCCGCTTTTCTTTCTTTCCTCGTCTTCTTTTTGAACTGTATTCATGTTTTTTCCACTGCTTTTGTTTCCTAATCTTTAAGCCAAGTACGAGGTCCGGACACTACAGGAGATGGCCCGCATCTGCATCCGCCACACCCTCAGAGTGACCACGGACGGCGGCGACAGCCAGTCGCGCGGCCGAGGCTCCTCCTTCAGCGTGGGCCGGGGCCTGGCGGCGGCGGGCCTCCATAAGTACGGCCCGCGTTTCAAGCGTCGCCGCGTCCACCGGCGCCACTGCAACGCGCTCATGCTAGCAACCCGACAAGTGGTGGCCGGCAGTGGGATGGCCCCCGCCGCCCTGGACAGCAACAACAACCAAGAGGGACGGGCGGAGGACGAGGAGGCGGGCGGCGAGCGGCCGGCCAGGAGGCCGATGAGAGGGAGCAGAAGGGCCGGGAGAGGGAGGCTGGTGGAGGAGGAGACGGTGGAGGAGGAAGAGGAGGAGGTGGAGGAGCGGGACGAGGAAGAGGAGGAGAAGGAAACGGGCGAGCTGCTCCGACCGCAGCCGGCTGTCAACCTGCTGAGAGAGAGGATCCTGGGCCTGCCGCTGCCCGAGCCCCTGAAGATGTACCTGCTGTACTACCGGGAGAAATGAGCCACCGCCGGCGCCGGTCAGGTCCAAATCAGAGCCTGGAGCTTAGGAAGAGGGCGCTGAAGCCTTTATGTTCTGACCTACCAACCCTGTAAACAAGACAGGTCACGTCATCCATCCTCCTTTTTCTCTCTCAGAGGCTCTTTAGTCCCTCCTGATCCCCGAGGCTGTGAAGAATCACTCCCGTTTAGTTTCTACGCCATCAAGCGGGACGGCTCTGTCAGCTTTAAGCGGGTTTTCCACATGCAAATCCCAGAAATGAACACCGTTAACAAATGAGTTCTCACTTCAATAACCAATCGTTAAATGTCAAAGAAGGTTTCCTCTTCCTGGAGTCTTTTAAAAACAGGGACCAAAACACTTCAGCGTCATTCAGGAACAGAGCAGCGCTCAGTTAGTGAAGGATGATGGCGAGCCGACGTGTTTGGAGTGTCCACGGATGTCAGAAGAAGAGGAGTTTGGGTTAAGATGCTAAAGCTGCCGCCAGTGATGCTGGGTGGGATCGACTCCACGGATAATTCTGATAACGCTTCATTTCGGTCCATTAGATAATAACTAGTTGGGAATGTGGATCCAGTTTAGTTCAGCCCGGCTTATTTCCCACTGTGTGTTTGTGTGAATGTTTTTCTCAGTAATGATGTTTCTAGTTGGGCCGTTGACGTCAAATTTGTACCATAACAACCCAAGAAATCCAGACATCCAAAGAATTAGAAGAGATCAGTCAACAGACTAAAGCTACATTTACTCAGCAGATTTATTCTGAGTTTTTTTAATGTTTTTTGTAGATAGTCGATCATTCGACTCATTAAATGCGACCATCAGACTTCTGTTTGAGCGGTTTACAAGAACGTAGACTTCACATGGCAAATAAATACGTAAATGAACAAGATAAATACCAATGGGAGCCGACCGTATCGTCGCTGTAAGAGGGCAAAAGTCGGCACTGCTCGCTTCAGCCATTGTTCCCATCCAGATTAACCACATCAGACGTGATGCATTAGGACGCACGTCGGGTAAAATACGGTCAATCTGACTGCAGGCGCATGGAAAACTATACGATGTGTGTCCAAGTCAACCAAATACCAAATATGGAAGTGCCACTATTCAGATTTTATCGTAGGGGTTGTCACACTACTGCGAGAAAGCTGGATTTGGTCGCATGTGGACAAAATAAATCTGGTTAGATTTATCTGTTCGATTTTGATCCAATCTTGAACAAACGGTCCCACGGTTCTAAATAACTTCCTGTCCCCGCCTCTAACATTTGTGTCCAATAAACACCTCACCCTATAGAAACGTTCTGCAGAATAGTTGAAATAAGCTTTTAGTGGCTTTATCTTCACCAGTGGAGTTTTGTGCAGTGAGTGTGCGAAGAATGAGTTACTATGAACGTTATTTCACGGTGTTCGGCTGTTTCTGGAACTCTCTGTGATTGGTGCGTAGGTGCTGGACAACTCTTCTGCTCTCAGATTAGCGCCCCATCGTTGCTGATTGGAACAGTCAGTGGTTTAGAACTTGGTCTGGCACTAACGTCCATCAGTATGTTTTGAAACTAGGATTTTGTTCCTTAGTAAAATCAGTTTCATTATACACTGTGTTAATAAGAAGCCTTTTTACAGGCCATTTAGACTAATCTATAATCCTGGTTATTTCTCTTTCTAAATTCTGGCAGATTTTTACTGATTTCTTGCCTTTCTTTATCATTTTTCATGTCTTAATTTGTTCCACTTTATTACAAATAGATGAACTTGTGTTGATTTCTAAATGTGTGCAGACACCAACATCTACTAGAGTTTCATGTTAGTACATGTCTTAGAAATATATTTTCATAGGAAAAACATGAAACTTTAATGTTTTAATCTGTTCATGAAGATTCTCCCCAAAAAAAGATGAAATAAACCCAGAAAATAAATATTCTGCTTTCCGAGATCAACTTTTCATTAGGATTTCAGGACCAGAGACTTGATGGATGGTTGAATTTTCCATATTTCTATGGATATGTTTTATTCTTTTGGTCCAATTTCAAGTTGAAATCCTTACATTGATATCAAAAAGACTATCCTCTAGACCATCTGCATCCCTTTTAACGCTCCTAATGAAAAAGGGAGAATAATAAAAATGCATACTAAATATTCCTTTTTACATGAATGAACCAGCATGAGAAAAACACAAAAATAATCTGCAATGTGCAAGTTTTCTTCCCATTGTGTTTTCATTGGTTTTATGTGATAGATTTTTTTTCTCTTATTTTACTTGAAGTGCTGTGGATCATTTTAAGAGTGTCTTGTGTTGTTAATCTTCTGAAGATATTATCTTTGGACTATAGAAACTAAAGGGGCATTACTTCTTTGTGCTCTTTGTGTTTTTTCACAATCCATAAATGTGCCAAAACGAGTCTGTGCGAGAACATCTGGCTGAGACAGCAAAGCGGGGACAAGTCAAGTCCAGCAGAGACCAGACGTCTCGTACTTGCGTCTAATATAGTTGTGATATTTGCATTGATAATACATCCGAGCTCTGAGACAACAACAAACAAGGTTTCTCCGCCTGCTGGATCCACCTCTGAGTACTGTACCAAGATCATTAGTTTGTCATACAGTTTGGCTTTTGTACATTTGTGCTAAATGAAAATCATGCTCCACTTTTTTTTCCCAAATCATTTCTGATCAGATGGATTGTTGGATTTTAATTCGGAGCTGTATTGTTGACTGTTGGTAATAAAGTGGGTTGTAAAGATCTAACTCCTCATTCCAATGAATTGATGCCATTGGCCCAGACGAGACTCGCTGGCCACTTTATTAGGTACAACTTTCCAGTACTGGGTTGGATGGACAGTTTCCTTCAGAACAGTCTTAATTCTTGTTGGCATGTTCTCTATCAGTGAGTAGCACATGGTTCACCTGAGTATTAGCTTTCATTTGAGCGCTCATCGATGGCGCCATGTTGAGGAGTTGCACCTATTTTTAAGTTTTTAAGTGGATCGTGCGGAAACGCCTCGAACCAGAAAAAACATACAAACGTGTCCTGAAAAGTCAGTTTCTGTTCTATTTGTAACACAAACACAGACGTTACTGTATTTTTCCATGCATGCCTTTACTGTAACTTCCTGTGTGCTTCCATGAATATAAACAAGGAAAATCCCAGCAAAAAGTTCAGTTTTATTGTGTTATGAACTTAATAGCTGCAGACTAACTTCACAGGAAATGAGTAACCATAGGCAACCGTAGTTTTGTCCCTAAGCGATAAATCTGCATATATTTCAGGATGTTGTGAATCTAAAGTTTGAAAGCTTAACGTTTCTGATCATATATCATGTCCCACAAAAGTTGACTCTTGGCTCGACGACTTACTGCTACCCTAAACATAACATTGACATCTGGAAAGAACTCACTAGGACTCAATTCTCATTCTCCTCGTTCTTGTTCCTCGAATATAAAGCTGGCTTTACTACAACCAGTTTCAGGACTTTGAAGGTGCCAGTCAAGATTCGTGTCTTTCTCTTTGTATGCTTTTAAGCTTTTCTGTAGCCGTCTTTGGGAAAGCTGCTGATTTTCCCTTGGAGATTCCTATCCTGGATGAAAACCAGTGCGGCTCAGGTTGCTGGTTCTGGTTCATCAGCTGGCTTAACTTACTCTAAAGCTACCATTTAAACTCCTGTAGCTCACAGATGAAAACAACTTAAAATGATCTTATAGTAGACTGAATCCCTTTCAAGAGTGAAAAGATGTTACTCTAGAACTAAAACCAATTGAACTGAATTGATTAGTTGTTTTTTTACCATCTCCTTGAAAAAGATCAAGTTGCTTTAACTTTTAGAACACCGCCTGATTTCACTTGAGAACGGTATGCTTTGTTTTTGCTGGACATTATTCACCATATTTAACACATTTCCTTATAATCTAGCGATTCTAAAGTTTAAGCCGAAAACAAGAGCAGCTAAACATTTCATGGTCTATGTTGTGAAGTAGTTGTAAACAAATCAAACAACATCCAACTAAGCCTGGAGACTTTCTAATTGTCCAAATATCTCCTGCCATGATTAGAACTGTAATTTATCGTCACCATGAGACGTTTTCTTCCCCCGCTGCTTGTTCTGTTAGAGCAGAGGTCAGGAGCTCGTCTCTCCTGCAGGTTTCAGATGCATCCCACTTTAACACCGCTGAGTGTTGGAGAGTAGATCTGAAGGACTACAGTTCAGAGCATTGCTAAATAATTAAAAAAAGGTTAAATGCAGGTTTTTTGGTATTGAACTCGTTATGTAACCGTTGTCCTAAAGATTTTAAATCGGTCTGTTTTTCCAAGAGTGCTATTTCTGTTTGTTATCACGGCTTTTCTGCTATTTAAAATGGTACCAGAAGATATGGTGAGAACATTTTCAATCCATAACTCCCACACCTACTTCTGGCTGTTTTTTTAGTCCAGGCATGATACGGACGACTCATAGAAACCCCCAATAACAGCTTACAACCACCGTGTTTTTAACTCTAATATATTTAATGATGTTAGGTTACCGATCAAGAAAAGAACACAACCAACAGAAATATAGAATCAACACAGACGCATTAAAGTTGGTCAAACAAGTATGAAGGTTGTGATCCAGTGCTGTAGCTTGTTTAGTTAAATAAACTGTGTCAGATTTATGATTGATGAATAATATTAAAGCCAAATGTGCTACTCAATCATGCCAAGATCATGCGACACATGTAGAGCGCTGTGATGTTTCTTACATCCATTGGTTCTGATTTGAAAGACTATTTATTTCATAAGTTGAATAAAATATAAGTAGTAAATACTCAGTTGAGATAAATCCAGCATTTGTCTGCATTTACACACTTTCAATGCAAACATGTAGGAAAAAAATATCCACAAAAAGCGACTATCAATAGAAAACTCATACTGCATATAAGACGCTAAAAATAAATCTTTTAACCTTAAATTACAGAGTTCAAAAAAATAAAAGTATTTCACAGAAAAAAACAGATATAAAAATTAAATCTAGATCTGCATATAAAAAGGAATAAGAATAAGTTATAAGTACTATTTTTAACATGGTATTTTTTTTTTCTTCTCTAAACTAAAGTTTGCCTAGCAACAAGTATGTAATGTTAGATATCTAAAATAACTGCAGGCGTGGGTCAAACAGCAAAAAACAACACAATGTTCCAGCCACTGGGAGAAAACGTCAAACTAAGAGGATGCATTTGCAACTTGACCCAGGCTGGTAGAAAGGTCACAGTGGGTTGGATACGCTTCCGTCTTAGCAGCAGGTGAACAGCGAACGCATCACAGTAACAAAGTAGCTTAGAGGCAGGAAAGGTCGAGCGTCTGCCTCCATCTTCAAGTGTTTCGACTTTTGTGTGTGTGTGTGTGTGTGGCATCTCTGCGTCTAACCCCGCTTAAAGTACGAAGGCAGATGAGAAATGAAGAACTCGTTAGTGGGTGAAGGCAGGCCCGACAAGTTAAAGGTACATCCTCGTTAACTATAATCAATGGGCCTCGGTTTACAGAAGAAAATAGGAGGGGGGGCCACATCCAAATCACGTCTTACGACTTTAACCTGAGCAACATGCCGAGAAAGTATGAGGGAAATGGGGGCCACGCTTTGTTGTATATATGCATCATTTACATGGACAGAAAGTTGTTCCAATGTTGCTGCAAGCAAAGCACATATTTAACATAAACCAATTAGTTTGAATTTGAAACATTTACCTGATAACTGGACCCATTTTTACAGTTTACTGTTTTCAGGGTGGGTGATGATGCTTCTCTATTTGTCTGAGTGGATGTTTATTTCTTTACATTTTAATAAAAACTTCCAGAATAAACAGATGAACGTTTAGAGGTACTGTAAAAAAAACAATGTGACAATCGTCCAATTTTTATTCATGTTCTTAGCTTGCAATAATAATTAGCTTGAGATAATGTGCTGCTTCTGCAGTGGGTATCATAAACTTCACCCCTCGTTGCACAAGTGTTTTATTTAGTGCAAACGTCTTGAGCTCAAAAGGAGACTTTTCTAACTTACAAGCAACTTTTCAGCAAACATAGGAACTCGTTTTAGGTCAATAACATGTGAAAGTTGAAAATGATGCTAGTTCTATTGGAATATTGTTTATATTCAAGACAATTTAGAAAATATACAAAACTATTTAAAAAAAACATACCAATGGAACTAGTACTTTTTATCCATATTCGAGAGTTAATTACTTAAAACAAGCTCCTGCATTTTTCTGAAAAACTCTTCAATTTCTGTTTTATTTCTAGATAACATAAGAAACTAGACAAAAACATTGATAAGATGGGATGTTTTTGCAGAGTAGATTTGCGACTACCATCCAAACGGAGTCAGAAGAGTTAATCTAGTGAGCAAGGAGTAAACCAAGCACAAAGATCAAGGAACAAAAGACGAATGAATGAAATGGATGAGCACCAAAATCCAGACCTCAGTCTGAATGACCTGAAATTACAACGTACTTAATTTCATGACCCATTAAAAACTCATTAACTATATTTTGTAACAGAACTTAACTTGAGCAGGACCTTTTGGGAAACATGAGTAGCTCTCCGTCTACCAGCGACCTCAATAGAGGGCTCTCAACAGTGTTCCAATTCTTTACGCCTCCACCCGAGCAGTGCATCTCCCGGCATCCTCATGGAAATGAATGAATGAATGAGAGGATATGTCTGCACGATTAAATGAGGACATTGAGGATTGCAGGTTTAAGGCACCTTGGAACCTGATGAATCTGAAGCGGGCTGGGGAAGGTTACCCACCTGCACCGAATAGCCTGCAACCTAGCCTAGCCTAGCTTGAAACCACGCCATCGTTTCTTGTTTGCCGGGCCTGAGGAAGAACAGCACTTATAGATCACAGCCACTGTTTTGACCTCTACGCTTCAAAAACACAGAATCTCTATTTTTGTCTAGTTTCACGTTCAAATACACAAACTAACCAGTGACTCTTCTGCAAGATAGGAGCTTGTTTTAGGTCAGTAATTCTTAAAAATGAGAAAAAGTGTTATTTTTTTTACTTTCGTTTTACGTTTTCTGTTCCTTTTTTTACTCGTTTTAAGTAGAACTACTAATTCTTTACTAATATTGTAGAATTATTGACTTAAAAACAACCACAAATGTCTTGCAGAAAAGTTACTTGTACGTTAGTTTCGTCCAATTTCAGGTGTTCCGAGATATTTGAACCAAGAACCAGACAAAAATACCTGTCAAGATTTTATGTTTTTGCATCGTACAATTAAATGCATCACCTCTGGCTTCATGTCTAGCAGCCGTGTC
Organism: Orestias chungarensis; assembly: GCA_032876305.1. NCBI lineage: Eukaryota > Metazoa > Chordata > Actinopteri > Cyprinodontiformes > Cyprinodontidae > Orestias > Orestias chungarensis. The sequence continues at coordinate 642,864 of JAVLVB010000311.1, read as the reverse complement.
TGATATTTAGTTTATTTTGATGATATCTCGGATCCCCGTTAGTCCTCACTATTCTTCCCGGGGTCCAAGAAAAGCCGACAAAGCAAAACGTGTGAAAATGAGAGTCCAGTTCTGAACGGCCTGATGGGTTTGTGAAGCAGGCAGTCGGGCTGCACATTAAGAACGCAGTGATGTTTAATACAGCCAGAGTAGCGTGATATGGGGCGTCATGCATATTGCAGCAGTAGCGTGCAGCGGATCAGCTCCTGAACAAACGAACCCGCTTCTCTAAAAGCCTTAAAGTGGGAAGGTGCACGGAGAGGTCGTGGCGGCGATGCAACGAGGTTTCACTTGGGCACCAGGCCACGGGATTGTGGGTAAAGAGGCGATCCTGGACTGCAGTGGTAGAACGGAGAGGTCGGACTGCTAGACTTCTTGCTCGTTCTCGGTCGCCTGAAAGGCAGGAAGCAGCAGAAAGTACATTAAAAATAAAAGGTGTTTAAACTGCAAATAAATTTCCCTCCTAAAATCATCACTTCATGAAAGCTGAAGGTGATGGCAGCTTCTCTTACCCAGACTTTGGTTTCTTCAGGCTGCTGCCGGCGCTGGAAGTCGGCGTTGGTCCCAAGCTGCTGTGGAAGCCCGACGCGTCTACCTGGATCTCATCCTCGTCCCTTAGAGCATCTACCAGGGCGGCAGCCACCTTTGGGGCGATAACCGGCTCCTGGTACTCTTTAGTGGTGCGGGCAGGAAGGTCCATGTCCAGCATTAGGATGTTTTCTGCCTGAGGGAATGCAACGCACACACGATTCTCCATCAATACAACATCTGTAGCCTAACCTTGAACCAACCCCAACCAGAACAAACCGAACTCTAATTCAAACCCGAGTTCTAAAGCTGAGCTCAGACTCAAAAACAGCCTCAGCCTGTGTTAGGACTACACTGTCGTTCCCACAATGATAGGAAAATGTTCCTTAAAATGTAGCAGACAAGTCCACATCCACACAAACATATATTTCTTTCTCCACAAGCAAGTTGCATAAACTTCCATTCATTTTTTCATTCATTTCAATAACCTGAACCCAACAAACATCTGGAAGTGTTTCATCTTTGACTTTGCAGCATTCCCTGGTACTGAGCTTTCAAAGGAACCACCTGACTTGGTACCTAAATCAAACCTCCAGCAGAATTCATCAGTACTATCTGGAGGAAGATGAGGTGCCGGATCCAACGATACAGATCAGCTGTAGGCGACCGTTGAAGCCGCCTGGACGTCCTGAACACTCCTCAGTGCTACGTTCCATTACTGCTGTACTTTATTTAAACGGAGTAGATGCATGGTGGAGGTTTGGGCTCAAGTCATGTGACTTGGTGTCGAACATTTCATGACCTAATGAAATCACAAGAGACGGTACCTCCTCCATCACACCAATCACTCGACACCTCAGTTCTGTTAGTAAAGACGATCATTTCCTGTTGTTGACCCCGTTTTTGCTCCAAAACAGGAGAGCGGCTCACTTTGTATCTCATATCCGGCTTCATCCTCATGGTGATGTGAGCATGATGGCTGAGAGGCCTCCTGTAGCCGACAGCAGACGAAGGCCGGGACATCATCTGATGGTCACTGAGGCAAGAAACCAGAGAGCAAGAATCACATTAACCTGGTCAGATTATCGATTTTCATGTGGTTCACAGCAGACACGCTGTATGAGAAGAAGGTCGACTCGCTGTCTCCCTAAATTGATGCAATTTAAACAGAACCTAAAAAAATATCAGGAAAAGAATCATGGAAATCTACGAGTCTGTTTCTGTGCAGTATGGACATGATGCCACATCAAACTGGCTGTAAATGAAAATCATGAAGTGATCCACGACTCCTCCTTATCGGGTCCTTTATAACCGCCAGCCCATAGGTCAGCTCTAGTCAGTTTAAACTGCAAAGCTGCTCCTGGGCTAGTTTTCCAGTTGTGGGTGTAACGCACACAGTAGATGGACAGGCTGATTATTAGGAATAAATACATCGATTTTTATGCTGGATCTGAATGAGGCCGTCTTGGCATTATTAGGTAAGTATATAATAATGGCGCCCCACATATTGACCCAGTACGATAATAGCATGACTCATACATACTTTTATCAGTTCTGTAGTGTGAAATGTTAGAAAGGACTTGATGAAGTGAGATTAATCAAATAGAGAACATTAGTTTACAACCAATATCAGTTCTCCTTATTGGTATGATATTAGAAAACGATGTTGTAGTGATCAGGATCTGGATACAAGCTTCTAAACACCAACAGTGGCATGAATTAAACGCTGTGTCAGCGTGTATATCAGAGATTTTAGACGCAGGACTACATAATCCAATATTCATTTTTCTTTTGTTGATATTGGAATGATATGAATATCAGATCAGGACACCCCTTCTGCTAAGTTAACATAACGCCTACATTGCTTCTCTGCTTTAGTCAAATCCCCACAGCGAGATAAAAATAACCAATTGTTATTGTCACGTATTGGCGTCAGCGAGTTTCCTTCGACTTACTCCTCGATACGAGTGATGGCCTTCATCTTCCAGGACTCGTCTTCGTCGTCATAGAAAGCCCTGTTGAGGATTTTGTTCTTCTCCTCCAATGGAATGAAGTTCTCGATGATCAGATGCCTGAGAAAGTAAACATTTGGACTTCTTGTAGATAAAATATGAGCTTAAAGCATTAAATAACCATGAGAAGCTAAAAACGATCAGGTTTTTTGTTTGTGTTGGGCGGAGTTCAACATTGGATCTGTAATGTGGATACGGAGGCGTTCCATACTTGAGTTTGAGGTCTCTGGTGAGCTCGTTCTGGGCCTGTTCGTGCTCCTGGCGCTCCTTGATGTGAGCCTCCTGGATGTCTTGAATTTCTGCCTTCACTGCCTGCAGCTTGGAGAACAACTACAGGACAGACAGGAACAACAAAAACAAGCTTAGTTTGCCAGCGTTTGATCCCAGATCAAGATTTATACAGTTTAGCAGACTTATTTAACATTACACAGTGATTATGATTTAACACTTATCCCATCGTTTTGACCCTGAATATTAATAAACGGGGAGATTAGTCAGCACCTTCTTCAGCTTCTTGGTCTTGATGTCGACCTCCTGCTGCAGAGAGCTGTAGGTCTCCTTCAGCTCCAGAGTTTCTTCATCGCGACTCTCCACCTGCTGCTGCATTTCCCTCTCCCTCCGTTTCTGGAAGCAAACATTTAAAGCTACGGTGACTCTAAAGAGGCCTCAGAAGAGGCTCAACAGCATTGAGCTCAACATCAAGATACGTTCACACATGAATGGATCACACAGAGCAGCTCGCTGGCAGCTTATCAAGTCATCGCTAGCTCCTTTATGGAATAATCTTTTTTTTTTATCAGGTAACTGGCCACAGTGCGATAAGCTGGGAATCTCCTGTTTATTCCATTTGTTTGATGCCAAAACCAAAAACTATCTGAGCTTTAATGAGGTTGCTGATGGATAGAATTTACCTCGCAACCAATTTTGGAGCTAGTTCATTCTAAAATTGGCCTCTTAGCCGAGGGAAAAGGTATGATGACCTCTTAACAAATACAAAATTACTCATTCAATGTGGCGACCTATCAAAGCTCCAAAAACCCTGGACTGTAGACATGGCCTTGGACATGGCCTTGGACATCTCTGAAGGTGATTTCCACTCATGTTTACAAAATGTAAACACAATGTATAGAGAAATGAGTGACATGTTTATTCAATTAAATATCATTCACAGATGGCATAGAAACCCCTCAACAACTTCATAAACGGGATGTGATTTCTAAAGTCGCTCGCTGCAGATGTAATGAGGAGGGAGCATCTATTCTACATCCTCTACATATTCACACATTTGTTGTATGTTCTAGAAAACAAAATTTGCATTATATATGAGAACGTTCACACAGCAGGTCTTGAATCTCAGCTTTTTTCTGGTATTATTGTTCATACGACTGATTAAATGCGAACACCATCAGACTTCTGTGTTTTTAAATAGAGGCTGAATCTGCGATTACATTCTTGAGAGCGATTCTGGCCACTACTCCACGTTTAACAGCTCCAGCGTCTTCGGAGGCAGAATTATGACGCATGTCTCGCTGTTCAGACTGCAGGCGCTTTGACAATTATTGGGTCACGTGTGAAAGCAGCGCAGTTCAGATCACATGGCCCTGAAAAAGTCAGACATGGGCCGCATACAGACACGGAATGACATGTGAAAACGGCTGAATTGGTAATCTTACATGTTCAACACTGTTGACACGACGGTTCTGACTGCAGACGCTTTGAAAACCATCGGTTACGTTTCCCATTTAGTTTCAGTGACAGTTTCAGATTTGTTGGCGCTGCTGTGGATAAGTTGAACGTAGCCTTAGCCTCCGTAACAGTGGATATTACTCAGTTACAATGTTATCCCCATTTACAAACAATGCACACGAGCTTTTTAGCACAAGTCAAGGGTGGAAGCATGTTGAAGCAGCTGTTACATATTCTGATTAATGCTTTTTAAGTTTGATGAATCTTTTCCTGGCTTATTTTTTATTTTTTTGATGGTTAACAGTTTTCTTTTTGCTCGTCCTTTGTTTTACTTTCGGTCACATGTAATGATGTACAACCACTCAACAAGACTGTTTACAACCAGGGGGAGCAGACTCAAGTCTTAATAGCTGAACTCTCAACTGATGTTGCAAATCCCAGATGAGTTGAAAAAGGCTTTTTTGACCCAGGACATGTGCAACTCTTCTATCCATCATAACGGGCAACATGGGACAACTAGCTAACAAGTTAAATGAATTCCAGTCCTAACAAGGACTCAGAGTATCGGGAAAACACTATTGTACGTTTCTGTAGAGAAAAATCCAAACTAACATGACCGACTGTGTCTCAGCATTAGGGCTGCAACGATTCGTCGACGTTGTCACATTACCAACGCGTATAAAAACTTGTAAAGCTGGATAAGGCAAATAAAAAGATTACTTGCAAGTAGTGATGGTAGCTGAGGCGTCATGAAGCGTTTCAACACAAAGCAAAACTGTATTGATACTGTGTCACTGAATACTGACACCTGCTGGACATTAAAAATCACTACAGCCAACGTAGACAGACTGATTTGATGAACCAGTGTAAACAATAACATTTAAGTGTTATTGTATATTTTATATTGTATTAATATCTTAGGTTAAATTGAAAATATGTGATATTCTTAGATACAGTCAATAAATAATGTGAACATGAACCATAAAGTGAACATTTAAGTGAATGTGTTTGAAATGAGGATGATTGTGGACTGAGGTTTTTCTTCACTAATTTTTATTTAAAAAAATAAGTTTTTCCAACGTTTTGAAATTTACTCTGTTACGCTTTTTTGACTAAGAGTCAATTTCAGCTGAATTTGGATTCAGATAGATCAAGTAGTAACGGGAAAGAACCGGATGAAAGAACAAAATGATTACTTTCCGATATGAGATCAAAATGGTCCCACACTGCCGAAATCTTTGGTTTGCCTAGAGGCTCCATAGTTGACGCTGTACGGAAGAAGATCCAGAATTGTTTTGGCAAATGCATCCAGTAGACAGATTCGCTTCCTTATAAACACAGTTTGGTGCTGCAGTGTCATTTGGAAACAGTTGCTGTATCGGTCACATGACTTGAAACGCGCACCGACACCGGTGTTGGTCTATGAGCTTGATACATCGGTGTTGCTGGACCCATCACTACTTGCAAGGTTTGCAAAGCGTATCGAACATTTAAAAAGAAGCATGTCGGGCACTTGAAACGGAGTCTGACGCTTCGGTAAGTTTCAAGCAACATTCACACCAATACGTTTTGTTTTTGGTGTACAATCTACATTTTCTAAGCGTTTTTTCGCTTTAAAAGAGAGTTTCAACGTTGCGCCTGACTGTGCCTGACAAACATATTTTAAATTAGATACATGCAGTCCAACAAAGAGAGCCACCATGGACTCCTTTCTACAAAAGAAGCAGATGTGCGCCCGCACCAGGCGACTGTCCTCACTGGGTCAGTATTACAGATGCTGATCTATGATATGAGGCCGCTCTCTGTGGTCGATGCTGCCGGGTTTCTACAGATGATAACTCAGGTAAAGAGTCCGTGCTTACAGCTTGAATTTGTATCTAAAGAGTCGGTGGTTAAAACCGTCAGATTTCAGACTGTTGAGAATTGTAAAGTTGTTTTGCAGATGACCTCTGAACGTACCTCACAAGATGCACTTTGGTTATTTACAGTTTTGCTGCTGCTTGGTTTACAGGAAAAAATGTTTACTTGATTTTAATTAAGTATTTTTTTATAAACCCCTTCGCCTGTCCTTAAAAAATGGACAGAGATTCATTTATTTTTGGATTTACGTCTATACTGACTGAGCACTGGGCCCAACTGGTTTCAGATAGATAGATAAAAGATGCACATTTCATCAAAGTAACCATCTTTCTTCTGTTTATTATCATTTGTCACATAACTAAAGCAATTTCACACTAAATTTAAGAAAAAATGAATAATTCTCTGATTAGTCGACTTTCAATAGCCGGTGACTAGTCGACTATTAAAATAGTCGTTAGTTGCACCCCTACTCAGCATGTAAACTGATAATATAGAGAGAGGTCAAAGTTGAGTTTTGCAGTCAAATCTGTGACCCAAATATACAAAATAAAATAGTAGTAGAAAAACACCTACATGTACCTTATCAGGTGCATCTGTTGAACTGCCAGGTAACAAAAATGGGAAATCAGAGAGTATTTGCAGATGTTTAAGGTAAGCAGCGGAATGATGCTAATATGTATCTAGTAAGATTAGTTTTCTCAATAAACATATTAGGAAGGGTTAATAATAGACCTTCAATACACAGAAGTAATAAAAAAATAAATAGCCAATAATGACTGGATGTGGCTGGAATAAAACCACAAGACATGAGCAGCAACAGGAGCCGACTCGGCTTTCTCTAGCAGCCCTCCTTTTAAACAGAGCTCAGGTCCTGCTCATTTATACTTTTAAGCCCATTTCATTGATCATGTTTCACTTTTTAATGCTTACAGATTTTAGCCAATACATTTCAGCGACAATATATTTAACATTAAATATCTCAGCGGATATGTTTCCTTTTTAATATATGATGTTCAAGGAGATTTTTGGAACCTTTACAAATAAAATCCAAACAAAATTGAAAAACAACTGATATCTCCCAATGCTTACCAGTAAACATTAAAGACTGAGGAAAAAACAGGAATCGGTTTAATTTGAACGAAAACCTCTTCACTAGCAAGCTGTACCTAATAAAGTGACCCACTTTGGGAAAGCGATAAACCCGTGGAGCATCGAGTGAGTTGGGACAGGAAAAACCACATTGGTCGTAGACTCCTGTCCTAAAGTCTACAGACAGTACCAGCCTGTGAGTTTCTGTAACTCTTCCTCGTTGTGGTTTTCAGGCCAAACAGGCAACATTAAATATTAAACCCAGAGTAATGACCAACGTTTCCAAACACGGTGGCTCCAGAGCAGCCGGGCGGTTCAGCGATCTCGGAGAGTAATTCACCTGTTCAGCAATCTCCTGCCTCCTCAGCTCCAGCATCCTCTGCTGCTCATTGGTGTGATCGACGATGTTCTTGCCGCCCACCAGCAGCTTGCTCTCCATGGCCTGGACGACACACAGGGCATAAAAGAAGGACCAGGTCAAACACACGCGCTCCACGCTTCCTCTGGGGGAAACTGCTCGTCCCTGCTCACCTTAACTTTAGCTGCCAGCATCTCTCCGACTTCTCTCTCTCTCTTCAGGTCTTCCATCTTCTTCTCCTTCTCCCTGAGCAGCCGCGCCTTCTCTTCGGCCACCAGGCTGTGGTCCTCCACGACGGCCTTTTTCTCGCGCTCCAGCTTCTCCTGCTGCTCTCTCCAGTAGTCGCCTCCCACTTCTTCGTCGTCCTCCGTCTCGCCGTCTTCCGGGTCCTCGCCGTCGCTCCCCTCGCCCGCCCTCCTCCTCTGACTCCTCTTCTTCTTCTTCCCCACTCGCCTCTCGAGCTGCTCCTTCAGCCGGGCGATCTCCTCCTGAAACTCCCTGAGCAGGGCGTCCTTGGGGTCCTCGTTGACGTGCGGCTTGTTCTTGATGTTCTTGGCCCTGTTGGCGTAGCGCAGCGTGGTCAGCGTTTCCTCCACGTTGTAGGACGCCGGGCCGATGTTGGCCACCATCACGGTGCGGGCGTTGCCGCCAAGGGAGTCCTGCAGCAGGCGGGTCAGCTTGGAGTCCCGGTAGGGGATGTGGCTGCTCCTGCCGTCCACCAGAGACGATATGACGTTTCCCAGGGCAGAGAGCGAGAGATTGATCTTGGTGGCCTCTTTCAGTCTCTCGCCTTGGGCGCCGGTCTTCGCCTGCCTCTCGCTTCCCGCCAGATCCACCAGGTTGAGCTTGCCCACTCGGATGTGGTTCTCTCCGTCCACGCCCAGCTCGCTGCACTCCACCGTGATGACGAAGATGGCGTGGGAGCGCGAACTGTGCTCGTTCATGTTGGTGGCGCCCACCGAACGGTTCTGGTTGCCCACGTTCATCACGTGCTCGATCTCCCGCACGCTCTTGGTGACAAACGACGAGAGGTCCTTGACGTACACGCCCGTGTCGGGCCTCTCCCTGAGCTCCAGGCGGTGGGACTGGTCCTTGGAGAGCAAGTCCCGGATCTCCTCCTGGTAGATCTCCAGGTATGACGCTCGAACGAGGTACTGCTGGTTCTGGGAGCGCGAAATGTGCGTGAATATGTGCTCAAAGGAGTTGGGGATCACTCCTCTCCTCTCTGGGTCGTTCCTCACTCCCTCCATCGTGTACGTCTTTCCCGTCCCCGTTTGGCCGTAAGCGAAAATGGTCCCGTTGAAGCCGAGAAGAACAGAATCCACCAGAGGCCTGAAGGTCTCGTCGTACAGATCTATCTGTTTGGAGTTCCAGTCGTAAACCGAGTCAAAAGTGAACACCTTGGGATGGTCGCTGGGGTCCCGCGGGTTCCTGACCAAAATCTGACCAAGCTTGACATCGACGGAAACCATTTTTTCAAATTTAGAGGCCTTCTCCTTGTCATTCATGGGACGACAGCGGACCACCACCTTGACGGACTCGGAGCTCTTGGACTTGGACATGTTGGGAAGCAGTGGCCGGTCCTCACCTCTTGGCACCTTTAATGCAGCTTCAGAAAAAAAAAAGTGATTCATTTTAGAAACATTTAGTGTGTTAACAGGGATTTCTTTTGAAATTTATGTATATGTATTTTCATCTCAATGCCCACGATCTCCAGAGGAAGTATGTGGCCCAAACTAAGGCTGCATTTACAAAGCATGACTTTATATTGATTCCATTTTCTGTTGTTTTTTTCATGGTCGTTTATACCAATAATTAGACGCGATGGCCATAAACAGTTCTGTGTAAACGATTAACGACCCCAAAGCGTCCCGCATGTGCAGAAGAAGAACGTAGGACGTCATAAGCCGCATCATTGCACGTAATATCGTTCATCTCTCTAACAAAAAAACATGATCACAAGACTAAATATGCAAATCTTGCTATCAGATTTGGTTAGGATGCCAGGTCAGATTCCATTGAAGTTGTTTCTGTCATTTTTAGACTGAGGGTCACATGGTTACATAACTGTGCTATAAAGTAGTAATAGTTTGATAGTCTGGGCCTGATTTGCTGCTTGAGGGCAAGTTTGATTGTATTGCATGAAGATAAAACAGGCGCCATAGAAAAGACTCAAGATTAAAGCTAAATTCCTGAGACTTTCTGGTGTTTTTGTTAGATTGCAAACAGCTTCCCTGATTCAGGAACATTCCACATGTTATTATATGTTATTGGTCAGAAACTTTCATTATCCTAAGAATCATAAAAACAGCAGGTTACAGTGAACACACCGAGGTCTGTCACTGAAAAGGTCCTTTCTGGACACAATGCTGCCTCATCCTGTCTGAGTCAAAGGTCAAAGGTCAGTGGAACAAAAAAAGCAACATTCCTCTGAAAATTTAATGAAAGGCAACAAAACAGCAGAATAAACGGCAAAAGTCGTCTGGTTGGAATCAAACATGTGGAGTATAACTTTTAATAAGAATTATAACCAGGACTGAACTGAGCTATTAATACTCGTTGTCCCTCAGCAGCAGCACTAGCGGTATTACGGTCTAAAGCTCCAAACTAGCCCGGTTTAGAGAGCAGCCCGATGACGGACAGCCTCTGGGAGCACTTCCCTAGCAAACCTCCACGTTTAAACACTTATTACACACGACAGGAGCGTCGAACACAGGCGGGCAGGGTAGCGGCTCAGCTAACGCTAGCTTAGGTCGGAGCCAGTCCCGGGAAAGGAGCTCAGCGTCAGCCTAGCAACGCCAAACACACCGAGGAGAGCCTCGGTCTCCGGCTGGCGCACATTCCCACAGGCTGTGGGTTTAAAGATGAACCAGAACCACCCAGACTCTCTCGGGTTGAGACTTACCGCCCTGCTGTTCAGTCCAGAACTTCCATGGCAACCAAGGAACGAGCCTTGCCTGCGAGCAGTCGCTCTAAAGCCTGGATAAACCGGCCGCGGACGGCTGCGCATCTATCCGGCTGTTTACGGTAGTCGTGTTGCTATAAAGGGGCGTCAACATCCGGTGCGCTTATTTTCACACCTGCGCACTCAGGTAAGGCTCCACAAACTTTTTATTGATTTCTTTTTGCCATTTCTATTATGTAAAGCTGACTTCTCAGTTACAACCCTGGTTAAATTAAATAACTCCAAAAAAATCTCCAAATATTAGAGGATTAATCTACTTATTTACCATTAGATGGACAAAAGCTTCCAGTAAAACTGGAAACAAGGTATATTTGCTCTGTTAAAGCATGTGAGTGCTCTTTATCACAGGTCAGGGTGCTACTGGGAGCTTTACTGATATTCTCACGGGCTCTATGGAGTAAAAGTAACTTTATCATGATAAACTTCAACAATAAATTGAGATTATGCATTTTAAACTGGCTTAAATGTTTTTTACCTTTTCCTGCTGTTCCATTGATAAACATGCATGATTAATGTAGTTAAGGGCAGTTTAGTGATAGGAACGGCCCTTTTTTATTGGTATCCATAAGTCTTATTTGGGTGCATCGTTGCTTTATGACGGAACCACAAGATTTGGTCATAAAGTTTTCTCTATCATCCACCCATAGGAAAAATAATTATGCAGAATCAAATCAGCTATTGGTTTGGGTACCAAGTAGTTTTAGACTGCGTTCGCACAGCAGCTCATTAAGTTACATCCCAAACATTATAGTTTTTTAAAAAAAATGTTATTGTGTGGTAAGTCATACTAATGACCTCTAACTGTGTACAACCCAACAGTATTATCACAAATGGAGTAAAATGTGGCATTTCTAAGGATGAACTGTGGAAATGTCCCAACGTTTTGATCCTGGTCTAACCAGCTGTTTAACAGAAATGAAACCATTACCAGATTTAATCATTGACATTCTAACATTTCTTCTATGGGAGCCTAAGTAATGAGAATCAAATGGTACCCAGTAGTATGTAAGTTATGAAAGGGTTTTTTATTTCCTCTACATGCATAATGAATCATGTGTAGCCTTTTGGCAGAGTAAAGTAAGACTGAGCTGATTGATTTTAGTGTAAAATTCTTAATTTTCTTAGGCAACTAAAAGGTCAGCTTATCCTGGACCAGACTGCTGAACAGTACCTGCCACTTTGCTTTACGTGGCAAGAATTGATTTGAACTAAGATGGATTTTACTGCAAACTATCACAACAAAAGCCTTAAGTGATCACATGAACACAGTCAAAAACGTTTCCAGTAGGATTGCAAGATATTGATGATTTATATAGTGATGAGGCAAAAGAAATTATCAAAAGGCGCATGATTATCACTTTAGCTTATGCTGCACTCTGGCCATCTTATTGAAAGTGAACCTTCAATGCTCTTCCCTCTTTTTGTAAGTAATAAGTATTTTTTTAATAGCATTAGAAAATCCTGCGTTTGTGCATCAGTTGACATGGATGCTTGTTTTTCTTTGTTTCAGTAACCTTCAGAATGTAGTCGCACCATCATTGGTGTCCATCTGTGCTCATCTACTGCCGCTACTGTCCAACTGAGTAGACCTTAGAGGGGCATTGAAACTGCAGAATACCTGTACAGATATTGGCCAACAATAACTGTGATCCCAACATTTGTTTGCGACGTGAATAATCCGCTCACTGATGACGTGATGGTGATGTGCCACCCTAGCATGCAGTGTTTGTAGTCTTGCTCGATAAAACCTGTTCCATTGTGGGTTCAGACTGCACTCGTCAAGTTCAGTGTTAGAAACTATTAAATGTATTATGCTATGAGCATTTAAAAGTTTAATCCTACTGTAGGTTAAACACACTCGTATGTATCAGACGGACGCTTGGCTGAAAGTTTTGCCTAAGTTGGTATCTAGTTGGGTTTTTGTGTAGGAGAGAAGATAATCGGCCCCTTCTCAGCTTCACAGATGGCCTCAGCGGTGACAGCGCCGAGCACCAATCACACCGGGGCCGAATCCAGCCAGCTGCGTGGCCTGGTGAAAACCATGGATGACATGAGGAAACTGGTGAGGATCAACGTGAGCGTCTAGTGCTCTGATGCATCCAGTTTCTACACGCCAGTGTCTTTTCTTCTTGCAGGGGGCGCTGTGTGACGTCACGCTCGTGGTTCAGGGGAGACACTTTTCTGTCCATCGATTGGTTTTAGCAGCTGGGAGTGAATTCTTTCGCCTTCTGTTTACAAGTATGTAGGAGATGCAGATAAGATGTTAGAAAAGTCGTGTTTCAAAGCTTCACCATGTTGCCAAAGCTACTCGCTAGTTTGACTTAATGCCGCCCCAGCCTTTGCAGCTCGACACCATCAACTTATCTAGGATGGTTTTCCAAAAGGTTTTTTCATTTTTTAAATCTTGCAAATCGTATAACCAAAGTCTCTTGACAGAGTTGTTCTACAAACCAGATTCCAAAAAGGTTGGGAGACTAAACAATTGTGACTAAAAACTGAATTCAAGGATATGGAGGTGCCAACATCTAATATTTTATTCAGAATAGATCCCATATCACAGGTCAAGAGTTTAAACTGAGAGAATGTATCATTTTAAGGGAAAAATATGTGGTTGGGACAAGGCCATTTTTTACCAATGTGTGGCATCCCTCCTCCTTCTTCTTACACTCAACAGACACCTGTTGAGTTTAAGAAGTTTAGAAATAGGAATGCCCTCCCATTCATGTCTAATCCAGACCTCTAACTGTTCAATCGTCTTGGGCCGTCTTTGTTGCACATTCCTCTTTATGAAGCGCCAAATGTTCTCTATAGGTGAAAGATCTGGACTGCAGGTTGGCCATCTCAGTACCCGGATCCTTCTCCTACGTAGCCATGATGTTGTGATTGCTGCAGAATGTGGTTTGGCATTATCTTGTTGAAAAATGCAGGGTGTTCCCTGAAAGAGATGACGTCTAGATGGGAGCATATGTTGTTCTAGAACCTGAACATAGTTCTCTGCATTAATGGAGCCTTTCCAGAGATGCTAGCTGCCCATGCCACAAGCACTCATGCACCACCATACCATCAGTGATGCAGGCTTCTGAACGGAGCGTTGATAACAACTTGGGTTATCCTTGTCCTCTCTGGTCCGCATGACATGGCGTCCCAGTGTTTCATAAAGAACTTCAATTTGTGACTCATCTGACCACAGAACAGTCTCCATTTTTCCACACTCCATTTTAAAAGACCCCTGGCCCAGTGCAAACGTCTGAGCTTGTGGAGCTTGCTTAGAAATGGCTTCCTCTTTGCACTGTAGAGTTTAAGCTGGTGGATTGTGTCCACTGACGATGCTTTGTGGAAGTATTCCTGAGCCCATTCTGTTACATCCTTGCCAGTGGCATTCCTGTTTGAGGTGCAGTGATGTTCAAGGGCCCAGAGATCACGAGCATCCAGTAGAATTTTACGGCCTTGACCCTTACGCACAGCAATTGATCCAGATTCTCTGAATCTTTTGATGATGTTATGCACGGTTGATGATGAGAACTTAACAGTCTTTGCTATTTTAAGCTGGGTAACACCATTCTGGTATTGCTGGACTATCTTTCTGCGCAACAATGGTGGACTTGGTGATCCTCTCACCATCTTGGCTTCAGAGAGACACTGACACTCTGAGAAGCTCTTTTTATACCCAATAATGATGTCTATTGACCTAATTAGTATTAATTGGTCTTCCAGCTGTTCTTTATATGCTCAATTTCCTTTTTCCAGCCACTTATTGCTGCTTGTCCCAACTTTTTCTGGGATTTGTTGACACTGTGAAATTTTGAATAAACATATTTTTCCTTTAAATTGTGACATTTACTCAGATTAAACTTTTGATGTCATCTATGTTCTATTATGAATACATTATTCACATTTGCCATCTCCACATCACTGCATTATTTTTTTATTCTGAATTTGTTTAGTGTCCAAACTTTTGTGGAATCCAGCGTGTAGATTCTGATTGATGTGGGCATTGATTTTCTGTAGCGGTTTGTATTTCTGCCTCTGACTTAAAACTGTTGTAGAACAGTCTAAAGAGGATGTTTAGGCTTAATAATCTTAATTTTATGATTAATCATCCACTGCACACTAATGCAGAGGATCCAGAGCGTCCCACATCATGATCAGTGGCAAAGATCATAATTTCCTCTGCTCTGCATCAAGGGTGTCTCCTGTTCAGCCCATCTGGGCTTTATTGAAGCAGAAAAAATCAAAAGGAACTCAAACGTGCTGCAGCACAATTTCCCCGTTGCTTGATTTGGATTCTCTTTTTATAGCTGGAATTCAAAGACTGGAAGTAACCAAGGCATCTGGATCCAATGTTCAATGAACGACTATGCTTTTGGCAACATGGTGTGAATATTGGTTGTATCAAAAATCCCTCAATCACTTTCAGCAAACATGATGGAGTCCTGGTCTCCTGACGTGACTCTGCAGGGATTGGAGCCTCGGATCGTTGAGCTGCTGATCGACTACATTTACACGGCACAGTAAGAGTCCTGACAAAGCCGACTGCTGTCACCTTTGACCACGTTTAAAAATCCATACATTTGTTGTGTCTCTGAACTTAGAATCGAACTAACTGCAGGAAACGCCCAGTCGTTGCTGCGTGCAGCCAATCAGCTTCAGGTTGTGCCTGTGAAGGTGATGTGTGAGGAGTTCCTGAAGGAACGGCTTGATGTTACAAACTGCATGGGTAAGAACAAGATGTGCCATTATAGTCTGCTGCTTTGAGAAATGTCACGCTTGGACGACTGTTCTGCAGGTATGTGGGCCTTGGCACACCAGTTTGTATGTGAGGGACTGGAGACAAAAGCTGAAGCCTTCCTGCTCAGGCACTTCACACAATCGAGCATGTCGACAGACTTCCTGCAGCTTCACGTCACCTGCCTCACAAAAATACTCGGGAATGACAAACTCTCCGTCTCTGAGGAGCAGGTACACATCCTTTAAGAATCCTTAACGAAGAGAGGGACGTTATAAAGGAAGGTGACCCCCAAATGTTTAATAGAGTTTGCACAACTTTTCACGGATTGCCAAACCTTTTAGTTTGTGTTGCTGGCAGCTGGTGACCCACAACCCCCAGACTTGAATGCATACAATTATATGCATTGATTGTCTTAAATAAATTGGTGATTTTTATTTTTACAGGCTCACCAGTCTCTGTTCTATTAGTAGGTCACAAGCTGACATGTTTGGGAACACCCAGGTCAAGTCTGACCTCTCTTAATATTGTCTTAAAAAATATGTGGGTGATCCCCAGACTCAGAAACCGACTTAATTGAGCAATGAAAGAAATGCCTCCATCTTTGAAAGCCTGTGGGTTTAACTAAACCCTCATGTCATGTTTTGCTTTTCAGCTCTATGATGCCGCTTTGCGGTGGCTGAAACACGATCTGACCAACAGGCAGCAGCACCTGGTGGAGGTGTTGAGCTGTGTTCGCCTTCCTCTGCTCTCTGAAGACTTTCTGTCTCAAACCGTCCAGTCTGAGCCTCTGATAGCGGACAGTCCGCAGTGCCTCAGCATGGTCTCTGGTAAGTAGCGGCTGTATCCGCAGCTGAGCTAGATGGCTGGCAGTGACTGTGTGAGCAGTTTAGGGAAAGCTCCTCTGGCTTTAGCTGTTCCTATTACAGCTGTGAATATCCAGCCAACCTGCTGGTTGTTTTTCTCAAAGATGCTGTGAACTACCACCTTAACTGGAGCGCCCGGTCAACGACGTGCCGACCTCGATTAAAAAGGCTTAAAAGAATTGCTCTGTTTGGACACTTGAAGCCAGACCCCTGCCGCTACTTCAACCCCAAGGTAGTTATTATTTGGAAAGCGACTCTTCATTGTTTATGCCCACACTGTAGCATCATTGAGCCTTTTTCGTGCAGGTCCACAAGTGGACACCGATTCACTGCTCCTTGGAAAGACGCTGGAATGCCACAGCAGTGCACTGGAACGAAGTGGTCTACATAATGGGAGGTCTGACTTGCCATGGTCTCATAAAGCGCGTAGACTGCTACGACATTCCATGTCAGAAAATGTACTCCAGGATGGAGCTGCCCTTGGCCCGTAACAAGCTGGCCGCCTGTGTCTCTCAGGGAAAGATCTATATATCGGGTGGAATGGTACAGGGTGAGTAGCGGTTGTAGAAACAATGCACCCATTTCCAAGCACTTTATCAGCTCCTTTACATTTTACTGAACATGCATTAAGGAAAAAGGTTTTCCATGTTCTGGTAACGTCTCACGTGTCCCTGCTTGCGAAAATAGGAAAAAGAGAAGTGTGTTATTTGGGTACACCTCAACTAAGAATCTGAACACATCCGGTTTTTAATGTAGCTTTTTTTGTTGCAAGAAATGCACATTTTTTTCATCTAGGAACCAGAAAGAATCTTGGATCTTACCAGCTGTCACCATAGTAGACAAGCCAAAGGCTGGATTGGGCTACAGGGCAGTAGGAACACAGCTAGATGTGAAGGAAACTATTGTTGGAGGACTTTTAAGACTGTCAGGCTACATTCACATAGGAGGCAAATGTGACCAACGTCCCGGTTTTTTGTTTTCATCCTATATCCACTTTACCAAAGTTTCTCTGATTTCTTGGCTTATGTCACCTTATGTTGTTTGGCGACACGGTCGGCTTCCGTTGCTCCAAAACTTTAAAATCTATCCACAGACGGCCATAAACACTGCTGCTGTGTTCTTCATTCTTCTACTGCACATGCAGGTCACTTTGGGGTCATAATGCTCTCACACAGAAGTCAGATGGCGACAATATAAAGGACTTAATAAAAAAAAATATATACATGAAAAATCTGATTTCTGCATGTTTGCCAACCTGGTCAAGAACTAGATTGAAAAACGATAATTATCCAAAAATAATACAATGTAAACTTATTTGCTTTTATTTGTACTCTTTTAAACATCAAATTCTGCTTCTCACAATTTTATCAAATCTATCTTGGAGGTGTTGAATCCAGTTTGCTCCAATACTTTAACTATACCGAACTAGTTCTGGTCATGAATTTATAATTTCATCTGTTACACTAAAAAATAATTAAAACTGTGTAAAAACATTTTAAAATGTTAATGATTTTCTGCTTTATTTTTTTCCCCCTACAACATTTGACTGAGCAATAAAACTCTCTCCATGAACTCTGCGTGCGTTTCCAGATGGCTCCCCTGTGGACCTGTTTGAGTCCTTCGACACAAGTGCCAACTCCTGGCAGGTGGAAACCAAGTTGCTGACCTCCCGCTGCTGCCACGGCTCTGTGGAAGTCGGCGGCCTCATTTATGTTTGTGGTGGAGTGATGAGCGGCGACTTCCGGATCACAAACGCGTGTGAGGCGTACAACCCCAGCACCAGACAGTGAGTCGCACACCCAAGAGCTGTAGGAGCACAGACAATTGTAGGTTCGGCTGTAGAACAAACCAGGAAAAATGCATCATCAGGTGGATGGAGTTGAAGCCTATGAAGAAGCCCAGGAAGAACCACGGGGTGGCAGTGGTTGGTGGCACGATCTATGCTGTTGGCGGCAAGGGTCAGAAGGGTAATGACTCCTGCTGATGGAGATGGCAACTGTAGAACAAGCTTGCATGGCCCAATGTCCACTTTTGTTTTCAAACAGGCGCTCGACGGTCTGTGGAACGGTACGACGTCTCTGGAAACTATTGGCATCCTTGTGAATCCATGCCGTATCCTTTGATGGTGAAATGTGCGGCCGTCGGTGGCGCCATCTACGTGCTGGCAGGCAAAGGGAAGGAGCCACTGCGGCGCGTTCTCAAGTACAACACAAGAACCGACAAGTTGGTTATGATGGTTTTTGTGTATGTTGGGGGGGTGGATGCCAGTGTTTTTAAAAGTATTTCTGATGTTCTGCATCAACATCCTTTCATAATCCTGTGCACAGCAGAGTAAACGGCCAACCATTTAATTTTTCTGCTGCTTCAATCTGATCCTTTTTTCAGTCACAACCTCGTTTTAGCTCGAGGTTCCTTGGTTCAGATCCAGGCAGGGAAGCTTTTACCATCTAGTTTGCACCTTTATTCCATGCATCTGTGGAGTTTCTCCCAGGATCCTGTTGGAGAACTCGTGTATGCAAAGAGAGCCAATGTCTAAATGAACCATTTAAATGAAGAATGATTTATTTTTTTAATGCTTTTAAAGCTGTAAAAACCTCAGTAACGTCAACTAGGGAGTGAAACTTTGAACATCATTCCAGTTGATTAGCGTTGGGTCTCCTTCATTTTTCCGTGTCATTCTAGAAAAAGGAACTGCAGATTTTTGTTAATCGTTTTTTCCTCAATCTTTCCCTGTTTAGAGTTTTCTTTTCATGTGGTAGTTTTTTGTTTCTAACAGAAGTGACTTTCTACAACCTGCTGCCTCTTAAACGAGTCTTCTTTTCTCCTCTTAGGTGGCTGGTCTGTCATTCTGTCCAGGCAGCACCGTACTCCGGCTCTGTTGTCTGCATGGTTGACTGACCTTAACTTGGTTTGTTGTGTGTATATATTTTTGAATTCGTTAGAATTTTAAAATTGTACTAAATATTGAATAAACTATTTTTTTACAAAAGTCTCTCCTCTAAATTGGTTCCGTAAGTTTCCTACAAAGCAAAGTTTAGGTCTTTTAAACACTGAAATAAAACAAATGGGCTCATTTATGCTGCGTTTTTTTTTTTTTTTCCGCCTCGAATTGACTGATGAATCATCAAAGGTGAACCAGAACAAGATGGCGACCTGAGGTCAGTCTAAAGGTCAAAACCAGATATACCGTTTATCCTGAAGATCTGGAGGAACTCGTCCTTGGGGTCCACATCACTTTTAAGTTTAGCTGGATTCTGACTGTAAAGATGAACCAGAGTTCAAGTAATGGTTTGAACAGAGGGCCAAAAAACAAAGGAGCCAGTTTGGAGAAATGAATAAATGTACCATCAATATTCTTTTTTTACATTTTTATTCATCAAACTTGTTTAAAATGTGTTGATTTCACTCTGAATAAACGTTTTAGTGTTTTTTAAGGGTTGTCTGTCTGGCAGTTGAACTTTTGGGACTTAATCCCTTATTCACAGCCCCTTTAATGAGACTCTTGATCTCATTGGGAACTCTGGTTCTCCTTTAAACGGATGTCATTTTACCTTTTTAAAGCTTAACCTGAAGCGGATCACCTGAGATTCCTTCAGTTCTACCTCAGGGCTCTGTTTAACCACATTTGCTGGTTATCATAAATCTGCCCTTAGATTGCAGTAATGTACTTGTCTTTACCTACATTTCTAATGGTAAGAAACCTCCCCCATTAGGTCACTGTCCATTCATCTGTCAGCCAGATGTTTTGAATCTCCCCCTTGGATGATGGGTAGTCCAACAGGATTATTAGAGAAGTTAACTTTGCACACATCCTCACGTCCAGCTTTGTACTTGAGTCTGATTCTGTAAATAAATTGTGCTTTTGCTTTAAAGGATGAACTGTTTGGATCCTTTTATTTATGTTATCAGCTACACCCTCCCGCCATCTCTATCTAGCTCTGCACTGGTGGTAATGTAAAGCTTCATGTACTCTATTTGATTTCACTTAAATACTAGATATTTTTCAAATCCAGCTTTACTGGGACATGATGCTCGTACAAACGGATGGCTTAGACTAACACTGACTCACTGGTACAAAAGAGACATTTTTCATGGTGATGTGAAATCCAAACCGATGAAAACCTTGAACAATACTGTCCTCCGCTGTCGGTAGTGCTTGGTCCTGGTTAGGAGCAGAATATGATCAGAGCTTCATTAGCTTTCTGCTAATCTGTCTAAGCAGCAGATGGTAGATGGTGAAAATGTAAGAACCATTTCCAGGGAAGCAGCTCTTATTCCCAGACGTTTCTCTGGGGACACACTGGCAAAACTGTTGAGCATTAACCTCAGGATCAATTTTCAACTAATATATTTTATTATTGCGGTGCCCCAGTTCAGAGCTCTTCTTTGGATTTTTCTGTTTTACTTATCAGTTCCTCCATGCCAAAGAAAGAGGACGAAAGGCCGCGGATGTCTCGTTCCCTCTTAACAAAGGCAGAGAAGGAGGAGACGCAGTTTCCAATGAAGTGGTCCGCTCGACCTAAGATGTAAAGATCCGTTTGTGCGAGGTCAGGCTGGAGGTGCACAACCCTCACCTGCGAAGAGAGAAGAGCAGTAAAGCAGGAGGAACATACCATGAGCTGCAAACAGTTAGGATCATTCCCCCCAGAAAACTCAGGCGAAAATCCTGGATTCTGTGGTGAATTTGGCGACATTTCCTCTTTTTTCTGAGATTTAAAGTTTTAAAAATGTGTTTCCAAATGTATGAGAATAAACCTGCTTCTCCCACATCTAGTAAGCAGCAAACATGACATAACAGCTGAGTCAGTTATTTAGTCCCGTTATGCTAACTTAGAGTCTTGGACCATTTAAGGTCATCTATAACGTAGTATGAGCTAAATATAAACATTGCTTAGTTCTGAAATACAGAATCTAAGAACAAAGCCAGTTGTTACTAACTTAAAGCTCCTGTAGTAAGACGCTGGATCAACTTCAGTCCATTTGGTGTTATTAGTTTACAGATCTGACACATCCAAGATGGCCGACGCGCTGACGTAGTGACATCATCACTGCGCTGCTGGGATCAAACCGTGTTTATTATGTTAGAGTACGAGGTTAATTAACTGGTTTAAACTCTTCCATCGCTCATTCTGGCCAAGGATCATATCCCCTAAACCAACATCTGTCACCTTTTTTTTCCTTTTACATTTGACTAGAGACAAATATGTAAAAAAGAAGCAGTAAAAGATGGATTAGCAGAGCTTGTGATCAGGACATGAATCCGTCAGACATTCTCTCTAAAATTGAGCCGTTAGCATTTCATTACAGTCACGAGACTCAACAGCAACAGCTATCTTTCAGAGGCCTCTTCAGATTGATTGCTTAACTGACTGCCACTGGAGATCTTTCTCAGCCACATCGCTAAGAAGATACTTGGATGACATGAGTTAAGATAACATTTAGATCTGTGGCTTTAGTTCAATCATTGCTTTTATATTTTGATTTGCCTCAAAAGGAAATAATGGGCCAGATATTCGACGAGACATCTGGAGACGCGCCGGCCGAACCCACCTTTCCCTTAAAGAGCTTCTCGATGTCCTTCCTGTGAGACTCCGAGTCGGTGGCGATGTAGACGGAGCGAGCCGCCGTCTTCCCTACCCAACGCCTGAGGGCCCTGCGGATCTCCGTCAGGTCGGGGAGGCACATGGGCGCGGTGAGGGGGAGCGCCGTCTGGCGGTTGTAGCCCACGCACTGAGGGGAGGCCATGAAGTGAGGCCCAGTGTCGCCGCTCTCCAGCAGCTTGCAGGCGTTTTGCTGCAAGAGAACCAGAAGATTCTGGGTAAAGAGCCAAACCTGAAGGTAATGTGGGAACAAATGGCCCCAGACCAGCCTTCCCCAAAAAAATAAACTCACTTTTCCACTATTACTGACTCAGTTAAATGTTCTTCATGACAGATATTAAGCCTGTAGGATGTCACGTACTCTGGCAGTGATATTCCTGAAAGCTGCATTGACTATAACAGAAAAGATGATTCCATATTTCCCTTCATTATACTGCACATAACACAGTTACAACTATGAACCCGCCGCACAGATGAAGCCAATGTCTGAAGATGCAAGGGGAAAAAAGGAAGTACACCAGGAAACAATGAAGGAACCAGAGTTGGTTTGGTACAAAGAAGGAAAGCAAGCAGGTTTACAAGGGAAGGAACGAAGGCTAGAAAGAAGGGAAGCAGAGCGGTAGGATACAGAGAAGTCAGTAAGATAGCAGGAAGAGAAGGTTTACTAGGAAATAAGAAGAAAGGAAACAGGACACAAGGGAGGAAGGCAAGGAAGAAGGGAAGTTTCCATAGCAGTCAAATTCCAGACTGTTGTGGGAAAACTCTCATTTTCAAATGATTTCAATCAAAGGTCAGATCAGCGGAACAGAAAATCATCTGACCCAGTCGATGCCGATCCTCAGGTGGATGCCAACATACGGCCTGACCAGCAGGGCGGCGATGCGCTCCTCTCCCTCCTTCACCATCTTATCAGACCACACCATGTACCGCTGCAGGCCAACGTGCTCCTCGATCACTGGGAACTGGGCCGGAGCGCCGGGCAGTGGCAGGACAGGGTGCTCGGAGGGCGGGAATCTGTTCCAGCCACAAGAGAGGAAGAAGACCCAGTTAGGGGGCAAATCAGGGCCACGGGGTCATAGGTCAGTGGGCTGGGTTTCCTTGATCTAAAAAGCTCTTGCCTCTCCATCCACTGAGGTCGATGATAGGCTCTGAAGGAAAGGCCTCCAAACAGGACCGACCTGTCGAACTCCACTCCCAGGTGGTCCCAGAACGGACCGAACGGATTCCCATCCTGAAAAATTGATTTGATTTTAAAGTTGTGGAGCAACGAGAGCCGACCGTATCGTCACAAGATCAGAACAAGGCGACGGGAAGCTGAGAAACAAAAGCAAAGCTAAACTCGGCACCGCTTGCTTCAGACACCGTTTACGTCCAGATTTACCACGTCTGACTTCTTCTGCTGCACAAACATGACATACAGCGGTTGGACAATCAAACTGAAACACCTGGTTTTATGGTGTAGGGCCTAATTTTGTGGCCGAGACAGCATCAGTTCATCTTGGGAATGACATAAACAAGTCCTGCTTAGTGGTCAGAGGGACTTAAAGCCGTTCTTCGTGCTGATTTAATTCTGCCGTGGTTTTATGTTGTTTTTGGTCAAACATCCGTTCAGACAGCTTCCTTTTGCATCCAGTTAATCCTGTGTGATGTGGTTCGTCCTTCTTGGTGGTACGCTGGATACCGTGGCTCTTGATACGTCACAAAGACTTGCTGTCTTGTTCACAGATGCTCCAGCAAGACGAGGACCAACAATTTGACCTCTTTTTAACTCTGGTATGTCCCCCATAATTTTGTTCACATTACAATATTTTGAGCTAAACTGAGCTCTCACCTGCTAACTGGACCTTCACACTCTGCTCTAACTGGTGCAGTTAGTGAAGATCTGGTCCAATTTACCCATGAAACCTCCCACATTAAATGACAGGTGTTTCAGTTTCATTGTCCAACCCCCGTATTTATCAGTCACTGACAAAATATTTGGATAAAATGAAAGATGAACTAATTACCAACGCGTATCCCAATCAGTGAATCTTGTGGATGTGACAGGAATGGGATTTTTGAAGGCAGTGAAAGGACTTAACCGTTCAGACGGAGGTAAAAATGTCCCATTAGCCCGAGGTTCTGACCTTCATAGGACAGGTCTTCTTGTCTTCGCTCCGCTGTGCCGCGGCCTCGAAGCAGTAGGCCGTCCTCTGTCCTGGGGGCCAGTGTTTGGGGGCCAACACCGCCATGAAGTCCTCCAGACTAACCACACGGTGGTACGCAGACAGCGCCTCCAGCTTGAAGAACTCACTGTATGGAACATGGACCTGAAGGAGAGGACAGGAACGTGAGACCCTGGCAGCATCAAACCACCGTCACTCTCGTTTCACAAGACAACAGGTGGAGGGATCCTGCAGTTTAGCATTAGAGCGATGGCCAGGAGACCTTCCCTGCCATCACTAATCATAAGAAGTGTTTGGATATAAACGCTTTGGAACCACTGAGAGAGATCTACATCAGCGACGCCCCACATATCAGCTCCAACATCGGCCCATGTTGGTCATTTTTCTACGTACTGGTATAAATATCTATGAAGTTTAACTAAGATGAACTGAAGCGTAGGTGTCATGATTTACAAGATAAAAAAATATACATGTGATAACGCAGTTGAAACAACGACGGCATCATTTCATATATCGGTATCGCCTCAGGTTTTCATATCAGTGCGTCTCTAATCTGAATAAACAGAAGATTTACATCCTATCTTAATTCTTACTAAAAGCAGAGGAGATGCTTTTATCTTAAGTTTTCTGTGTTTGGGAAGTCTGAAGTTATTCTGGATCATACCATCAAAGAGGGCATCGTGGTTGCCTAGCAACAACTGGAGCATGGATCATACCATTAAAGAGGACATCGTGGTTGCCTAGCAACAACTGGAGCCCGGATCATACCATTAAAGAGGACATCGTGGTTGCCTAGCAACAACTGGAGCCCGGATCATACCATTAAAGAGGACATCGTGGTTGCCTAGCAACAACTGGAGCCTGGATCATACCATCAAAGAGGGCATCGTGGTTGCCTAGCAACAACTGGAGCCTGGATCATACCATCAAAGAGGGCATCGTGGTTGCCTAGCATCAACTGGAGCCCGGATCATACCATTAAAGAGGGCATCGTGGTTGCCTAGCAACAACTGGACCCTGGATCATACCATTAAAAATGGCATCGTGGTTGGCTAGCAACAACTGGAGCCTGGATCATACCATCAAAGAGGGCATCGTGGTTGCCTAGCAACAACTGGAGCCTGGATCATACCATCAAAGAGGGCATCGTGGTTGCCTAGCAACAACTGGAGCCTGGATCATACCATCAAAGAGGGCATCGTGGTTGCCTAGCATCAACTGGAGCCTGGATCATACCATCAAAGAGGGCATCGTGGTTGCCTAGCAACAACTGGAGCATCTTTAAAAATGCAGCAGTGCTAAAAGGAGCAGAAATGATGAGAGAATGGATCAAACTTTAGGGTCCAGCAGACAGAGGCGAGCTCACGTTGGTGTAGGGGGGCCTGTGGTGGTGGTACACGATCCAGGGGGGGACAGCCAGGGTTCGGTTCAACATCTTAGCGAAGGCGAGAGACCCCAGGAAGTGATCTGCCTGGTTCCCGAAGCGACCTGAGGGAGAACATGGGAACTTCCTCAGCTCACATCTCTGTCTCGGTTTGCTTAGAAGCCGTGGAGATGATTTAGGAGCCAGCAGGTTTAACATAAATGAACACAAATCAACTCTAGACTCATCAAACTTGTACATCCTCCGGTAAAAAGTTCGGTTCCCGCCAGTTACCCATGCAGGGGCAGTAGAGCACGTAGCCATGCTCGTCCCACTTCAGTTCCTCTGCAGAACCCCGAGAGAACCGGAGCAGCAGCAGGAGGGCGAGACCCAGAGTCAGCCGGGAGCGAGCAGCCGCCAGGAGCAAGGCCGCCATCACGCTGACGCGGCTTCCTCTGCAGTTCATCCGCCGCTGGAGAACCAGGCTGCGGCTCGATGCTGCCCCCGCCTGGTGGGCCCCGGAAAGACAGCACTCAGGGAAACCTGCTATTTCATTTGATTGCAGGAAAACGCAATTAAACCTAAAACACTGTCCCACAGTTTATTTTTATGTGAAACATAAAATATTACATTTGTTTATTTTACCACTTCTGACTGGATTTTTCAGTGGTTCTAAAACTTTTCAGCTTCAGACTAATTAAGTGCAGCTGATGGAAGATCCACTTTGGTGGGACTTTGACAGCTTCACCATGTTTTCATGCCTGACATGCTTCATTTTGGACAGGGTGAATATGGTAAGCAGCTGGATTTGGATTCAGTGGATTTTTCTCCAGAATAAGGGATTTTTACCCTTAGCTTGTTGTTGTTTCAGGTCAGTATGGAGCTTCATGCTTTATTGCTTCTAAAATACATAAATGCATAGGTGCTTCAAAACATATATTTTCACAATCACCACTTACAATTTTTATATTTCTATGACTTGACTTTCATCTCTGGAAGAAAAAACAGATCATGTGTTCCTGGATGAGGATATTTACGATGCTAAATATTCAAAGAAACTCAAAAGTCAGGGTTTTTAAACTTAGATAAAAATGTCTGAGGTTGCATTTCAATTTAAACCGACAGTACTGAGAGTTTGGCAGAGCTTTGCCAAATTGAGGATGTGAAATAACACATTTATTTCAGTCAAAGTGTCAAAACATCAGAATTACAGAGAGCAGAATTGGAAAAAGACAGAAGACTTCATTTTAATAACATGCATCCATTACAGTGATGGACATGTACATCAGAGACCCTTAAAGAGCATCATTAATCTGTAATTAGCATATTTATTGAGAGCAGTCCTTTTTGGGTAGTAATATGCAGTATTTGGACTCTTTATCTATTTTGTAGGTCATCACCAGATTCAGAACAACAGAAAAGTTTTACTTTGGCTAAAAATTGACCTATTTTCACAACCATTTTCTTATAATATGATGTATTAAAAAGTTGCCTCTTATCGAGGGTTAGGGTCCAAGGTTACAGCGCTAAACCAAAGTAGTTAATGCAAAACTTTGGCTGTCAGCATTAAAGAGTTATGACTGAGGCTTTGCTTTAGCTCATAATATTATGGTTGCCCTCAGGTTTAAAGAGGCTGAGCCTGAAGATGAATGTTAAAAACAGATCTTACTGCCAGTGGGAATCTGTTAATCACTGTGTTCAGTCTTCCAAACACTATCAGCAACACAACTAAACAACTAAACCCCTCACTGGAGCATTTATACCAGTGAAGCCAGTGGATTCATGGGCATCAGATTCGAGACTAAGCATTTTGCCTCCATCTAGTGGTTTGAGTTATGCTAATGTCTAATCACCTAATTCATATGCACAATACATACATTTATGTCTTTTTAATGTAATTTAATAAAACTATCTCCACTTAATTTAGAATGATTTTACCACCAAACATATGAGTGATTCACTCTTTATGGGGCTGCAGATAAATTTAGAGAGTTAACATGAGTTAATGATATTATCCCATCCAACTGTACTCGCTTACAGGATCAGTTATAAAGGTAATAGACAGATGGACCAAACCATTAATGTCCTTAACTGGTTGGATCAGTTTTTAAAAACAACAATAAGTTGTAGATGTTTTTTATACAATCCTCCCCATGTCAACAGTTAAAACAACTTTTCTAACATTATCTGGGCCCAAGATTAAGACTCTACCTCCAGTATGGATCAGTATGGAGTTCCAGTTGGTCTCTACTAGTATAAACAGACAAACAAACCACTTTCTGAACCAAATGCTCAACAATGATCTGGAAGACAATAAAAAAAAAAAAAAGCACGTAACTTTCTGGGAGAAAAAGAACGACTGAGATTTACCAAAGGTATTCCTCAGGTATCTGATCTCCTTGTTATAACTCAAAGCATTTAAAAACAAATATGAAATTCCTTTACTAATATCTTCATGCTCATTTTGTGAAAGCATAAAAATAAATCTTGATCTTCCATTTTTGTCTTCATTGGGAGATATTAGTATGCATAATCCATCTACATGATAAGAATCAAGAATCAAGAATCAGTTTATTTATATAGCGCCAATTTACAACAGGTGTCGCCTTAAGGCGCTTCACAGAAAATCAATTAAAATCAAAGAAACATCATAAACAAATCAATTTAAAAAAGTTTTAATGTCTAACAATCAAAGGTTGCTACTTAGTGTTTGCTTTTTTGAAGCTAAACGCTGAGTTTCATAGGAGAAAGAGTCCTCAGGTGGAATTTCACAATGGTTTACAGTGATGAATTTTTACTTTACTCTTAAAATGATCAACTATTGTACTAAGATCAAGCTTCATACATCCAACATGGACCTGAGGGCCGAGGAAACGTCTGAACTTCATCTGGTAAGAAAAACTGCTGTTAATGCTGCTGGGACTACTTTTCCCCCCGTTTTTGTTACTGTAGACATTTTTTGTGTGTTTGCATTTATGCAAATGTTTGTGATTAAGATATATTCAGGCTAATTTAAAGAGATACACGCCGTTTAACTCCCCAGAAATCTCAGATTGTTATATGAGCAGATGTGTTTCTTTTACATTGCCTTTGACCAAACAGAGCAACGAGTAAAGCTTTATTTACAAAGTAAAGAGTTTATAACTCAGCAACTTCACTAACATGTTATATGAACAAAAGACATATTAAAATCTTAGCTCGAGGTTGGTGAGAAATTTGTCATTCGAAGCACAATATACGTTTGTTCCTTTTAAAAGCTCTTAAAACTTTGGCTTAAATTATAAGGAACCAACTAATGTTTTTAAATATTGATAATAATAACAAACGGGCTTAATCTGTCTTTCAAATGTTTCTTTTTGAACAATCTTGTTGAATTTCCACAAAAGTAATTGTAATATTATTTTCTTTTTTAATAGCTTGACTATGATGTTTTTTCTACAACAAAAGTGTTAACATCTACTTAAAGAAAATGTACCTGTCCTCTTTTTTTCTGACGTTTTATGCTTTTCTTTATTTAATCTTCCCCTAAAAGGGTTTCACTGAGCTAAATCAGTTCTTCATATATATTGCTGTTTCTTCGTTTAGTGACGAAAAGTCACTAATGTTTTTAATTAGTGACCTTTAATGATAGAAATCACTAATTAAAAAAATAAAGTTCAGATGGATCTTTTGTCGAATACAAGACGGTTTACAGTTGTATGGTTGTTTTAAGCAGGTTTCCCAAACGTTTCAGATGGTGACTCCCCCCCCCCAAAATATTTCTAATTCTATTCTATTTGTTTAAAAGTAAATGGATAAATTACTATTAGATGCGTATAATTTTTAAATTGAATGATTTACTCATTATTTTCAGAGTGTTATTGTGTCTGCTCTGGCCCTCCATACTCCTCAACGATCACATCAGTTTGATTCAACTCCCACTTTATGAACCGCTGGCTCAAAGGGTGTGTGTTTGAATTTCAGCCTGGGGTCTGAGGCTCCATGTGCATGTGTGGGTTCTCTCCGGGTACTCCAGCCAAGATAAATGGGTTTAGACAATGGATTGATGATGATTACAATCATATGAAAACGTTTTATGGGTTCAATCCTCATCCTGTTATTCCAACAAAAACATTAATAGAGAGAACAACCAAACAATAAAAGGAAACGCGTTTGATCTTTTTAAATCAGAGTCCTCTCCTGAATCACATGGTGTCGATCAATTTGAATCACACAGATCTGAGTGAAATGAAGGGCAGGATTTCCAGAAAGCCGTCATTATTTGTTCATCAACAGATGCTCACATGTGTTCCCAACATGCCCAAACATACTGAGTGGGGTCGCATGGCAACATGTGGCCTTGTGGGTGCGGTCGTGTAACTTTGATTTAGATGTGTGGACTCTCCTCCAGCCTGCCTCCTTTGACTGAACCAACTGATAATTGCTTAAATATGTCACATTAAAGAACTCATTATCCCGGCTGAGTAACAGGCCCTGGGATCTGCATACAATTTGTTTCTGGTAATTACTCTAAAATCAGAGAGCGAAAGAGATCATTTAGATTTCCCAGACTTTACATGGAGCAAAGACAACGGAGGGGAAAGTTTAGCTTTACTTTAACTAAAGTTCTTTAGGGATCAGTGGTGTCCCACAGACTTTTACTTTGAAGACAAACCTAATCCACTCCAGCACATTCTCCTTTTGTACTCTTCTTTCTTCTGACGCCCGACAGCTGGCTGCTCTTTCCCTCTTTCCTGTGTGGTTCTGCGCGTCTGCTCCTCCCCCATCCCCAGAACGTACTCTGTTTTCATTGTTCACGATGACAGCAATGATAACAATGCAGAGAGCCACAACTCATAGCCCCAGTTTGCAAAAAGAGACAGATTGAGGGAGGCTTCCTTTCAGGATCAAAACCACTAAATTAAAGCTGGAACATGTGCTCTTAGCTTCTGTTTTCTCTGACTCCCTGCTTGCTGCTTCTAACAATTTCATTTCCCTTTCTGAAGCGTTAGGTTCCTCATGCACAACACCTCACCTTGTGTGGTTGCAGAGGAAGGCGTTTGCACACAAGTGTGTCACTTCTGTTGCCCTCAGCTTTTCGCTGTGTGCTTTAACCCGGTTGCTACTGGATCACAGTTCCTCCACTCTGCCTTTAACCAGAGAAATGAGCCAGTAATAAACGTTGTTTCAGACAAACTGCCTTTCTGTTCTGCACAACTCTGTCCTTTTCCAAGTGTATTTAAAAAAAGAAAGCACATGCTTTGTCTGCAGCTGGTTTTCTTAAGAGATAATAACAACAAAATGTCAAATACAGAAGTTTGTTTTAATTGAAGGATTAACATTTTAAAATGCAAATGCAAAAGCTAACTCTTCTCTTAATAATCATTGAAAATACTCCACATCCAACATGGTGTCTGCATGTATATCTGTTTCTAATGATCAGAGAAACAAACAAAGAAAATCTGGTCATATATTTCACATGTACCTTTTCTACAATTCTTTTCTAAAATTCTTTATTAATCCCATTAAATTCAGACTAAATAAATTGATTACTGAATTAATTATTGAACTTCACAGCAGGTAATATTTTTAGGTCCTGTTCAATAAACAGTTCAACAGATTCCACAGTTATAACAACCTCACAATGACAGCAGCTATTCAATAGTTTCTCAGAACGATCTCCCTTAAAATACATTTAAAGTTAACGAGTTTGCATGGATTAGCATCAAATATGCGGTTAATAATTTTCCATCAGTATCAGATGTGCAGTGGAGAACGGCTACATGTAGATTTTGTGGGTCTTTGAGTCGCCTGCATTTATCCTACATGGTACAAAGAAACAAAAAATATATATTTTGTGGTTAAGACATGAAACCTATTTTTTACAATAGTTCTGAAAATGAATACAAACTTTGAAATTCAAGAAGAGGCCTTTGAAAACCCTGCTGATACAGAAGATAATAGACATTAGAACCAACCTTTAGGTGTACCAGCAACAAATTAAAGGTCAACTGTGATTTTTAAAAATCATGTTGTCTGATCAAAAGACACAGATAAGTGAGTAAAGCTTTTTTTATGTATTCATCATCTGTATAAGTATGAAAAGCAACTGTAAAAAGCACAAAAATAACAAAATAATGTGCAGTAGAAGGAATAAAAACAACTAATTGGGTTTTAGTTTTTTTTAATAAACTCTAACAGCTGCTGAAAGGCCAGATCTGTAATAGATCTGCACCCTGCATGCATCAGCCTACACTTCTGCATAAGCCTTTGTTACCTGTCAAAAACATCTTTGCTCCAACAAACACAGAAACCTACTCAGCCACAGATATTAACTTTGTTTCAAATGATATAGAAATTGTTAATAAATCCCATGTTAACCCATTTTATCCCCTCTTCTCAGCAGTCTTTTCCCAGCTCACATTTATCTTGACAAAATCAAGTTATTTTCTTTCAGTTCCAAATGGATAATAAATATGATTTTTGAGAAATTTTGCTTGTTTTGACAAAAAAGGTTTTGATTTTCCCCTTTGACAGATGTAAGTTCCTGTTTATTTCTATTACTAAAAACTCTTCTTGTTTCATTTGGGTTCCGTTGTTAACAACACACAATATTTTCCAGAAGTTTCTGTGGAAGCAAAACTGAATTTAAAGGAAAATATATATTTATGCCTCCAAAATATGAAGCAGAACAGAAAACAGAAGCAGAACAGAAAATGTACCATTTACTACCTAAAGGTTGGTTAAGGCTACTGTAGCAAATAAATAAATCAACTTGATCATTTTATAGAAGTTGTGTGTTAAAGGTCAGAAGAAACTGAATTCTGCGCTATAATAAAGTTCATAAAATCCCCTCAGTTATCAGGTGAAGCTGCAGATGTTGTAAATAAAGCTTTGCTCTTTTGTTTCCTGGAATGATTTGATGGTTTCCAGGTTCAGTTCTCAGTGTTTCACATGCAGCTTTCTAATCCAAACTCTTCTTTTTTGCTTTTGCCTGAAGTCTTTCTAATTGTTTGTTCCACTGCACTGATCACCTTTTTCACAATTGCTAGACAAGTGAGAAAAGTATTTTGAAGCTCAAGATTTCTGTTTTTTCTGCCATCCATCCATCCATCATCCATCCATCCATCCATCCATCCATCCATCCATCCATCCATCATCCATCCATCCATCCATCCATCCATACATCATCCATCCATCCATCCATCCATCCATCATCAAGAATCAAGAATCAGTTTATTTATATAGCGCCAATTTACAACAGGTGTCGTCTCAAGGCACTTTACAAAAAATCAATTAAAATCAAGGATACATTCTAAAAAATCAATTTGAAAAAGTTTCCAATCTAAAGAACCCCAGCAGATTGGATCGAGTCATTGACTTGCAGCATTCACTCCTCTGGAATCAGCAGGCAGAAACAATGGCTTGTGTTGTCGTTGACTTTACAGCAATCCCTCATACTGAGCATGCATGTAGCGACAGTGGAGAGGAAAAACTCCCCTTTAACAGGAAGAAACCTCCAGCAGAACCAGGCTCAGTACAAGCAGCCATCTGCCACGACCGAC
>JAVLVB010000311.1:572417-592625 GCA_032876305.1 Orestias chungarensis | reverse complement strand
TGTGGAACAAGACGCTCACCCCCAGCAATGTCTACCACTTACTAACTCTGTTCTAAACATGCTGGTAGAGACACAAGTTCAGATTATTAGGAACAATAATGTCCAACTAAGTCAGAACATTCATAATAAAGATCTAATTAAATAGGAATTTAAATGTAGAGCATAATAAAAAACACAATTCTCGTGTTTTCCTTTTTCTTAATGAAAATTTTAATAGCTTGTATGGGAAAGTAAATGCTCAATAAATTAATAATAAAAAGCCGTTAATCGTAAAAATAATCGATGCTATTGGCCACGGTGGAGTCCACTGATATCAGCCCGTCTGCTCGTCAATCGTTCCTGGATGTCGTGGCGAAAGATGGGTGGTATAGCAGGTTCCTGCAGGATGTATAGTCTGTAGTTTCATATCCCATCTGGCTGTGTCAGTCTCCCATTAAGAAATGCTTGATTGATTTATTTTGGTTGCACATTTATGTGGAGAGCCAACATGGTTCTCATTGTGCGACAGAAACAAGTGAAATAGTTACAGTTTTATCAACCAGTCTGTGTAATACTCCTCTAGTCTGAGGTTCAATGATTTTGGCTAAAATTATACAGTTTTTAGTGTATTTTTGTTATCTTTCTCTGGGATTATTGCAAGACATTTCCAAAACTTTACTTTTTTACGATACACTTGGTACATTTATGTACTGCATGTATCTATTCAGCTGATAGACACATGATCACCTCAGGGATCACATCACTGTGATTCTAAAAGTCAGTTTAGATGTGACGGCTAATATGACGTCTCCCAGCTACGTGAATACATTTCCAAATCTGCATCACTTGCTTTAATATTAACGAACACTGATTAAAAAAAAACTGCTAAAGGATTTTGTTTATCGCATGTTTATTATGTTGAATTTGTTTTATGTTTTATGAAATGGATAAATAAACTGACCAATGAAATGACCAGTATATAATTCGATTACATTTATTATAATCTTTTTGTGAAACTACCTTATTTTAATAATCCTAGAGAGAAATTAAAAGTTGTAGCTCCTATTATCCAAGTTTCTTAAAAAAATGGTTGTAGATGCTGATGCTCTTAAAAAAGGATGATCTACTGTAGCGTTACTGCTGATCTATCAAGCCTCTGCTTAAAGAATGCCTACAGTATCTAACTCCATTATTAATGGAGGAGATGATTTGAGTTTCATTTTAAACCCATCTGGGTTCTTTGGCCACAATTGAGGTATTATTACAGCTCTGAGATTCTAATGAGATGCTAACAGCTGTGAACCACTTTGTTGTTGTTGGTTGTTGTGGGTATGCCTCATAACAAAAGTAAGAAAATATCAGAAGAGGCGCCCAAAATGAGATAGAATAACTTAAATTGATTAATTACAGACTTTCCTCTGTGAGGACTAATAAACAGGAGGTCATAAGGGTTTTTAGAGGGTTAGCTGTGCCGTGGTCCGTGACTCCCACATATAAGGGGGTCCACTGTACATCCTGGATAATAGAGCAATACATACATTTACACCATGAAGCTGGCAGCTATGACAGATCAGGACTGATGCTGGACGCTGATTGAAAACAGACTATGGAGCCTAGCACACTCACACCTACCGGTCTCTACTATGTTTGCCAACTCCCTGAGAATAAAAGGGATACCTCATGTGCTGAAAGACCCGATGGCCTTTACCCCTCCTGGCATGGTGATTTTTTTTTAACCCCCTTTTTGTGCAAATTCCCTTTTTTTAACTACTTGATTCAAACCGGCATTGAATTAGACGCCTATTTGTGAGTATCAAGAACACATGGAAAACAAATCATTATCCAACTCATTTTGTTATTGCAACGTTTGCCAATAATATTGATATTAAAACATGTTCTAATATCCTTTAGCCCTATATTGTACTTTATGTCACTGAGGCGGAGAGCTAAAGACATCAGAAACCAAAAGTAAACTCTGTATTCTATACAAACAAGCAGTATTTATTTGGCATCTCTATCTTTCCTGGACTGGATGACATACTGACCCATTTTTCTCCATTAACTAGTTTCTTCCTCTACTCTCCATTTATGTGTTTGCAATAATGACCTGTTGCTTCTTTGTTTAACTAGTTTTGTGTCAATCCAATTTCCCTGTGGATTTTGAGAGAACTTTTAAAAAGTCATTAAAAAAGAAAATGTAAATGAGGCGTCTAGTAGTTTGACGTGAATCAACCAGGATACATAGAGCATCATTTAATCTGACCCTAATGCTACACATGATACACTAATTGTGTAAAAAAGTTTTTCAAAATAGAGGAAATTCTTTTGAATTTCACATCCTGCAACTAACGATCTTAAAGGCAGAAGGAAGAGAAAAGTATAGGAAGACATTAAGCCTAAAGGACAGGAGAGCAAAAGTTAGCCAGTAAAAGTAAATAAAATCTTTCATATTCTCTCTAATTTATGTAAGGAATACATAAATTCAAACAGGAAAAAGATTTCTGGCTCTGAGGAGCTCAAACTTTGCAGGAAAATATTGCATGGATGTTAATATTTGTTACACAGAAAGTAAATTAAAACATTCATAAATGAACACTCAATATATGCACTTTATGTTTGTTTGTTTCCCTTCGTACAAACATGTCAAAATGTCAACATTTCCACTGTCTTTACAGTTAAGTGTGAGTTAACGCCACAGCTATTTTTAAACACACCTATAGATAAAGACTTCAGTTGTCCTATTATTGAATAGAAATCTGATCTAATTTACTGTTGCTGCTCCTACTGGCTGATTATTCTAGTTTGCATTCATGTCCTTTTCTCGGTCCTTGTTGTTTTCTTCCCATCAAAGTTTTCCGTTCTTTTTTAACACAAACTTGCGTCTCTTTGTTAAATTCATAATCTTAAGTGATTATACGTTTACCATCATGTAAAATTTACTTTCTATTTATTATCCCTGTTTCTCCAGTCCTGCCTATATTTCTGCATCCTTTCCACTCAAAACTGGACGGGTGCGTTTAATTCTAAACTCGGGACAATTCTGTTTTTAAATGGACGTTTGGAAACCCTAGTCTCTACAGATGTGAAGCGGCTTAAACAAGCTATTAAATAACGACATAGTTTCATTGTTAATTTGCAGACAAGAACATTTATTAGCACAGGCCCCGTATGGATTTGTCCTGTGAGGGGAAGCTGGTGTTCTGATGACTTATGCAGCGTGCCGGGCAGAAATAGCGAGGAGACGCCACACGCTGGAAACACACACCGCCGCTTTTCCTTGTGGAGCGTTTTCTAGGAAGAGCCGGCAGCTGCGGCTTTGCAGAACCCAGATCCATCCTTGAACCGATACCCACAGTTCACACAGAGAAACTCCCTGTTTCCATGCTTTGCTTCCTGTCTCTCTAACCCTCCTCCTTTATACCTATGTTTGGGTTCTGTCCAGCCACCCTCCTCAGTTTAGGCCCTCATCCATCCCTGTTTTCCAGTTTATAACACCCGGTTTACTACCTCCAGGCCGCCCGCAGCTGATTTATTTATATACTTTTTTCTCTGAGCTCTAAACATGGCGCTGGTTTAACTGGTCAACTGTTGACTGGCAACCCAAACTAGAACACTCTGCTGACCCTGCAAATACAGGAAGGAGGAAAAACAATTAACCAGTCACAGATTTAGTAAAACGACTTTTGATTTTAGACTAAAGCACACAACAAGGTTTACAGACTTGTTATGAGTATTTAGATGATCTATATTCAAATCTGCATCTTTCAACAGGCTGTCCTTTTGTAAATTTAAAATTTCAGGAGTGTCCCGATACGGCTTGTCTGAAACCGATATTGAGCCGATACGAAATGAGCAATTATACATACTTTAATCAGTTTGTTGATAAACATTACCATTAATAGAAATGCCATTTTA
Source organism: Orestias chungarensis (assembly GCA_032876305.1). Taxonomy (NCBI): domain Eukaryota; kingdom Metazoa; phylum Chordata; class Actinopteri; order Cyprinodontiformes; family Cyprinodontidae; genus Orestias; species Orestias chungarensis. The sequence continues at coordinate 588,731 of JAVLVB010000311.1, read as the reverse complement.
TGGGAGACTTATTGTCTCATATAACTCAAGAAAGACTCTTTATAATTCGCTAAACTAATGCTGAAGCAAAGGAAGTCCAGTTATTTAAGGAGGAATGTTCTTACCAATAAGATACTTGGATAATGACAAAGTCAGAGAGGTTCATGGGAAATGGATTAAAAATACACAAATATGAATCATTTTTTCAAATAATTTCTGATTAGGAAACAACACACTTAAATCTATCTGAAGCCGTTTCTGTATTTTTTCCAGATCTCTATTGTTTGGTTTTCAAAGTCAGACAAATTTAGATTCATACATTTTTTTAATATGAATTTGTTACTTTTGCAGTAAAGATCTTTTACACAAAGCTAAAAAAATGCAACAAAATTGTTTCAAATAGATTTTTCATTTGTTGCAAATGTGGAAAAAAAATAAAATAAAATGCTACAATAATTTTCTCCTTAAATCTTAACAAATAAAGCAAACATTTAATCTTCATAAACTAAGGCTGCCTTGGATTTTAATAACCTGGACTGGTCGGATGGGAACGTTGCGCTTTTGAGAGATCTCAGATATCAAACCTAACCGTGTTATTGGCAGATACTGGGATCGGTACCAAACAACTATGGATGTCCTGAAAGCGCAACACAGGATCTGATAAGATGTTTAGCAGATGCTGTGGGAGGATACGCACATGTCTCATAAAAGAAAAGCTTCATTTTAACATCTGAAAACAGCAGCAACTTATCGATCTTACATGAAATGATCCTTGTGTCAGTGAGGTTACAGGAGCCTAAATCAACTTAGAGGTGATAACATATATTTTAATCAACAAGGTAAATTTACATTTTGTAGTAGATTTAAAATAAACTTCATGTTGAAGTTAGTAGTTTTACTTTAAAATCTACATCAGTTTGTTTTGTTTTCTAGATGTCAAATAAAAAGCCGTCAGACCCACATAAACCAAAATCAGCTCCACCATCACACAAACCAGCACGTTTTTAAAAAACCAAACAACCAAGCAAAGTGTTTACGTTTGCTTGCAGACGTGATTATTGTTTATTGGTTTGCGTCCCCGTTTCAATCACACAAAAGCTGCTCGTTTCAGCTTCTTTTTAAACACTGTAACTGAATCATCGCTTGTGCAACATGATCGGAGATAAAAATGGAAGAGCGGGAGAGCTTCTTCATAGGCGACTCATCAGCTGGTTTGAATGCTGTGTGAGGAAATCAGCGCAGCCGCAGCGGAGATGGAGACAAAATCAGGGCATGACGATTGGCTGACCCCAAAAACTCTTCCTCAAAGTGACGTTTTTCATCATCATTTAAAAATGTCTCCAAAAACAAACAAACAACAAAACGCGAGTCAGACACGCCAGCATTCACTGGTCTGGGCTGATGTTGACAGGAAGTCCAAGTATAAGTTTATTACATCGGTATTTATGCCGCAAACGCTTCGTTTGCCCATTACTGCAAAAACTCTTTTGGCCGTTTCCATCAAGCTTTTGTAAAACGATCCTTAAAAAGGGAAAATTAAAAGAAACGATGGAAGCACGGCTTCCATGGCTGCTGGATCTTCTTTATGACGCAGCGCTTTCATCTGGATGAATGGTTCTTTGGAAGCGTTTAGATTAGTAGAATTGTCTTCATCTTGATTTAATCCGATTTAAATGTTTTTCAAAAAAGAAAATTCAAACGTAATCAATGCAACTAAATCGATGCCGACCACATTGAAATGTTACACTCTGTCATTACATGTTAACTAAAAGATTTATTCACTAATAAAACGAGTGAGTCTTGTTCTATTTATCATTCTAAATACTTAAGAGGTTTTTTTTTATTACTTTGGTACCCAGGGAGAAAACAGACTAACATCGAGAGGAACATGTTCTGCAACTAATGTCTAAAAAACAGAAAAAAAACAGCCGTTGTTCATGCTCAGATGAACAGATTTGATTAAAAAAAGAGTTGCCAGATGAATAAATTATCCTGTAACATCCTGAACTGCACTTAACATTTTGGGCCCTCCGGGCCCTCAGTAGGCCAACATAAGGTTCTAGGCCCGTTTAATCTGAAACAAATCTTCAGTTTATCTTAAAATATTTTAGGAAATAAAAAAAACTATATTTGTCTTTTTCTTTAAAGAATTGAATGAATTTCGTTAATTTAACAAACAAAAAACAACGTTATTGTTACTTAATTAATTTCTGTTTATATTATAAGGTAAACAAACTATATAAAATAACTAATTTGTTATACAAAACAAATCTAGCATCAATTTTATAAAAGTCTAGAGTACTAATTCTTTTGATTCATGTAAATGATCCTTTTCTTATTTAGAAAAATGAAGCTGGATTTTCATCATTACTGGTCATAATCTAAAGCAACAACAAGTTTTATTGGGTTTCATAATTACTTAGAATTTTTTCACAAATATTTGATAACTTTAAAATATGAAAAAATTTTCCCTTATTTTTTTTTTTATGTTTTGCTTTCACAGAAAAATCTTTTAAATTTGATTTTTAAGGCATTAAAGTCAAAATTCAAACGATAAGAAAGTAAATTATGAAGAAATGCTGATTGAGTTTATGTAGCAACGGAAATTAAAACATTTGTTTCTCCAAAGGAGAAAAACATTGAATAATAAATGATAGAGATAAAAAAGCATGAAGGAAAAACCATTTTGGCCAAAGTCCAGAAAAGTAAAACTCTAGAACAATTTGATGTGGCTTTAAAATCAGAATATAAACAATCTAAACTACAGTATAAAAGAAAGCTATTTGCTTTTACAGCATATGCTTTTATATTCGGTGACGTCTGCCAGGTTTAAAGACAGAGTTTGCTTCCAAAACATCTTCATGTGGCCCCCAACAAACTACTAAGTCTGAATCATGCAACATTTTTGGCTCCTTATTCATCTCCATAAGCCCGTCGTCACGATTGTACGCATTATTGCTCACATGCAAAGCATTTGATCGGAACCCGAGTGGAAGTGTTGTGGCGAGCCGGGAGGTTGCGCCGCGGCGGAGGAATGCACCAGCGCCGGAAAACTTCTGAGCGCTGAGGGACGGAGAGCCGAAGTGTTCAGAGCGTCTCCGCACCGGTTCTGTCACAGCTAGAGCTCGGGCTTGTTTTAGTGGAGCCTGGAGATTTGTGATTTAGCAGGACGGAGTGAAACTGGATCTGTGCGGTTAGTGAGAGTAAGACCCGACTCACACACTCTCCCTGTCTCTCTCCTCCCCTCCGTCTCTCTTCCTGCCAACGTTTTGCTGCTGTTTAGACAGATGATTGCTGCGATTCTGATTCATGTACGGGAAACAGAATCCAGCCGAAGTCTCTGGTGATGCATCCTTTTAACGACAACTCTGCCAACCTGCGGGTCTCTGAGGTTTCCGCTCTGAATAATGCCAAAGATTCTTGAGTTAAAAGGAGATCGGTGACATGGAAGCTTACATGTGTGCTTTAGCACCATCAGATATTTCTGTAGGCCTGGTCGTAGCTTCGCTGTTGCACTGATGACCATGAGTGTGTTCAGCAGTAATGAAAATGCTTAAACCGCTGCGACCGCTGCAGCTGTAAACCACAACCATGCACGGCTTAAAATAAACTCATGTTGAACTGCAGGGAAATCAAAGATTTTAGACAGGAACGTGTTTCAGAGCAGAACAAAACTTGAACCAAAGGAAAGCTTAAGTATCAGAAATACACACATAAGTGCTTTAGTTCATGTTTAGTAAAGCTGCTGTTTGACTTTCATTCAAACTCTTGATGACAACAAAGATTATTTTAACAACAAACCAAGTTTCTGATGCTGTTTAATATTATAAAAAGAGATTGAGGCACGTTTTGTGTACTGGCATGACGGCATTGCTGCACGAATTTAAAGAACTTTAAATCATATTTTTGATTAACGATTGACTGATGGAAGGTTTTTTGTTTTCCCAGTTCAACCATCTATGAAAAATAAAGCAACACCTTAAAAAAAGACTTTTTTATCAATAAAGAAGAGAAAAATGCAGAACAATTTATATTTGACATTGAATTAAAACTGTTAACCCATTTTCTAGACTTCCTTATGCTGTCAAGAATCTGAATCTCAAAAGTTTTACTATTTCCAGGATGATTAATTGAGGCAAAAATCAGTTTTTTACTTATTTGTTAAAACTGCAAGCATGTAAAACATGAGGCTGATAGTATGCAAACACTGCTGGGGGCGGGTCATCAGGGCGTCTGCAGTGTTTGGTCCCCCCGCCTCGCCCTGATTGGTTGTTTTTAAATGGGAGTGTTGATCACAGCGATTGATGATCAGGTCAGTCAGTGTTTTATTAAGCAAGAAAAACAAAAGAATGCTTTTTATAATGAAAGGAAACCGTGTACGAGTTTGTTTTTCAGTATATTTTAACTCCTTTTAAGGTCATATAAACACACTTCCTGGCTCAAAAATATTTTACAGTTGTGAAACTGTCTTTAACAAGCTGGTGCAGAGAAACGCGTCACAAGAAGCTTCACATGTCGGAGCATCGGCTTGGTATGCTTTATAATAACTAAGATATAAGCAGAAATGTCATTTCTAAGGACGTTTAAGCATTTCTGATCATCGATTAAGGTTGTTTACTGTAGTCTGATCTTGTGATGCGAACTGAACCCCCTCGCCGGCCCAAATGGACACGCGCGACCTCAGCTGAATAAACGTAAACACGGATGACTAAAATGGTGATTATTAACGATATTTCTCCCCTTCCTCACCTATGAGGGGAACTGCTTTTCAACTCTCCTCCTCTCTTTGTTTATCAGCTCCATCTATTTTTGGCCCCTCGTGGCTCTCGCTCTGCATGCTGTTTTCACCCCCCCTCTCCTCTCTCTCGTTTTCTAAGCGTACTTCTCCTTCTCATTATTTCCTCCAGCTACGCTCCTCTGTGTCATTCTCCTGTCTGAGCTTTGAAATGTTTTCGTGCTCTCTCTCCCTCCCCCTCATCGGCGACCACGTACCAAGTTTAACCCCTCACCCACTCCAGCGCATTCCATCAGCTTCATAAACACACACGTGGTCCCGAACATGAAACGGCCCTTCCTCCGGTCTCCTCCTCCCTCCCCACATATCTCCATCTACCCTCCACCCTCTCCTCCGTGAACGGCAACAACAAGCTGGAGAAATGAAAGTGGGGTGACAACTGCGAGTCCCCTTTCTGCATCCCCTCCAGGGCCAGTGTGAAGTTTTCAGTTTGATTGAAGGCCTCCTTTCTGTGGTGTGCAGTGTGAAAGCTGTCCTAATTGAATGATAAAGTGGCCCGAGATGGAGTCCAGTGAATAGCCAACAATGGCCAGCCTGTGTGTGGTAGAGGGATTTTGGTTCACATCCAGCCTCTGCCTCTCCGCTCCGAGAGGGGGCCTATTATAAAGCTCTCTGCTGGACCCGACCACGTGATGCTGCTGGCCCCCACCCCAGCCTCCGCCCCATTGTGGCCCTTCTTATCGTTGCCGTCTCTTAAACGTGCCAGTTTGGGTGGATGGGCTCATTTGGTCAGCGAGTGACTCTCAGAAGCAGCTATCTCTGTTTTTGTGGAGACTTTCTTTTGCCTGTCATAGAAAAAAGAGTTCAGTCAGCCGCTTTACTTCATTTACTCAACGGTGACGTTCTGGGTTTGTTACTCAAAGCCAATTAAATGAAACACATTTTCTTATAGATTGCTAATAAATAGTTTGTAAGCATATCTTTTTATCTGAATGCTTCTAATTCTCCAATTAATTGGTTATATGCATTAATTAAGAGCAAGAAAGACAGAAAACGGACTGTGACTAAATTGCTACCTCGCATGCAAAAGAAGGATAAGTAATGAAATATACAAGTTAGTTTTCACTCTTTCTCACCCCATTGATTAATAAACATTATACTTATTAGACATCTATCCTCCTTCCGTTTATTTACATACCGGGCAGCATTTAAGCACTCAAACACACGTTAGCTTTGCGTTAGCCACTTCAGCAAACTACGGTGCCGCATAGCGATTCTCCCAGTCTCTCTTAGTCGAGGCGGAGCTATATATATATATACATATACATATATATATATATATATACATATACATATACATATATATATATATACATATACATATATATATGTATGTATCTGTAGACTTATCTGCGTCTGCCTGTAGAGACACATATAATCCACAGTGGGTTAATGCATTTAACTAATGTGTTATTGATTAAATTAAAATGTAATTATAATATACTTCATCCTAAAAGAACAAAAAATACCACAGAAATTATAAAATCACATGGCTTTGTGCATTTTTTTGGGGGTAGGGGGGGATGGTGGATCCCTTAGGTTGAGGAAAAGCTTGAAAACTGTGGGCATCCCTGGTAGCATTTGAAGTCATGTGACTCAATCTGAACAAGAAGGGAAACCAAAGAAAAACGGCTGATGGTTCATACCAAGCAGTAAACGTGAGGTCAGTCGAGCTTAATCCCGTTGTAATTGTTCCGGTTTAAATGCCTCCAGAAAGTAGCCGACTAAAGACAAACCATCCCTTCGCGAAACAAGTTTTTCACAAATCGTTCTTCCCAATACCTACAACACCGAGAGGGAGAAAACACACTGCATAGACGACAAGTAGCAACTGTGCACCCGAGCGCTCGAGGCAGCATATTACCCCGTCGATCAGATTTTTATACTCTCACTTTAACATGGGCCATGGCAGCATTTATATGTGGTAAAAAGATGTAAAACATTGTCTACCTTTCACATGGCAGTAATTATTTGCCACGGATTGATTATCGTGGAATTATCGTTATCGAAGTAAAACTGCCCAATTTATGGTGATTTGAGGTCGTACCGCCCAGCTTGTGGTTTGCAGCGACACAGCAACGAAAAGCAGAAGCCAGATTAATAACTGTGTCACTTGAAGCAGTGGAATAAAAAAAAAGATCTAAAATAGAGCTGAATGAGAGGGAGAGAGACGCACTGATCGGGTTCTTGGCCATTTTTGCCCTTGATTTTATTCAAATGTGGGACAGAAACAAGGGGGATATGTTTCTATATATATTTCTCTATAAATCTAAAATAAAGGCAAAAGTTTTATTGTTCAGACATTACAAAGCACCAAAAATCCAAATTCACAAGTAATCCACTTGGGCCAATTAGGTCACTTTCATTATCTTCAAGCGCACAGATGTCGACACGGCCATAAAAGTTGAAATGATAAAACAAAAGCTGAAAAGTTCCCTTTGAAACTTCAGATTTGCACTAGCTTATTACTGCTAAAGTTTCTTTCTGTGAAAAATCTCTTTTTAGTACTTAATGGTAACGTAACGCTGGATCAGCAGCAGCTCAGAATAGTAACGTTACGCTTCTGATCAGGTAAACCTAAAAATAACTGCTAGGACAACATGAGCCACTTCTGATGTCCAGCAGGATGATACTGACACACATTACCACGGCAACTACTGCCTGATTTCCTCTCATTGACCAAAAACTTCTTCTGTTCTGATCACATTTTGGATCCGACTCCCTAAGGTCTGCACAGCATGTCTGAGTCCTGAATTTCATTGAAATCCATCAATCAATTAATCAATCAATCAATGTTGTAAATACTGATGATTTCATGAAGTTTCTGGTCACAGTGGACCCCCCTCAACTTTTTGTACTTTTTTATTCCCACATTTTACTATTGTGGGAAATCTGCCTATTTTCAGACACTTTTATTGCAGAACATATGAAAAATATCTGAAATATTTGATACCTGGGTGCATTGCTGCTGGGGTTTCAAAGCAGCCAATCCAGGAGCATCAGTCATTGTCAGTGCTGATAAAATAAAATATGATGCAAATGCAAATATATTTATGGTTATATTCACGAGTCTGGTTTGCTCAGAGGATGCTTTGTTTTAGAGGCTTCACAGCTGTGTTAAAGGTTTGCATGTTATTATAGAGAAAAAGGAAAAAATATTAATAAAAACATGATGTCAATGTATAAATAATGTCACAACAAATTCAAACTATATGTGTACCAATTAATACGGAAGTGTCTGACTCTGAGCGGTAGGACCTGACACTGACGTTAGAAACCAAACATGGGTATGTTGGTTTCATGAAGATTTGTGGAGTTCTGAAAGACGTTTGGACTCATTCTGGACCTCCTCTCCTCTAAGACGCCTCGGTAGCTATGTTTCAATCCAGTAGTCATGCGAATGCTGAGCAAACATTTAAAACAAAGTAAAAGAGTTGAAATGGGCGTGTTTTCATTCACCAGTTTAAAGTGAATCAGCCGGGCCAGGCAAACCGTATTCAGATGCAATACGTTAGATACATCACGACTTCAAATTCACACAGCAGTATTTGATAGATGGAGATAAAGCAACACATCCCAGTCATTCAGTTCAGTGTGTTTTTATCTGTAGTGGCTGCAATAAAGAAACTAAAGAAAATACAAAGTGCTGCTGTGTTAAAATAGGAAAATAGGTAACTGCTAAGAAATAACTCACTTTCTTTCCTTATTACGTCCTTCTAATTATGTCCTTATTTCCAGGCATCTCCTGTGTCGGCTACATCTGCGATCTAACCTTATTAACGGCACGATAATTCTAATTCTAATTGTTTACAGACTACCATTTAAATCCCACCATTGGCAGCACGGACGAGGCCCCAGTCAGGCTGCGTGGTTTCATCTGTGCATCCCAAATTATCGGGCCCATCCTACCGCAGGACATCGTGTCCGCCATCCTACGGTTGATTATACGCTCCATTTTGCATTTTTGCTCCGTTCTCAGAGCTCCATCATGCTTCCAGATTTAGCTGCTGTTTGCCTCACTGCCCTGAGGGGACGTTGGGAGAGGCGTTGTTTCGGTGTTAGAGTTTTGATGCATAATCAACAAATAAAATGATTAGATAATGGATCAGTAGTTGATCTATCTGTACATGAACCTGATCTCTAGATGGATTGTCTGCTTTATTTCCACCACTGGCTTCCTTTATTTTCCTTTTGTTGTTCTGCTCGTCGCCGTCATCTGCGTTAACGTTTCCTCTGCAGCCTCTAATTTACTGAACACGATCAGGTTTCTAAAAAAACATCCCAGGAATGCAGGCTGATCTCTGGCCCGTTTTCAGAGCCTTGTTGATTCATTTTAGTTTAACTCTACAGGTCACACACTTCTATTACTCTAATCAACTTTTATGGTTCTCACCAGCTGAGGAAACTATGCAACAGAAGAAGTAAACTGAGAAATACTGGCAGCAGGGATATGGAGGGGGAGAGGAAAATGGCGGCTGGTCCATTGAAACATGTAGATTTTCGGTGAGCAAAAGGCCAGGAAACAATGGCTGTTGTTTTAGGCTGAGCTGACGCTGTCAAACTTAGAGATTGTTTGTTGCTGACTCCATCTGATTCGGACAGAGAGCCAGCGGCAGCGCCGGGAAACAAAAGTGCAAACACATCCCGGCGGTGGACGTATTGGCTCAGGACACGAGTCGTGTCGTGTCGAGTTGCTGGATGTTGGAGGGGACACGTGCTGCTGTTTGGTATAATCCTGCTTTAGCTGAGGTTTCAGCATGGATAGCACAGTGGGACAGTTAGTCTTCCACCTTCTGACTCATGTGAGGTTGTCTCTGTGAGCTTTTCTGATTTTTGTGCCAGCGGCTGCAAAATGTTCAGGTTTGTTCTGTCTGACGGAGCCGGGCTCTTCAAACGTGACAGAGCAAGAAAACAGGGAGTGAAAGCGAGGTTGAGGGCGACTGGTGTCCCGCCCGCTGGCACAGCGCCCACATCTTCAGCTGCTGCAGAGCTCCTGTCACGCCGTTACGCGCTGCCAGGAGGATGCCCCCTGACCCTCGTGTGCACACATCCGTTGTTCCTCCAGCCTAAAGATAACCGTACTGTAAGATCCCCTCGGTCATGGGTTCCACCGCTCTGATAACAAAACAAAAAGCTTACATCATGTTTTAAACGTCTGATCCATGGCAGCAGAAACAAACTGGTCATTTCTTTAAAACAAAGAACAGTTTTAATGTTTCAAAATATCAAATGTATTTAAGTGATGCTCAGAACTTTCCCTCAGTTCCCTTTGAGTCTCCATCCTTGTCAGCTTGTCTCTGCTCACATGTGTTCAGTACAAACGTCTGCCAGTGATGCACCGACGCAGCAAAAGTATTCAAAACCCAAGGAAACAGCAGCCAGAGCTTTTTTATTCCATCTTAGTGGTTTATGGATTGAGAAATTAAATGCTAGGATCAGAGGAGCTTCAGAGGGTTTAGGAGATTTACAACAATTGAATATATTTTGTCTTAAGTGTTTTAAATAAATGTTTTACTAGAGTTGGCAAACACTCAGCTGTGAGATCTGCAAAAATCTACTGAGATGTTCGGGGGTCTGGTTTGACCATTAATGTTTTAAAGCTGTAAGCCAGACAGTTGGGAATCGAACCAACGCCCGTCTCACCACCATCTCAGCCTCTGTTGACGGTGGCAACATTTGCGACCTAAAACTGACTTCCGGGAAGAAGGACAACTAATAAGGAGGTAAAACTAGACATTTAGAGCCTGTGAAGGTGATTTTCAGAAGAACCAATCAGTAAAATGGAAATAAATTCTTGTAAGAAAGATGACACTAACATGTTGGTCTGTATCCTGCTGTGATTTAACACCCCTCAATGCTGCATAAACTACCACAGACATAATCAGGGGTGGAAATAAAAAAATGTCCCACCAGCCACATTTACGCACAAAACGGCACTTAAAAATTAAAAAAATAAAATACAAATCCCGCATTAAAGAGTCAATTTTCGCTCCTTTAACCTGCCGGAGTGGTGCATAGGTTATTCAAATGCACTCGCCACTTAATAAATGTACCCACGTTTGAAGAGTGGATATAACCCAGATGGGACTAAACATCATTTGTTCAGAACAGTCTAGTTTTACTTATCAAACTGCAGACATATGCTAAAAAATGACGACATCAGCCAATATAAATGTTTTTAGCAGATATGTTCTGCTAGTAATAAAGCATCTTCATATGTTAATGGTTCCACTTCTTGCGCAAATGTTGGAATATTTCAACTTCTTGCAAGTTGCCATGGATGCTAAGATGAGAATATTAGATTCTGCGTCCCCCCGCCTGCCTTTTTTAGTCGACAGCAACCCTTGGTTTCCACTGATTGTTGTCACAAACTTAGGAACTCAGCAGACAGCAGCAGTCTCAAAGTAACCAGGACTTACAAGAACGTGGGACACCAAGGAACACAGGGAACCATGAGGGAGAGTCCGGAGGAGAGGCTTAAGTACTGTTAGTGAGGGCTGGAACCTAATCAATGAAAGTAAACGCAGCTGATGTTGATTGGAAGGTGGAAGGCTGAGAGAGAGGAAGAAACAGAAAGGAAGCTGGTGATCATACGGGGAAATAAACAATGACTAAAGCTGTGATTAACTAGAACAGAATAATAATAATCAGGGGGATGGCTGAGGGTGAGAGAGAGCAGGAACAACGACTGGGAACACAGACACTAAAACATGTAGGGAACACAATATAAACAGGATAAGAACAAAATACCCAGAACCAACTAAGATCAACACAAAAACAACAAGGAAACTGTCACAGACCAAAACAAATGTTTGTCTTTAAATACTAAATATTAGGAATGTCCCAATACAGCTTTTTAACTTTCAACACAATACTGACTGAAACCGATATTGACGGGATACGATATTAGCATAAATCCTACGTTTGCACTGTTGAATGTTAGAAAGTGCTTGATTAGATACTTAAATAGAAGACAATGCTTTAAAACAACCCACTACTGGTTTACAAGCTGAAAATAGTTTTAACAACAAGCAAGATGCAGATTCATGACAGAAATAAAAAGCAGGAAAACACGCCTCCAACTTCTGTGGAGGTATAAAATCCTGAAGGAATGCTCTGAAAAAGAAAACAAAAGTTCATTTAATGAGAAGCTTCCAGGGGGTTTATTAAACGTCTCCTTTAACATTTGGAGTTTACAACAAAGTTTGCTGCAGTAAATTAGACGCGGAAAGCTTGAATATTTCAAAGATAGTTTAAAGTCGATGGCTGTGATAGAGCCAATTACCCATGGCCAGTTGAAAAGGCTCTCGATACATCGAGTATATTCCGTACATCGCACAGGCTCCATTTCAACTCTTTAGTTTTTTTCCAATTCAATATTGATTGGGGAAAGCTTGTGAATTGATAAAAGTGAGATTGTTCGCAGCATGGTGAGCGACTGCTTTGGTGGGACAAAGTTTGATGAGCTAGCTCAGCATTTGTTCGGCGACAGGCGGCAATCGAACGCCCGTCAGACAGCGGCTGTGACGCTGCACGTCCTCGCGGGTCGATTGCTTGCTGAGAGCAACGTGATGCAAGACTGAACGTGGGAAGCAGGTGCAGGAGGGTCCGACAGCAGCAGTTGCAGAAGTGGTTACTGCAGAGTGATTGATGACCGACTGGTGAAAAGTCTCCAATAGTAATCATTCACATTTGGTTAGAAGAAACGTTGCTATGTTTGAACTTTATACTCCATAGTTAGCATAACTGTGAATACTGTAATAATGTAGTCATGTTTAATACCACACCCTTTTACATAGGGAAGAAACATGAATAACTACTAGTCACAATAGCTCCTGGTTCAGTCTGTGGTTGTCTCCTGACTGGTCTCCCTGCCTGATGATGATGATGATCAGCTGGAGAAAAAACTTTAATCCCAAACCATACCTGATGTTTTCTTACCCTGGGAGAGAACAACAGAGTGGAAATCTGTTCATTTTCCCATTGGTCTCTACAGATGTCGTCAGATCTGTGTCTCTTATCAGATTATAGGACGCTCGGTCATGCCGGAGATCCCGATGGTGCTGCTGCGGATCTTTGTCAACACGACACTCGGGCTGTGATGTGGTTTTGAACATGAACGCAAACACATGCAGGCGCTGTTAATTTTTCTGTCGGTGCCTCCCAAACGTGTGTGTTCTGTAGTCTCCACAGCGGGAGGCGGTGGCTGAGGAACACGTCTGGTTAGGAACGAACGCCGGCGCTTTTATCAGGAACAGAACGGTTCCTGGCGTCTGACATGGAGAAAAATAAAACCACGATTACCCCAAGAGCCATCAAACATCTTCTGTCTTTACTAGTTAAAGACGATACATCCGATACTTGTCCAGCAACTGAATGGATTTATCAGAGGAAACAGAAAACTAAGGTTTTGCTGATGTTCTCCTAAAAAATAACTAAATAGAATAACAACAATAAATGTCTCATTTGACGTTTTTACAATGTGGGACAAAAGTTTTACATTATTTTTGTTGTAACTAATTTTTAGTGTGAAACATTATTTAACATAGAAAGAGTTATTAGAGGCGCCAGCTGGAGTCTATTTTTCATTTCTGATACGATACTAATATTTGTATCTACAATGTTTCCCGATGCCGATACGATATCAGCATGAATAATACAGAACAATAGTCAAAACAAAGAAATTATCCATTTATTATGAATAACTAAAAAAGTTCTGCAGCTGAATAAAAAAAATGGTTTTGTGATGGTGGCGCTGCATCAGAGTGCTGCAAGTTTAGATGTAGAAATCAGATAATCCCATTAAATCAGAGAATTTTAATAATAAGGATTAAAAAATCTTTTATATCCAGATGTTTAGATGATGATTTTTTTGTATTTAGAAGAATTTCATTTTGAATTGTATGAGCTGGTTCACACTGATTCTGATAGTGAATAGTGATGTTCTTTGTGTATCGATCAGATTTTCTGTAGAAAGTTTGACTTTAATTTGCTTTATTATGCTTGATCCAATCTCTTGTTCTGAATTGTCTCGTCATTATTTTGACAGAATCCTCTTACGATGCAACTTTCTTGTTTTTTTAGACATTGTTGTGCAGTAGTTTGATTCAAGTGCTTTATAAAAAGATAAATCTAACAATATTTGTAAAGTAAGACTGATTTTAAAGCAAGAAAAGAGATAAAATAAGCAGGTTAGAATCTAAACAGCATGGTTTACATCCATAAGCCAATTATTTCTCCTATTAAACAAACTGCACTCATGTTATTTTTTGAAAGGCTTAGACGACATTTTTATTGCTTTATTGCTTTTATTGAGTCTGAGGTAACCCGGGTATTTCCCGTTAGAATATTTACCTTAAAAAGGAAATTGAATAAATGTTATATATAACTTTAATGAAAAAAAAGATTTATGAATGTTCTAAAATAAATAAAGACACAGATTAGTAGATAAACTAAGATAAATGAGATATTTTGGATAAATTAACTAGGAAATATTCTTCAGCTGCTTATTGTTAAGTGATAAAATAAAACAGATATTTAGTGTTTGGTCAGGCAGGAGTTGAAGGAAACTATTAGACCTGACAACATCCTCCAGAAGCTCAGCTGAAAGTCCGACATGATACCCAGGGAGATACGAGCTGCTGTAAACTCTTGCTTTGGTTTCCTCCGTCTAAACTGTTTTAGGCTGTTAGGACTGAGGGTGTGTAATGGCTCCTTCCTACGTGTGTGTGCGTTCGTGTGGAAGCGTGTGATCCGCGGTCTCACTAACAGAAACGTTAGCAGTGTCAGATAAGCAGGGTGGTGGGCTGGGCGTGAACTGCGGCGACCCCGTGACCCCGAGGCAACACCAACAATGCGCAAACACTCTCAGACACACAAACAGATATTTGTTAAAGTTTAACGAGAAGTGTCGGTTAGAACATGTTTGCGTCTGGAGGGTTTATGCTCTGTTTGGACAGATAATTAAACATTTCTCACCGTGTGTTATGTGATGGTTTGATCTGATTTGAGGGAAGTTTCTTTCTAATTTGATACCTTTTTGTCCACATTAGTATATTTATACATTTGTTCATAATACTAATGATTTTTTTACTCTTTTAAATAAAACATTTTCCAAAATATTTGCTCACATGTGAGGAAAAATCCTCATGATTTTCACGTTAATCTGTTACGTGTTTAGTTTATGTCCAAACACTGCAGGGTAAAAATTCAGTTTTCTGGTTCTCTAAACAATCTAGCGTCTCCATACTCAAATAGCAGCCCGCGGGCCTTTTGTGGCCCTTTGGGTATCTGTTAATGCCCCACGAGCTGTTTTGAAAAGTTTTTTTTATTAAAAACAAAAGTCCACGCTCTTATTTTGAAATCATGCGCCGCGATCTCAATACGAGGCTGGGGGTAGCCTCCAGGCACAGACGTAATTTTGGGCAGTGGACATGTCCCCTGCACTTTTTCAAATGTCCGATTTGGTCCCCTGCACTTTTTTCTGTCCAAACACAATGTTCCTCTACACTACATCGAAATGGTCAGCACTAGGACCATGCGGAAAACAACAGCTCAAGCTTAAGCCAGCTTCTCTGAGTTTAGACCGCCCACCAGCACTTGATTGGCTCTCTGTTGTTTGGATCTCTTGTGTGATTGGCTGTCTCCACCGTCACTCATTAGAAGCTAACCAATCAGCGCCATAGAGAGAGAGTTCGTACACTCCCATTGACTTCCATAGAAAGAAGCATGGAGCTGCTAATAGCTCCAAACACCAGCAGTTCCATCATTGGTCGTAGTGCATTCTGTGTGTTTTCTGAAGTGTTTTCTACGGTAAGTTGATAAAAGAACCAGAAGCTGGGCCGTGCTGGCTAGGGAGTGTGGGCGCGCATGTATGTGTATGTAAATAGTTATAGTATAGAAATAATATAGTAGTCGTAGTAAGTAGTAAAAGTGGTTCTTTATTTTAAAGTTTGTTTTGCATTTTACATATTTTACAATAAATTGTTTGGTCATTTATTTTTGCAAAATTTAGTTATTTTGTCATGTAATCTGATTTCAACGAGAAATGGTTTCAATTAAATGAATATTTTAATCAGTGAATTATAAATAAAAGTTCAAAATCAACTAATTTTGCATGAAAGCTAAAATTATAATAATTATGTCTTTGACTAAAGTTAAGAATTCATCTCAGGTTTTCAATCAAACATATACAGCAACATATTTTCCCTTTTATAAAGGTATTTTTACTTCTGTTGAGGTTTTTGTACGTTATGAAACACTACAGACATTCTCTCATGTTAGGTGAGTAAACTTGTGGGGGAAAGTGAAAAAAGTCGTTTTCGCACCAGAAGTCGTTCAAACTGACTTACCGGCTGAGATGTTTGGAGCTTCATGGACCACGTGAACCTATAGGCGAGTTCAAAGAGTTAAAAAATACTCCCCCCCACCTTTGAAATCAAAATTTCGTCCATGCCTCCATGGCAACGATAAACAGTCATTTCTGTTTGAGTACCCCTGGTCTAGTCGTTAAGTCGGCTCTTAAATGGTTTAGTATAAAA
>JAVLVB010000311.1:528141-568956 GCA_032876305.1 Orestias chungarensis | reverse complement strand
ACTCAGAGGTGAGAGCTGTCTAGTTGTTCTAGCTCTAAACGCTTTTTGTTTTTGTTTTTTGAATCTTTGATCAGAAGCATAAAAATCAAAGTGGAAACAGAAGTTTACTACTTATAAGAGGGCGAAGGGGTTTAAATAAAGGCTTTACTTTACTAGGTAAAGTCACTTCTGAGGGTATATATACTTGTACAATTGTGTACAAGTATATATACCCTAATTAGTATTAGTTTCTATTTAGGTTTACATTTATCTATGGTTCTTTAATCAATTAATTAATCAATTAATCAATCAATCAGTCTGTCAAATCGAAAATACTTTATTTATCCCAAAAGGAAATTAAATGTGGTTTTGAGCTAATACTGTTGAACTTGTTGTTTTTGTGGGGAGTTTTTAGCATTAAGGGTTTACTGATCACCTTTTGTTGGTGGAATTGTTTGAAATAAATAAAACGCTGCCATCTTCTGGAAGGCGGGCCAACATTATTAGACATTTATTTGTAAGTTGATTCATTATTTGCATCGCTAGTAAGTTTGTACGTTTTCCAGGGTATGGGACTGTATTGGTCGCTGCAGCCCTCCAGGAAAGTCTCTACATTTTAGTACATTAAAGCTTTGCTTTGTTGTTAAGATCCTTTCTGAAGGTTTGGGTCACAGTAATATCTGTGTCCTGTTAAAACGTAGGAAAAGTGCTGCTGTTATCTCACCAGTTCACTAAACATCCATGTTTAGTGAACAAATGGATCATTTAGTCATTTTTGATGAATCAGAATATTTTTGAAATGTTTGTTTTCTTCAGGAACTTGATTTTCTAAGTCAAACACAATACAGAGATGATTTCAAGTTGTTCATTCAGCTTATGGTTAATAAAAACATGACATTTAAGGTTAGAATATTACATCAGACAAATAAAACACATTTTAATATAGAAACATGTGGGCATAATGAAAATTGTGTTTAGTATCTACTTACAGGTTATTTTCAAATATGACAAACACTCATTCTATTCCACCAAAAATAATAAGCATCCTTTTTTATTTACTATGGTGAAATTTTGACTTTAGCTTATTTTCCTAAGTGACAGAGATTTATTTTAACTTTGAAAGCTGTTGCCAGAAAGAATGTCTGTGTTAAAAATGTCAGGAGAAGAAAAGCTAAAAAACAACCTGAAAACACACGACGACCCTTAACGACTCGGTCAGAGCTTCAGTTATTTCAAACGTCGCCGTTTCATCGACATTTTAAACACAAAGTTTCAACAGGTTTTATTTGCATGCTCAGTATGAGGGATTGCTGTAAAGTCAACGACAACACAAGCCAATGTTTCTGTCTGCTGGAGGTTTCTTCCTGTTAAAGGGGAGTTTTTCTCTCCACTGTCGCTACATGCATGCTCAGTATGAGGGATTGCTGTAAAGTCAACGACAACACAAGCCATTGTTTCTGTCTGCTGATTCCAGAGGAGTGAATGCTGCAAGTCAATGACTCCATGAATCTGCTGGGGTTCCTTAGACTGGAAACGTTTTAAATAGATTTTTTTATGATGTATCTTTGATTTTAACTGATTTTCTGTGAAGTGCCTTGAGACGACATCTGTTGTAAATTGGCCCCATATAAATAAACTGATTCTTGATTCTTGATTTGTAGAGCCTCATCAATCCTGATCAGGTTTACATGTTGAGATTAAACTACTTCCATCATTTAACTGCTCCAGTGTTATCAGACCAAATCTGCGACATGAACTTCTTCTCTTCTCTTCCGCCTCTCGATCTTCGGCGTAATTACCTGTGAAAAAGACACAGCTGTGTCACAAACACCATAAACCGAGATTTTATCTGACCATTTTTAATTTGGCGTTAGGAGAATCTCAGCTCCTTACTCCTCGACCGTGTTTAAGAACACACATTCTTTCTTTTTCTGAATGGAAATCGTACCTTTCTTTTTTATGACTGGCTGAGCCGGCGGTGGCCCCGCTGCCCTCACTAACCCTAAACTTCCTTGCTTCTCATCCAGGTCAATGCGGTCAGCAAAGCGTGGCCTGCACCTCCCCCCTCCCCACAGCCGTTCTCTCTAGAGTCACTTGACTGGTGCAAACACCCTGACAGCACGACTGCAAATGATTCTTCTTTTCCTCCCTTATTTCCTTGCCGCTTTATCCCTCTGTTGTTCACCTCGGCTCCGTCTTACTCTGCTGCCTCCTTAGCAGCTCGTGGATTACCACAGTTAGTTCTTATCAGGGAGCTTTAAATCATTTCTTTGAGAAAACTCTGCTTTCTTTCTTCTTCTCTTTTAATACATGAAATAAATGTTGTCTCCTCAATAATTCTATTAAAAACTATATTGCCATATTTGTTTTAAGCAACTCAAATAAACGTGGACATGCAAATTGAATTTAGCATGATTACTTAAAAACAAGTATGACAGAAAAAACATAAAAATTAACATCAAATCTATATTATTCAACATTTTACAGCAAAGTATGAAAAGTAAATAAATTACTTTTCATACTTGTACTGTTAAAAAAAAAAATGCGTGTGGGACATAAATTTAAAAGCAGCGGTTTTGATTATCATTGTTGGAATCAACACATGAGGGAGAATCTCTGAAGTCGTTTGATTTAAAATAAAAAGGTATCTTTAAAAGTTTGTTTTAATGTTAGAAACTTTGTGTGTTTGGGTTTTTCTGACCCGCCTTGTTAATAAAGCAGGGATCCTTTTTCTATATTTTAGCTGAAATGTTTGTGAAGCTTGGACCGCCCGTCCTCGCCTCACTAGTGTGCCTGTTGTCACCTAAGCTGCGGACGCTGAACTCACTTTCTATATTTAGTTGGTACAGCTCCATGTGTGTGTGGGGGGGGGGGGGGGGTCAGGTCGCCTGGTCCAGATTTTTCAGGGCTCGGTTCTGCAGAACCATTGCCACTGTCCACCCAGAGAGGTTCAGCCGTTCTGTGCGGCTGCGGCGGGCAGTGAAGGGGTTAACCCTAGTCACTCAGCATGCGGGAGCCGTGGCAGGCAGGCAGGCAGGCAGAGGCTGACCTCTGACCCCCCCAGGAAAAGGAATGTGGAAGCTCTTTCATCCAGGACAGAAACCAAAGACACCCAGGCGGTTGGAAAGTGGCGGTTCAGTTCTGCCTTCAGCGTTTTTTGATTAGGGAAAGTAAGCGGAGGCTCCTGGTGAATGCGCCCTTCTGTGTTTGTTGTAGACGCGTCGGCCATTTTGGTTTTCCGTCCTGCAGCGACGTGTTTGTCACCACGTAACACAAACTGTCGTGGGTTCGGTTTTGTTGGAAGCTAAAAGGATCGTGTGTCTCAAATTTGTCCCAGAGTTTGCATTGTGGGCCAGATCAAATAGAAACTAAATTATCAGGCTTCATAATTATTAATGTAAAGAAAAACAATAATAAGTTTGTCCTTTTTCCAATCAACTCTTTTCGCTTATAAGAAACAAAAAGTCTGAAAGTTCCAGATTTCTCAAAAAGTCTGATTTGAAGTTTTTATTCAACTCAAATATGGAAAGTTTAAAATAGTAAGTATGATAGATTAAGTTTGTTAATACTAAATAAATGTGAAAAATAACTGTAGCTTATTTTATAGGTAGTTATTGCAGCTGTAGGATTAAATGCAACACAACAAATATAGTTTATTAAATCATATTTTTGCCACATTTCTTTTGTTAAATATTTTTTTATTCGGAGGATATGGAATTGGACCATTAATGGACTCTCCCTGTCTGAGGTGTGTGGTCCCTCATCTCCAGCTCCGGTCCTCTATTGGAGGCCTGGGAGTTTCACGGTTCTTCTCAGTCGTCTCAGACTGTAGGATTGATTGGAAACTTTTTCAAATTGATTTGTTAGAATGTATCCTTGATTTTAATTGATTTTTTGTGAAGTGCCTTGAGAAGACACCTGTTGTAAATTGGCGCTATATAAATAAACTGATTCTTGATTCTTGATTCTAGGACAGCACTGGACTGAGGTGTCTGGTGTTTCTCCAGGAATCTGTTGGAGTCACTTTTCCTGTTTGGAAATGTGAAGGTTTTCTTTAATTGGCTTGAAATTACCCTCAATAGTGGTTTTACACAGCGTAAGAAGACTGTCAGAGTCTTGACCAGGAACTGTTTCAGGTGCTCCAGCATCCACATCTGATAATTATGATTTGGATCATTGGCTTTATTATAATCTCTAGTAACATTAAGAGGTCACTCGTACTGTGACTTTAGCCAAACATCCCAAGGATCACTGTTGATTTTACACTCTTTGGTTTCAAGGAAAGACTCTGAGCTTTGACATGCACCTAATATACAGAATTTAACACAGTATAAAATGCATTTCTGTAATCAACACCATTTTTTTTCTCCAAATTACTTGCCAAAGTATCAATTATTAGCAGCAGTTTAGCTTTTAAGTTGTCCACTGCTCTTCCTCACTAAACTGAGTTACTGAGTAACGAGTTATTAGCTGGCTGTTTAATCATTTTCAACTTAGATTAGGAAAGCTTTACTTGTATATATATATATATATTTATTTTTTATATATATATATATATATATATATATATATAACCAAAAGAGAACAATATTGCTGTATCGTAATGTTTAACCATTAATATTTGATCAAAATTATTAATTTTTCTTCTGCTAAAACAAGAAATTGATTTTCTAACATTAATTGTTATCTCGTTCAATAAGCATATTATTTTCTTTTTTTACTGTACTTCCAAAAATAAAACTGAAGCGTTACACTTTGTGATTTTTGTTTGTGGCTCAAAGTCCGTCTAAAAAGCCAAATCTGTATTTGTAGTAGTCTTCTTTCAGCCATCTGGCAAGCAGTGTGCAGCAACAGGTGGAGGAGTTGGCAGCACTCCAAAGTAGCAGTTCTCGTTGCCTCATCACTGTTTCTGTTCTAATATCTTAATGAGATGCCATAAAAGGGGACCCTCCTCCACCTGTTTCTGTGCCTTTTCCATCCCTCCATGTAGCTTGTAGGCTCCGTGTTGCCTCTTCTGCTGTTTTCGGTGTCTTGGTTTGTATGAACATCTGTAAACGCTGCTGGTTTCTGAACGTTCCCGATGCATCATGACAAGGATCCGCCGTGTGTATGGAGGTGGGCGGTGGGGGGGTCTGGAGTGTGTGATGTGGGGAGCCCTCGGGGGCGCTCAGTGGAACGGGTGTCACCCCCATGCAGCCTCCCTGCTGGGTGATGACCACCATTCAGCATCACCGCTGCCACGTCCTCTTAATCACTGTAAACGTGGCAGAAGTGCACTACATGGACGCCTCTGCTCACGTGTGTGCTTATGGGGAAAGTGATCGTTATACAAGAGAAATGACGTTTAACACATGTGGATGGGTGCATTCCTGTTTATTGAATTAATCTGGAGATATTCCAGCATGCATTGCTGTCTGTCACCGCCTCATGAACTTTTATGGCGTACAGACGCGAGCCGTTCCCCACGATGGCCAACGTGTTTGTCCTGGACGTTCCCGCCATGTTTATGTGACGCACTAACATGTTGCGTCATCCTGGGACTCGGCTCTGCTGGCCAGTCTGCAGGGGGGGAGTGTTTTTCTTCTTCTGCGGCAAATGTATGTTTTGACCTGTTTTGACTTTAAACCTTCGCTTTTTATCATCACAAACACACACAAACACGCGCGCACACACACACCTACAGTCGTATGTGTGTCTTTGTTTTCCCAAGGATTACAGCAGCCTCAGGCCATAACAAGTACATACATGTGTGTACACACACACACACACACAGAACATGCTTTCTTGATCTGCTCCGTCATCTGCAGACACACAATGAGGGACAGGACTCGCTGTTTGCTTTTGATCTCAACAACTGTTTGCACAAGTCTCCTCCGTTGGCTGAGAGCGATTTCTTCACCTCGCCTTCGTGTCTGCCAGATTTGCAGTGTAGCTCCCTCTAGTGGGCAGAAAGACAACCTGTTGTACAAATGACATTTGCGAGCGAGTCAAGTAGGCTGGGATTTTGCAGGAATGTATAAAAACTGAGAGTATTGTGGTAAATATGATCAAATATTTATGCGACTCTTTCAAATGACACACGTTTTATCCGTGTTGTCAATCATTTAACTTGTGTAGAGTTTCTTTTTTACACACGTATAAGCAGAAACGAGCTGCAGCTTAAAAATATTTTCATTCTGCGACTGCAATAAAACTTTGTGACCATGTTGCTCATCTAGGAACAGTCAAAGTGGTCCTGAGTTTGAGCCCTTAGTGATCGTTCTCTCAGGCCAAATTAGTTTGGAACTAATCAAGATAAGGAACCAAAAATGATGTGCTCAAACATTAACAAAGCAAAGCAGAGGAAACAAAAAATTATTTTGATAAAATAGTTTTACTTTTTTAACTTCATCCCTGTACATCAGTAACCCTTCAGACTATTAATTTTTTATCTGCTAATCAATGATGGCAGTGATGGATCTAATCTTAGAATCTGGTTTGAGTCTGACATGCACTTTAAGCACTATGAATATTAATATTAATTGCTTCTAAGCATCGCAGTATACTGAGGCTTGTCCTGACTAAATATGAGGAAACGAAGACACGATTTAGATTGTGCCAAAGTAACTTATCTTTGCCCAGACGTACGTCATCCTTAACAGTAAAGGAATCTCTGATAGACGATTGTCGAAGTCAGACCGGCTCCTGCAGCATCGGCTGGGAAAACGGGGAGATGCCTTCGCAGTGTTTGTGTTGAAAATGTGGGACAGGTCAGCCGCTCGGCTAATGGCTAAAAGCGTGTTGGAACACAGGAGGGAAACCCAGCAGGAAATCTTCTTGGCTTGGAGCTGGAACGCAGTTTTTTCAGGGAATCTATAATTCAAGGATTATTAAGACAGGAAAGGTTTTTCTCTTGTGCACTAACACAGTCTCTGAGCTTGCTACCTGAAAGCTGATTAGTGAAGTGAATTCTGGGATTAAATTTCTCGTTATTTCGCTGTAGTTCTGTCCTTCATGGCAGGAGGCACAGCAAGCATTTTGAATGTCCCTGTTGCTAAATTTTGCTGCAGGACTAAACTCACCTTGGCTCACACTGACTACGTAAACCTGTTTGCTATGTCGTCGCATTTTGTGTTCACTTACATTTGTGTTGCTTGTCGTCTCATTATAGTGGGAGATTTTAACATTCATGTTGACACCAAAATTGACAGCCTAAGTGTAGCCTTTACTGCCATTTTAGACTCAATTGGCTTCACTTAAAAAATACAAAAACCTACTCACTCTCTTGGTCACACTTTAGACCTTGTGCTGACTGATTGAGTGTGAAAAAGTGCTGCCTCATAATCCTCTCCTTTCTGACCATTTTTTGATAACTTTTAAATTCTTTTTCACCAAGTAATTAAAATCTGAAAGAAAATGTCTTTATAGTAGGTGCATATCGGAAAATGCTGTTACAGCCTTTAAAGAATCCATTCCACCTCGAATTTCTTCAGTATTTCAGAGAAATGCAGTTGAGGGCAACAAATTAATTTCATGCCCTACACAGATTGATGCTGTTGCTCATAGTATTACGTCCTCATTGCGTACAACATTAGACAACGTAGCCCCCATAAAAACAAAAGTGATTACTCATACGAGGTTGGCCCCCTGGTTTAATTCAGAACTTCGTATCTTGAAGGGAAACACCAGGAAATTGGAGAAGAAATGGCGGTTTTCGCTTTCAGAAGAGTCCTATTTATCCTGGAAAAACAGCGTGCTTCTGTATAAAAGGACCCTGTGCCAAGCTAGATCTGCATATTTTACATTATTAATAGAGGAGAATAAGAACAATCCTAGGTTTCTTTTTAATACAGTTGCTAAACTTACGAGAAATGAAAACTCTGTTATATCACCCATTCCTCCAACTCTTAGCTGTAATGACTTTATGGAATTCTTTATTGATAAAATTGAATCTATTAAAACTAAAATTGATGGCATCCTACCAAACATAACTACTACCTCAGTAACCAATGAGGTACTGAATGTGGCTCTGGAGCCTGATCTCTGCTTGAAGTGTTTTGTTCCAGTTGAGCCTTCTGAGCTTTCAAAAAAAAATTTCTTCATCTAAGCCTTCAACTTGTATGTAGGACCGAATCCCGACAAAATTGTTTAAAGAAGTATTTCCTATTATTATTAACCCCATTTTGGAAATGATTAATTTTGTCATTAGTGAATGGTTATGTACCAGAGGCTCTTAAGGTAGCTGTAAAAAAAAAACCCTACTTAAGAGACCTTCTCTTGATCAAGAAGACTTAATAAATTACAGACCCATATCTAATCGCGCTTTTTAATCTAAAATCCTCGAAAAAATTGTTGCTAATGAACTGAGAGAGCATTTGAGGAATAATGACCTATTTGAAGAATTTCAGTCAGGTTTCAGAGCTCATCATAGCACTGAGACAGCTCTCCTTAAAGTTACAAATGATATTCTCATGGCCTCAGACAATGGACTCGTGTCTATTCTAGTTCTGTTAGATCTCAGTTCTGCTTTTGACACAGTCAATCACAATATCCTCATTGTAAGGCTCGAACACACTGTGGGGATCAAGGGAACAGCACTAGGCTGGTTTAAATCGTATTTGTCTGATAGATCCCAGTTTGTTCATCTAAATGACAAATCTTCTCCGCATTGTAAGGTTACTTGTGGAGTACCACAGGATTCTCTACTAGGCCCAATTCTATTTACTATATACATGCTCCCTATTGGTAAAATCATCAGACAGCATGGTGTTAATTTCCACTGTTATGCTGATGATACACAACTGTATTTATCTATAAATCCTGATGAATCCAGTCAGTTTGGTAGATTACAGGAATGTCTAGATAAAATAAAAATGTGGTTGACTTTAAACTTTCAGCTCTTGAACTCTGAAAAGACAGAAGTTGGTATCTTTGTACCTCTAAAAAACAAATTGCTTAGTAAGCCACTTGACCTGGATAGCATCAGGTTGGCATCTGGTGACAATGTAAAGAACCTTGGTGTTATTTTTAATCAGGATGTCTTTCAAGTCTCATATAAAACAGGTCTGTAAGATTTCCTTCTTTCACCTTAGGAATATAAGCAGGAAGTTATTAGCAGGAAGTACACAAAATGCATTTAAAAGTCAAAATGCAATTAAAAGTCCACAGTTGGTCCAAAATGCTGCAGCAAGAGTTCTGATGAAACTTAAAAAGAGAGATCCTGTCTCCCCAATTTCAGCTTCCCATCATTGGCTCCCTGTCAAACTTAGAATAGATTTTAAGATTCTTCTTTTGACATATAAAGCACCTCACTAATAAAGCTCCATTGTATATCAGAGATCTGATTACTCCTTATGTCCCTAACAGAGCACTTCGCTCTCAGACTGCAGGTTTACTGGTGGTTCCTAGAATCTCTAAAAGCACAATGGGATGCAGATCTTTCAGTTATCAGGCTCCTATCCTGTGGAACCATCTTCCAGCTTTAGTACGTGAGGCAGACACCCTGTCTAGTTTCAAATATAGGCTTAAAACCTTCCTGTTTGATAAAGTTTATAGTTAGGAAGAAGTAGAGAAGACAGCCTAATACGGTTGGGGAGGAACTCAGTCTTGACAGATGGTTCTACTTTGCTCTACCTTCTTCATGTCTGACTCTATAGGGTTAAGTTATTTAAGTTTTTCTATAGTTTTGCTGCTATAGGCTTAGACTGCTGGAGGACAATCTGACCACTTCTCTCTCTGCTACTTTCTTCCTTTGTCCAATCTACTTAGTTACCGTTATTTCAACCTTGTTAACCTTTTGTTGTCTCTTAGTTTCTTCTCTCCATAGTGTCCACACCTGGTCTGGTCTGTTAGCTGAGACAGCTTCTTGGAGGAGAACATGGGCTGAGATGCTTCCAGTGACGTTCTACAACTGCTGCTTTAAACTCTATTATTTCAGTATCCTGTGCTTCTAATTTAGCTTTCTGTCTTTTCAAACCCCAGTCGGTTGTGGCAGATGGCTGCTTGTACTGAGCCAGGTTCTGCTGGAGGTTTCTTCCTGTTAAAGGGGAGTTTTTCCTCTCCACTGTCGCTACATGCATGCTCAGTATGAGGGATTTTTGTAAAGTCAACAACAACACAAGCCATTGTTTTGGTCTGCTGATTCCAGAGGAGTGAATGCTGCAAGTCAATGACTCCATTAATCTGCTGGGGTTCCTTAGATTGGAAACTTTTTCAAATAGATTTGTTTATGATGTATCTTTGATTTTAATTGATTTTTTTGTAAAGTGCCTTGAGACGACATCTGTTGTAAATTGGCGCTATAGAAATAAACTGATTCTTGATTATTGATTCTCTTCTGACAGGACGGTAAAGATGCAGAGCAGTATTTCCCACTCACCGCCAGCCATAGCTGTTGGGACCGGGTGAGGGGCAGGAAACCAAGAGAGAGGAGGAGTGACTGAAGCAGGAGTCTGAACCAACAGGTACAGTTTGGTTTAATTACAGTTTCTTATGAATTCATTCACTTTTACATTTATTTATCTCACAGCTAAATTTGTTTGACCCTAATGTTCCAGCTCGATACCTGACCCGACCTTTGACCTGTCGGCCACCGGTCGCTTCTCGCCAACGCCTTCCAACGAGCCTGCGAGGCAGGGGAGCGGCACCTGACGTTCATGGCCGCGGCACACTAGGGCTGCCATGGCAGCTGCTGCCGCCGATGCCTCACACTGTTTTACTGCACTGACGCCGGAGGAAGAGGGACGACGCGCTGCCGCAAGGCCGTTCGGGAGAGACCGAGACAGGGCGAAAGAGCAGGGAGAGGAAGGAGAGAACGTGGGAAGAGCAAGTGGGAGCGAGTGTCTGGTGTGCGGAGTTCTGTTTGTCTCCCAGGAGAAGCTCCGGCTTCACTCTTTGAGTCACACGGGAGAGAAACCGTTCCACTGCTCACAGCCGCACTGTCCCAAGGCCTTCAGCTCCAAATACAAACTCTTCAGGTATCCGTCTCTTTCCTCCTTTATCGTATGATTGACTTCATTTCAATACAGAGCCCAATAAGACTTCATTAAACTGTTAATGTCAGGCCTGGTTGTGTTAGCATCATGGTTATAGGATGCCAACTATAAACTATATTTGAGTTTTATCTTATTGCAAGAAGTCAAATTCATTTATAAAACATATTTCATACAAAAAAAAACATAGACTTAATATGCTAGAAAGAATATCTAAAAATAAAACAAGCAGTGAGATAATTACTGATGTTAAAAATAAATCAATTCAAGCATGTATAGAGATTTAAAACCGTGCTGATAAAATAAACCTAAGAATAACAAGAAATATCGTATTTCCAAATCCAAGTAAAGAAGCCGAAGAACATAAGCTGTGGCCTCTGTTTCAACTAAGGGGAATCCTACAGAAACGGAAGAGGGCCCAGGATAGATCCATCTGGAACACAATGCGCAACATTAATCTAAGATTTCAAAAACAGAATTATTTATACCTAAAAGGTTTTAAGACACAGGTAAACAAGGACTAACTGTATTCAAAGCTGCACGAGTAATAATGTCTGTGTTTCCCTTAAATTCTCATGCAAAAAAGAAGAGAAACACAAACTACTAATTAGACGTGTTTTCATCTAGTGTTTGGAGCGAATCAACCAGCAGAATAATGTGAAATCATGACGTTATGGATGGCTCTAAGTAAAAGGAAGTAGTAGAATAAGTTTGGTAAATCAGATGTTAGTCAGCAAATGTGTTTCTGTCTCAATCAGTTTTCATGTTTGTCTGAAAAGCTAATTATTTCGAAAAAGTTGCTTTAGTTTTACCATTTTTTTTAGGTTCTCTGAAATCCATCATCTTTACTCAATTGTAAGACATGAAACAGAAACAGAGAACCTATAAATCTAATTTCAATAATAACCAATAACCCGTATCATTAGGATTCTATGTAAGATCAGATCGAAAAGAAGTGCTTTTAAGACGACATGTGATGCAAATCATGGATTCATAAACAAAGTGAAATGAGCTGAATTGATTGTTTCACTCTCGACAGGCATATGGCCACACACTCCCCACAGAAAACCCATCAGTGTTCGTTCTGTGAGAAGATGTTCCACCGCAAAGACCACCTGAAGAACCACCTGCAGACCCATGACCCCAACAAGGAGGCCTTCAAGTGCGAGGAGTGTGGGAAGCACTACAACACCAAGCTGGGATACAAGCGCCATGTGGCCATGCACTCGGCCACCGCCGGGGATTTGACCTGCAAAGTGTGCATGCAGAGTTACGAGAGCACGCCTGTACTCCTGGAGCACCTCAAGAGCCACTCGGGGAAGTCCTCGGGGGGTGCCAAGGAGAAAAAGCACCCGTGCGACCACTGTGACCGCCGCTTCTACACGCGCAAGGACGTGCGGCGGCACATGGTGGTCCACACGGGCCGCAAGGACTTCCTGTGCCAGTACTGCGCCCAGCGCTTCGGCAGGAAGGACCATCTGACGCGGCACGTGAAGAAGAGCCACTCCCAGGAGCTGCTGAGGATCAAGACGGAGCCCCCGGACATGCTGGGCCTGCTGACGACGGGGTCGCCGCCGCGCTCCGTCAAGGAGGAGCTCAGCCCCATGATGTGCGGCATGGCGCCCAACAAGGACCCCACCATGGGGAAGTCGTTTACCGGCGGGGCGCCCTTCCCCATGAGCATGTACACCCCCCACCACCTCCAGGCCATGTCCAACTCTGCTGTGGGTCCTCCGCACCCCTCCCTGATGCCCAGCTCCTTGTCTGCAGCCATGGGCATGAGCTGCCACATGGACCCCCCCCCGCCCCTGCACCCACACTCCCACCACCACCACCATCACCACCACCATCATCATCACCACCATTCCCCCCCGCACCACCAGCCCGCCGCTCCCCAGCAGCAGCCCCAGGCCCCGCCCACACCCAAATACCAGCTGGGATCTACCTCATACCTGCTGGACAAGCCCTTGAAAGTAGAGATGGAGAGTTTCCTCATGGACCTGCAGAGTGGTCTGCCAGGTCCGGTTCCCTCCATAGAACCCCATGCTGCTGCCCCGTCCCCCAAGGACGGGTTGGAGCCAGCGTCAGGCCTGGCCGACGACCTCTGCGGGGAGTCCCTCCTGTCCAAGAGCCCTGCCTTGATAGCCGAATCTCTGTGTGCTGCTAACATGGACTTCTCCCACCTGCTGGGTTTCCTGCCCCTGAACCTTCCTCCCTACAGTGCCCCCATGAGCACAGGAGGACTGGTGATGGGGTACACCTCGTCTGTGACCTCCACCTCCTCCCCCTCGTCCCTGCACACCGCTGACGCTGCCGCCGTCGCCGCGGCGTCTCTTACCTCTTTGCAACCGCAACCTCAGGAGCAGCAGAGCTCCAGTGGGGGTCTGGGCCTTGGGTCCCTGCACCCCCTCCCCCCGGTGTTCAGCTCCAGCCTCAGCGCCACCACGTTGCCTCGCTTTCACCAGGCCTTCCAGTGACGGCGGCGGCGCGTCTGAACAAGGCCTGATCGATCAAAGTTGGAGACTCAACTTGAAAAAAGAAAGAAAGAAATAAAAAAGTGAACACTTAGAAGCCTTAAATGAAAGTGCGCACAAAGAAGCTTTTGATTGAGCCTTAAAAGGAAGTTTAAACCCCCTTTGAGCAAAAAGGAAAACGTACGAGAAGTTGAAGCAGCTTTTATTTGGGCTTTTTTTAATTTCCTTATCCTTTAGATATAACATCGTATTAACCCATGTTTTTATTTTGATGTTGTTTTTCATTTATTTCCCCGTTTCAGTAGAATAGAGGCAGAATCAGTAGGCCTGAAGGCGTGGTACTGCATACTTAAAGTAATAATATAAAAAGAAAAAAAAAACAAAGATCATTTTAGTGGAGATTATCTGTTTTGTTGTGACCCAGAAAAAAAATATAGTTTGAAGTGGAGATTTGGTTTTCAATTTTAATTTTTTTACCCCAAAATGTAAGAACAAAGTGTTGTATGTTGAGTTTTGAAAGCTGACCCCCCCGAACATGTCCTGATTAGTTTGTAGAGGAGAGAGCTCAGTGGGGGACGCAGAGATGAACGAGGTGATTCAACTAAAGTGCTCTTTTAATAATGCAGCCGGCTTTGCTCCTGGAGTTACGCCAGGCTGCTGTAGATTTGTCTCGCGTCTTTTAAAACCAGCAAACATTTAGAGAAACACGTTCGGGATCGTGAGCTCTACCTCGGCTTTCTTCCGCCGTTTCCCAAGAAAAGCACTTTGTCGTTTAACAGAAGGCACTTCGCTCCTCGTCGTCTCGCTCGAGGCGTCACGTGACCGGCTTTGGGAAAATCGCAGAGAGCTACAGACGCGTGTGAACGTTAAACCCGGGGAGCGCTCGGGTTTAAAGGTCGCCACCTACTCTGCAAGAATCTAGAATCGGGATTTTTGGCTCGGCAGCAGGAGGAACGTCGGTTCTGACCGTTACGGGTTCAGACGTCGGCAGACACATTTCCACACGAGGGTTTTCTCCCTTCAAGGCCGATGGATTCACAGCCGTTAAATCCAAAGGTGATTATTTCTCCCCGGATTAAAAGCACAGCTCTGCTGTTCTTGGGCTTTTATCCTGTTTTGTTTTGTGATTTCATTTTGTACCAAAATAATTTTATGGCACCATTTACAATAAAGCTCCACTTATAGATGCCTAAGACATAGTTTATAGATATCTGTACAAGCTTTATAAATAATGTCTTATGCATATTGAGACAAATCTGTCTCACTATATATATATATATTTCATCTAGAGTCGTTACAATAAACATTTTTGTCTACGTTACTTCCCTGCATTTTTGAAATTCATTTTTCAGTATAATTCTAATGTGGTTTGCTAAAAATAAACAAGGCTTCCCAGCCCGGTTCATTCACAGTATTATTCACAATAACCCCGTCTAGCTGCACATATTTGACTCAGTAACAGGCATGAACTGCTAACAGATCTATAAAGTATTTATTAGTCATCTATAAGAGGAGCCTTTAAAGGGAAAGAGGGTTCTAATTTCATTAGTAAAGAAGATTTCAGCTCAGATCTGTTCAGCTTATTTGTAAAGCGCAGACTTACAACGTCGTCTTGATGCACTTTACAAGAAAGTTTCCACTCAGGCCAGGTCAAAGGTCATACGTGGAGAGAACATACAGATAAATAAATCCAAAGGCTCGACAATCCAGGCTTACAGTAACTCACTTCCTGTGTTTTCGTTCAGTCTGTTGGCGTAAAAATCACGATTTTCGAACTCCCACAGCGGCTGGATTATGTGGTTATTACTGGAAGAAAACATCATATTTCTGGATTCTTGCAGATTATGAAGGTCTTTATTTCCTGGCTTCAGCTCTCGATGCTTCACCGCCTTCCCTCGTCTTCTCCCTCGGAGTTGCCTTTGAACGTTTCCGTTATCCGTTGATTTGCCTTTTCTCTAAACACACGTATGTCTGTAGATACATATAAATATATCTATATTGTTTTTATTGGAAAATACTCCAAAGTCAGCTTTTAGGCAGTCTTTTAAAAAAGATGCATCATCATGCTGAATGATGAACCCTGAGATATGTGAACAAAGGAGTTAGTGGCTGATTATAAGGAAGCATTTAAGAATGTTATTGCAGTGTA
Organism: Orestias chungarensis; assembly: GCA_032876305.1. Classification (NCBI taxonomy): domain Eukaryota; kingdom Metazoa; phylum Chordata; class Actinopteri; order Cyprinodontiformes; family Cyprinodontidae; genus Orestias; species Orestias chungarensis. Next base: position 553,384 of record JAVLVB010000311.1, on the reverse strand, counting down.
CGAAATATCTCAAATATCAGAATTGCTTTTGTCGTGTATTTTAGGTAGACGTATTAAAACCAAGTGATAATGTTGATGTCCTGCAGGTTTACATTTGTTTGTATCTTGCATTTTTATTTTGTATTTTTCGGAGTAAGAAAAAAAAAAAAAGATGAAGTATTTAGATTGTCCCTGGAGCTTCCTCTGTCGTACCCGAGCGTTACGCCGCCGCTGGAGAAGAATCCAAACCTTAGATGGGGATTGTTTGTAGGAGGCTCTCGTGGTTCTAGGATTCGAGCTCGCTGAGCCTCCACGGACGGCCGTTAAGTATTTCAACCGTGGCTCTTGAGAGTCTATAAACCTTAGTCCAAAGTTCACTTAAAGCCTGAAAGTCTAATGAAATAATCTGTTCAGATTAAGTTCAGTTTGATGTAATTCTCCTATAATGTGGTCACTGTGGTTTCAAAGAAAAACATCTATTTCGATGCTAATAGCATTTATCTCTGGTAGCTGTTAGTGCAGCTATTGCTTTACAGTGTGAAGCTATTTGGGTTGTTACCATACAGGGTGAGAAACATAATATCAATACAGAAATAGATCGTTTTTAACCAGACTGGGGTGTTGCTTTCACAAACCATACAGAGCTATGCTGGCAGAATATTATTTACACTTTCGGAATAAGCAACAAGGTTATTGCTATGATTCGGGGCTATTGCCTGCAGTGTGGAGTTCTGTTGCTACCACTACTGTATTTTCTTAGCACCCTTTTTTTTTTGTGAGGCTAAAAAAATCAAATCAAATAAAAACGTTGGTCTAAAAATGATTTTTAGATATAATAGATCAAATACTTTTTTGCACACAGTGATCACATTATTGAGGAAGCACATTTAAATGAACGAAGCAGATCCTTTTTGTTTGTTTGTTTGTTCCTAAAGTGACAGAGAAACCTGAATGTTCATCTCACTCTTATATCAGTAGCTCCTTTTTATTCAGAAACATCGTTCCAGTTTTATTCCACCAGCTCTCCTCATGTTTAGTTTGAGCCTCGTGTGGAAGAACAAAAACTTTAGCACATAAGAAGCATTTAAGCTAAATCTCATATTGCTGCTTTAGCCACGGTTGGTGACGTAGGACAACTGTAGACCACTAGAACATTCTTCCTCTGACCCTCAGACAGTGAGCCAAACCAACAGTGTCCCCATTACATTGCTCCTCCTCCTCGTTTTAGCTGCTTTGTAGGTGAAGAGTCTGAAAACACGGCGTCCCACCGCCTGGGCTTGGACATTCAAGGCAACGGGAGGTTGCTGAACAGACTGACTGTACAACTTGGGGGTTTTGCTTCTAGTTACGTATTTGTTCTTCTTGTTTGGTTTTGTCATATAAAAAAAAAAGTCATATTATTTTCTGTTTGTGTAAAACAGGACCTCGAAAAAAAGAAAAAAAAACAACACAACACATCACCTCATTTTTATTTTGTTATTTTGTTTTTATTACTTTCTTGCCAAAACCTTGGGAGCAGAAACTACGTTTGCACAATTAGGAAATCTTCGTTTGTTTCTGGTCAGTGACAGAAAATGGCCTGATAGCTGGAAGCAGCTGTGTGTCAAATGTTTCAACTCACACGGCTTCACATCAATGTCAAAGTTCAAATATGATTGGATCAGATTAATCCCAAACTAAAAGCTGCCAGCACCTTCCTCAGGAGACTTTTGAAAGAAAAGCTCTTCAGATTTAAGCCAAATTTGTAGCAGTCCCATTGAGCATTTATACTTTTCAAACTCATTTCTCAGTTTTTCCCTCCATGGAAGAAGAAGAAGAAGGAAAAAGAGCTTTTATTGTGCAGAAAGTTTGTCCTCCCTGGGTTTCTGTGAGTTAATCTGAATTCTAGCACTTTCAACTTTAAAAAAAAGAGTTTTGTTTTCTTTTAAAGTTTCAGCTTATCTGTTCATATGTTTTAATTTTTTTGTATTGATCCTGTATATGTATGTGCCATTAGTTTGATGTTTAAACTTTATCAGGATTTGTGTATTTCTCTTCTCCAAAAGAATAACAGTATTTTTGATAAACCTGTCACTAATATCCTTCTACAGAAGAGCTCCTGCTCATTTTCTCTTGCTCTCTTGTTTTCTGACTTAACAAACTTTAACGTTTCTCTTTCAAACGTGTATCCAGTCAAACTGCAGCCCAGCGTTTGAAGAAAAACAGCAGCAGCACGTCTGATCCTCAGAGGCGGCGTAGAGTCTCTCCTCCTACTAAGCACTTAAAATCTTCAATTAAATATCATTATAATTGTAATGATATGTTGGTTTATATCTAAACAAATATTTCATTATTTAAATTTCTCTTTGTTAACGAGATCCAGTTTTTACTGCAAAAGTCTTCGTTCTTATGAAAAATGTCAAATGCAATTTATAAGTTACTTTTCTGCAGCTTATTGTAAGTCAATAATTCTACAATATTAAGCAAAACTTCTTGTTTTATGAGCAGGTATTCTTACTTAAAACAAGTAAAAATCTGCCAAAGTAACTAATACTTTACTATCAATATTCAAAATCATTGCTTAAAAATGAGTCAAATATCGAGTAAACTAAGATTTTCGCAGCAGAAGCTGGATAGACGTTATTGGTAGGATTTGATATTTTGCGACATATGAAACTTCCTCAGATGCTAAAATTAACAGAAACCGTTATACACTGATCAGTTACAACAAAACTGATTCGTGATCAATAATTCACTATTATTGAAATTGTACCAAACATAAATATGGACAAACACAACATTTAATAAGGCTGTTTACCATTTATCATAAAAAATGTAGAAGAAAACTGCGTGTGTTTTCTCTACCACAACATTTTGCAATAATAATAAATTATTATAAATAAAAACAAATCTCCTGCCTCCAAAAAACCATTACTTTGTTTTTTGTTAAAGACAAAATTCTTTATGTGAAGATTTTTAAATTTAAAGTAAAAAAGAAGTTGGATTAAAGATTTTTAGTTGAATAAACTGCATAATTAATCAATGTGGGGGAAATAAACCGAATGATTCAGTAACTTAGTTTCTTATTTTACTTATTTAGTTAGAATAGAAACACAGAAATAAAATTCAGTCTCCATTTTTATATCAGGAACAGAAAATAATCTGAACAGTTTTGATTGGTTTGGACTTTTTAAGATGCGTGTTTTGGGTTGAAGCGCCGGCCTCTGGTGGAGACGCTGCCCTGCTCATGGGCTTGGCTGCAGCGCCAATACCTCAGCCTGCACCTACTAGGGATGCACTTACCCTCGGCCTCTTTCCTCTTTACTAGTAGGTGCAGCAGCCACATTTTAAGGGAATTCCATTCATTGTAAAGCTGAGAAAATGCTGATTTCATACCTTTGACTTTTTGCCACCCTCTATTTTGGCTTTAGTTTGAAACTGGGTCACGTCTGCCGCAGACACCATATGTAGAGTTCTATATTTCTAGCTAAAAAGTAAGTTGTGCATTCCATCCTCTTTGTGTATCTTGTTAGGTGACGTAGCCCATTCTTATTTTATTTTATTTTTTCTACAAGCAACTACAACAACCTTTTGGAATACACTAAAACAAAAGGTGAACATTAACAGGCTACCTGCGTTTTCTCACACTCTGTTTTATAGCATGGAGCTTACAGACTACAGGGAGAGTTCAAGGATTCACATCAGAAGTCTTCATACGTATCATATCTTTAATGTAATCAGTCGCTGCAACTTCTTAGTGCCAGATGTTTTATTGGTTGATCCAAAGAGATGAACACAACAGAACTATTGACTTATTGTACAGTACAGTGTATCTTTGACTTCTCATGTGTTATGTTGAAATAATTAAAAGACAAAGCAGAGGTTTCATACCCGACCTGTGCAGTCCTGTGTTTATTGTGGAAACCACTGGAGATTATTAAACTGAACACAAACGCTTCACATTTAGCTCGACATTTTCTGTCGTGACTTGATGTCCCTGTGGTGTTTGGCAAAGTTTACCTTTGTGATGGTAGGACAGAAAAAAAGGAAGCTTCAAGCATGTTAAGTTTTTGACCATCAATACGATACCAAGATTGTAGTCTTCAGTTTTCCCGATACCGATATTCATCTGCTGTATCGGCATCAATCAAACATTTTATACGTTCTGTAGTGTGAAAAGTTAGAAAGGACTTGATCAAGTGACTCCCGACATCGCTCCTAGTCGTTGGTGCGTCAGCAGAACCCGCTTCAGTGATCATGAATCTGCATGCTGAATACAAGCTGGGGGCCCGGAGAAATACTGGAACACACTGGTTGTGTTGGACTGATTATATGGGAGATTTTAGATGGAGGACTATTTAATATCATGGCTTCTATTTATGGGGGGGGGGGGGGCTGATATCAACCCTGATTTTTAATAATAAATTTAATTTTTAAACCATATTTTCTTTAACATGTGGATTAGCGCCATTATCAGGAGAGAAGACAAGAGTACAAGATTGAGAATAGTAAATGATGCCGATTAGGTGTAAAAGTAGGATTTGTTGTTTTTTATTTGGGTAAAAATGAAAATAAAGGGGATCAAAGATAAATCCATCTCCTAAAATAAGCTGATGTATTTTCCCACCATGACAAGAGCGACCGAGTCCGGGTCTGGATTTCATCTCGAACACAAATGAGTGCTAAAGGTGTTCAAGTCCCACACATCCGAGCCGAGTCCTGAACGTTCACTTAGGAGACGCCACAGGCAGTCTGGTTCTGGTTCTACCCAGAACTTTAAACCAGCCTGGACGCTCAGATTACAGCCTTGAACTTCGCCACATTAAGGCGCCGTTTGGGACTTCTATGACAGGCCAATAGAAAGTGTAGCACAATTGTGAAGCGTAACAAATATAATGGATGGTTCCAACAAGGTGAGTGTAAATCGGCTAATTTACCGATTTCCTTCCCAACTGTTCAGTTTTAGCCTGTTTCACCAGCAAAGGGTATTTTGCTGAATATTCAGTTTCATAACTTGTGCTCTTATCTTTCATTACATTGATAACTATTTCCTTCAGGGCCCAAAACACCAGAGAAACATTTTTCATTTTCAACTTTATTGTTTTTCTCGTTGTACATTTTGTATATAGACAATCTGTAAAAGCCACCAACTGAAAAAAGTAAAAAAAACAAAACCATTGCTCTAAAAGTCATCATGCTTTTGGCTAAAACAATGACGGGAATCATTACAGCGCGCGCCACAAACAGCCAAACATCAACACAAAGCTCCTATTTACACCACATGACCCGATCCGTGCGTTCGAGGCCTCTGAGGTCCGCTCAGAACGAAATCGAGCGACCCACCTAGACATCAGGCAGGACTGAAGAGTTGGAGAAGATTCCATCAGCAGATGGAAACAAAGTCAGAGAGAAGTCATCGGATTCATCTGGTTCTCTCTTAGGAACTCGTTTGTAGCCATAACAACAATGTGGGAGTAAAAGGACCATTAATGATTTCCACTTCCTTTGTTTCGGTGCAGAAAGTCAAAGCACCCTTAAAAATAGACAATCGAACTTAAATCACAGAAGCGATGTGACAAATGTTACGTCTCTTTTGTTCAGGAGCTTAAAAAAGTTTTACTGCTTTGCAACATTCAGTCTGCCAGCCTGACTTTGAACGTAGAACCCAAAAGAAAAGGGAGTTCTGGAGATTTCATGAAATTAGAAAAGATCATTACTCAGTATTTAAAGCAGCGGCTGCTGAGTCAGAGGTTTTTTAATGACTGATGACTCCATCTCAAAATCAAAAGCCTCATCTTAGATGTTGACAAAGAAAAAAACACTAAATTAATCTAAAATGTTCTTTTTTTTCTGGTAACAAGCCACTTTTGGACAGAACCTTAACATAATTTAACTTTTTCCATCTTTCAGGGACATTTTCTCAAATGTTTCCAATGTTAGTTTGATTTATCAGGGAAAACTGGAAGTGAGCAAATCTGCGACACCGGCTGACTGTGTGCGCTAACTTTGACCTTTGTCACCAAGCCAACTCTTGAGGATCGGGATAAAACATGAAAGAACATTTTATCAGACACAATTCATCAAGAGAAAGAGATTCCTGAACCAACGAGATCCTGAAAATGCAACGTACTGATGAGGGAAAAACGCATATTTGTGTTGACTTGTGAACAAAGAGCAGAACAAACGTAATTTCTTTAAACAAGCACGCTCCTTGGATTTCAGCTTTAAACATCTGCCGTCTCCATTACTGCATAGTTCTGCAGGTTGTGGTCCTGCTAAGGCTGCACCGTTACATCTCCACGTTCCGCTGTTGGATCCACGCAGCCTCTCCTCCGCGGCTGCGTTGACGACGCCGACGTGACGAACCGTTCTGTAACACTTCCAATAAACGCAGCGGTACGCTGAGGGTGACAGAAGATCTCCAGGCAGAAGCTTTTCTGTTGAGGGTGACGTGGCTCCAGCCGGACAAACAAAAAAACTGGAGCAGAACATTTAATCGATCCCTTCGTTGCATTACAAGCTAAAACGCTCCCGCATTAATTCCCCGCAGATAAACAAACACCACAACCCTGATCCAGGACGTCTGTGAGCCCAAACCAAAGTTCACTCCCACAGCAGAATCAGTGAACAAAACAAGTGTGAAGAAATCACGAGAATATGGCGTCCCAGGAGATGATTGAAAGAAAAAGTCCTGTATGAACGTAAAAATGGTCAAAATCAAAACGTTAAGTTAGAAATAACGACAAAAAAAGTCTGACAAGCTTTGGCCCGCTGCGGTTGTGCAGGACGAGGAAGCTTCCTCTAGGTCTCTGTCCTAACGAGGAAGGAAAGGAGGAAAAGGACACTGCCGTTATTCCCCCCCCCGTGGCCAGCAGATGGGGCTGTTGCATCACATCAATAAACTGTTTCCTGTTCCTTCTGCACACAAGTCGTTGCTTGTTGGACAAAAAAATAAGAATAAAAAAATATATATAATTTTTTTTTGTGTTTTTTGAGGGAAAAAAAATCAAAGATCTACAGGGACAGCAGCGTCGGCAAAGACTCAGTCGATCTTGACCGCGGAGTAGATTTTCCTGATGAACATGTAGGCGGCGTAGAAGCCGATGGTGCCCGTCAGCAGCCAGAAGGACAAGACCATCAGGGTGGTGTAGCCAAAGTACAGCAGCGACGGGATGAACTCCACGATGTCCAGCTGGAGGAAAAGCACACGCAGGAAATCAGGTTTTACCCTGAATCAGACCTTCGTCCTAAAACAGATCCGTTTACTAGAACTGAATATCCCAGAAGTCCCTTTAAACAGACACAAACTATGCATGGATCAAAGACGGATCACCGCTGCCACCATCTGGCAGAAATACGCTGAATTTAAGTGACACAGCGTGGAGTTGTTTTAATTAGCTGTTTTTCCGGGTCTAACTAATGTATTTCTATGTTGCAGTTGAGTATCAGCCTATAAGAAATCCCTGTGGATAATTCTGTGGGGAAAGTTCAGGGTTGCTTTGCTGCTGATGCTCGGATGACGGCGTCTCCCAGTCAGGCCGACTGCTGCTCTCTCTGAAACTGTTCAGCTGCACCAGCATCAGTTTTTATGCTACAGATATTAATACTGAAATCTCTCTGCGATATAACAGATTACTGATAAGTCTACCAAACCTACTAAGCTTCAAAAATAGTCAGAAAATCCCTTGAATGCTTTAAAAATATGTAATAATACTGAAAATGTCTAATAAAAAATGGTTCAAGTTGCAAAACAATTCATTCTCTGCTCATTGATCTATAGAAAAACGTTTTTTTTGTGCATCAACACTTTTTAACTGTTTATTTTATTATTTTGCCATCATGTTTTTCTTCCCTTCATACTTTGATTCTCAGTCTGGACCTTCAAACAACATTAATATCCTTTCTAAATAATAATAATCCTATCATCACTACAGTTCCATTAGAATATTATGAAGCACCTTGTTGGCAAAGTAGAAGACGGCGTAAATGAGGACGTAGAAGGCGGAGCCTCCCGACACCAGGAAGGTTCTCCACCACCATCTATAGTCCTGGCGAGGAAGACAACAGAAACAGGAAGACGCTGTTCATAGCTGGACAGACGTTAGCTACAGTCACTAGACAGCTGTGCTTGGTCTCCTCACCTCTGCACACAGCTGGAAATAGACCATCACAATACTGATCTGAGAACAGGACACCACCAGGATGATGAAGACCAGGAACAGAAAGCCGAACAGGTAATAAAACTGATTCTCCCAGATGGCCTGTAGGTGGAGACACACGTCCATGCAGACATTAAAGTCTGGCGTTGAACCATCACCTTCATATCTGAACATGTGACTCGTCTACGGTGCACGGCGACTTACGCTGAAGATGAAGAAGAGTTCGATGAACATGGCGCCAAACGGTAAGATCCCAGCCATGAGGATTCTGGGAGGAGGAGAAAGGTGTTAAATCGCAGGGATCAGACGCACACAGATAAACCGAGGACGCGACTCACCCCACAAACTTGTTCATGTACCAGCGCTGCTCCGGAACCTGCCGGGGGATCTGATTGGTGCGGACGGGATTGTCGTACGGCTGCTTGCGGAAGCCGAAGTAGTAGCCCAGGTAGACCAAAGGCATGGAGATGCCGAACCACATGCAGAGCAGGGCCAGCATGGTGGTGAAGGGAACCTGAAACCCCCCCACAGCCCAACATGGAGGAGTGAAGAGTGTCCTACAAACCCAGGACTGTGTGTCTCATTAAAACACAACCTCAGATATGATTCTCTGGAATCCACTTAATAAAATATCTGGAATCCTTTAAACTTCCTAAACTATGAAAAGAAAATCTTTATTTGAACAAACACGAGGAAACTGATGAGGTCTTCGTATATTGATCACATACAAGGTGCTAGATGTGATTTTTTTGTTCTTCATCTAGTGAAATAAATCTTTATTTATAAACTGGTGACATAAATCTGACATATTTGAACGATTTTCTCTGTTTTCCTCACAAGTTTCCTCAGCAGGCCAATGAGACGCCGGTAAACCAACACGTCACGGATGTAAGCATGACGCTGCTGGGACAGCTGAGAGGATTTCTATTAAACTGTGTTTGTTTTACTTTCTCTTAATGTTTCCTCTAATGTACTTTTTAATCTTTATGCACGTGTCTTGCCTTCCCTTTGTTTGAGCACGGACTGAAATATCTCTGATGCAGGAAGCGTGTGGAGGTTTGGTAGCTTCATCTTCAGATGTGAACCAAACAGAAATCCTTCCTGAACTCACCGCTCCTGAGGAGTGTTCCCCCCAAATGAAGCAGTTGAGAACGAAGCAGAGAGCGAACACAACCCCAGGATACAGCGTGGCCGTCTGGAACACAAGCAAATGAAACTCACAGTTGACTCTCAGCTCGGCGGTTCCCTGCTTGCAGATCACTAAACTCGGCTGGGTTTCACTGCAGCCCAGTTTAAAATCCACATACAATTTTAACGTTTTCACACATCAGACTTGAAACTTAATTTCAGAGGTTTTTCTATAAAACCATAAATGCTCCAACAACAAAATGAGAATTTGAACAACGTAATAATTCTAAACATTTAGAGCTATTTAGTCCTAAAGAGTCATGCTGTGTTTATGGGTCTGAGTAAATGTTATCTGGACCCAAGACTAAAACAGCTCTCCGAGTTCTGATGTATAGAGAAGAATCTAGAGTAGATAAAGAGTCGACTGCACACACTGTGTGTTTGGATTAATGTGTTTAACTATTGTTTTAATTGCTCTGACTAACTAGCCTAATCTTAAAGGATCTTCTTTTCATCAGCTGTGAGCAGAAAAATCATATTAACCAGAAACAAATGCTTGAAATTCAAATGTAATCTATACGACGTGTCGCTTCAGTAAATTAAGTTACTGAAATATATGAACTTTTCCATGATGTTCTATTATTGTAATTATGACCAACAATCACTAGCAAATTCTTTTTGAAATAATTCTAATATCAAACAGCGATCAAACTCACACAAAAGGCTCCTTTCCTCCATCGGTGGCCCTTCAGTGTTCGGTACAATCTGCCAGCAAAATAACCTCCAAACACACTAAAGGAAGAAAACATTCACAAGTAAGAGTTTTTCCTCACAGGAACAAACGACAAGGCAGCAGTTATGGCCCTCACCCCATAAACATGAACAGGAAACAGGAAGTGGTCATCAAGGCTCCTCTGCTGGATGGAGACAACATGCCCAACATGGCAACAACTGCAACACAAACAATGATCAGTTCTCATGTGATAATTCTTTGGAGCAACATAGGTATTCCTCCCACTGCAGCTTCATTCATATGAATTAAATGCGACCGTCATCAGCATGAATCCTGGACTTCAAACTACCTCCATGAAACTTGCACAAACTTGGGTATCAGCTGATTACAGCTTGATCTCTTGCTCTCGAAGAAGGCGGAGGCGTTTCTCTCTGTCTCCCGACCTTACCCTTATCTATCCTGCTTCAGCCCTGTGTTTGTGTCTTTCATTCTCTTTTGGAGCATCTTTTTACATATCTTCCGAAACCGAAAATATGGATCTGGTCAGCTGGTCTCTCAACGCAATTGATCAAATGTTCCTGAGGGGAAGACAGGGTTAAGGGGAACCCTCGTGTCCAGACGGGACAGCGTTCGCAGGATATACAACGGATTCCTGGATGAAGTGGAAGATTGTGTGTCTGTTGAAAATGTCAGTCGAGGACGTAGAAGATCCTTACATGATTGGATTTATGATGACAGTATTTCTGCTTTTTGGCGTCGGCGGTTACCTGATGTATCAGCAAAATAAGAAAACGTCGGCTACTGCCCTGGCCATTGAAAAGCGGCTGGGAGTGTATGAAGGCGTCTGGAGAGCGACCAACACTCAGACTGAGATAACGAACCGCAAACTGGATGGGATTCGTGATCCGGATCGCAGGCAGGCTGCGGGTTCTTATGGAATGGAATAATCTTGGAGGAAATTGGTCTCTGAGACGGACGGAAAGGTCCAGATTCGGCTGATCGGACTCGCCATTGAGAGACAGCGGGACTCAAGGTAGACAGAAAACAAAGTCTGCCTGGCCCAAACAAATCATTGTTTTCCCTATTCGGCTCCCTGGGGCGACCTTGACGGTCTCCTATCTTCAACTTCTCCTGGAACTATGTAAACAAGCTGCTCCTTCCACTGCAACCCTACCCTCCCCCTGACATCTGTGGAACTGTTTGAACTGAATACACCTATGTTATCATCGAAGGACAGCAGCTCACAGACCTACACATACACTCACACACTGATACCAGCTCTACATACGCCTTCACCCTCATCTTCATCCCAAGGCTCTGTTCTGTTGTGTTACTGTTGCTTATGCAGAGGTTTTTTTGGAACTTCAAGCTGTATCCAGTCAAGGATAAAGTGTGAATTGTATTTTTTTCCCTCATCTTTCCCTTTGTGTCATTTTCCCTTGTCCTTAAGGACACGAGGCAGCGCGCCGCAGGAGCAGCAGCTACGGGTCTTCATCACCCCTGTAATTTTGTTTGTGCTCATGTACCCCATGTGTTGCAAATGACAATAAATGTTTCCTGATTCCTGATTATGTACATTTCCTGTCCAGACAGGAAGTGGTCAGGGGAGGAAAAATGTAACAGCCAAAAAACGTTCTGGTTTAGGGGCATTTTTTTATAACTCCCTTTAAAAATCTATAGTAATAAGGGAATGACAAACACTTTGCTAGAGTGACTATTTAAATGTTTAAAGTAGATTTACTTAACCGTTTCATGCCGTTTATGTTTGCTGCCTTTTATCAAACATTTTAAACATGAATCTTGACCAAAACTATTTAAGGTCCCAATAAAAAAGAACACATGAAAACTTAAGATGTTCCCAAAAGCCAAACTTACAGATGACAATGAGGATCATGCAGAACAGCTGGATCCCTGAGCCCAGCAGGGAGCTGAGGATCATGGGATACTGAGGCGGTCTGAAGACATCGCCGTGGACATTCTTCCATCCCGACTCCTCCATTGTGTCCTCCTGGTTAGACAGGAGACAACGCTGCATAAACCTCAGCAGATCCCATGAGCAATAAAACATCTTTGACCCGAATGAAAATGTAAGACCGAAACAAAGCCTCAGTGACCAGTCCTGCATTTTCTTACTATGTCGTCCTCTCGGTTGTAGTTGGCGATGTCCTTCCTCAAGGTTCTGATGATGATCATACTCAGAATTCCTGAGAGACAAAATCAGAGAATGGTTTATATTTTACTATCAGACAATAAAACGGTTTTACTGCATGTGAAGCGAAATAATCATGATACTCTGATTAAAGCATTAAATAAAGCACATATACTTTTAGTTGTGAAGCCTTCTAAGGTTTGTCAAGTATGTTTGTGAGTAGCCGAAACAAACAACCAGGAACAAGTCTGTCCAGGAAAGGTTTGAGAAACTGAAAGATTCTGAACTTTCCAATGATGTAAAACAGCAGATATGACAAATTTGAATGTTGGGCCTCAGCAAACAAGTTTAGGTGGAAGATAATCAGGACAGAACTGAGCTTTAGAGGAATTAAACAGAGCCTAAATAAACACTGGAGGGAATATGTTCCTCAGGGAACTGCTTAGGATTCTGGGGATGCACCATCGCTGCTTCCCGACTAACAGGAATCATGGGATAGGATGAGCCATAAAGGAATCGGTCAGGTCCTTGTCGCTGCGCTATGACCTGATGACAAGTCCCAGGTCTGAGGACACGGCGGCTAACATTTGTGTAAGTTTGTTTAAATGTTGCTTAAATATACCAGTTTCTTTAATACGGACGTACCCGACAGGAAGAACACCACCACCACCGAGTTGACGATGGAGAACCAGTGAATCTGGACGTCGCTCATGGTCAGGTAGGTGTCCCAGCGAGACGCCCACTTCACTTCACTCTCCTGGGCAAAGAGGAACAGATGCTCAGTAACCCAAACCCAACGAACCTGAACAGATAAGTTATTAGCCAACCATGCTAACAACCGAAAGGTAAAAACTAACTCAGACAAAACTGTTCATTCAAGCCTTTAGGATCTGATTACTAAACAAATTTGACACAGTTATAAGTTTGAATATCGCCACATCCAGCAGAATCTAAAAAACATGGACTAACTGGTAGATTTAGCTGAGCTGAGATAAAGTTCTTGACATTTTGTTTAGTTGATCCTCAGAACTGGATGAAATAATCGTTGAAGTTGATATTTCCCCACCAGTCCAGGCCTTAGATAATAAAGTCTGATGTTTCGCTGACCTTCCAGGTGACAGAGTAAGTGAAGAGAATCTCGTTCTCTTTGGTTGGGTCGACCTCCTGCGCGGCGGAACCACTCGCTTCAGGCAAAGTGCAAGTTTTCTCGGTTTCGGCAGCCTTCAGATCTACAAAGAGAGACAAGAAAAAAGACTAACTCAAAGTTGAGGGATTGGTCATCTCTTAAGTAGTTGAAAAGTGACCAATTCAAAAAGAACAGTTGCAGTTTTTGAGCAGAAATCACATTTTTGTGGTCCAAAACCAAACTTATATTAAATTGGGATGTTTTTCAAAACCAGTATTGGGGCGTATGATTACTGTCATATTATTCAAAACCAAACCACACAATATGGGGATCAAATGTTAATTTCATATCGCCCACAGCTGGTAGTTTCTGTGGGATTTTGGCCTGTGCAGCCCCCGTAGCTGTTGGCAGGCAGCGCTCAGATTAGCTCAGCGCACCGTAGCTCTGGAGAGTTTTACAAATCTGGGGAATAACTAGAGGTTCTGGAAGTTTTGGAACCCCACGGATAAATATGTCGGTCACAGAAGAAGCGAGAAGCAAGCTAGTGGCAGCCAGTCAAACATGCCGAGCCTCAGACAAGTAACTAAATAAGAGTTTATCAAACATGTTAATGGTTTGTGTGCTGCAGCAGTTATTGGCTTAGGAGCATAGCTCAGATGGCCGTGGAACAAGCACTGCCAGTCCTCCTCCTTTCCTTTTGCTGCTACTCTTTAAATCCTGATCTGCTCTTATAGTCAGGAAACCGCCAGAGAGACGTTGGAGTCGGTTATATGATCCTACAGCCATGTCTCAGTAAAACACATAATACTGCATTACTCCAGCTTGTTAGTTAATTTCCCATGATGATGGAGGGCAGGGAGGGTTTGAAATTTGGATAAGAGTTTAACAGAAAACAAGTTTCAAATAGATTTAGTTTTTTTAATGTGAAAAACATGAGATTATTTGCTAAAAGAACAAGAGGGAAATACTTTTAAACACATTAATAAGATGCTGGATTACCTGCTCAAACTGAGCACTTGATTATATTTGTGAAACTTGAATGAAAGTACATGTGGACTTTTTAATCAATGACATGAATTTCAGTTAGAAAAAAAGAAAAAGTGGAGTTCAGAGCAATAATCTACCAGAGAACTAAATGATAAATCAGAGTTTACACGGTCAAGCTTTAGATACCAACCTTCCACTTTGACGCTGTGGGGTACAACCTCAAAACGCACCACTCTGTAGTTGTGAGCTTCTCCCTCCTCAACTTTCTCCCTGTGGTAGTACAAGATGAAGGACAGGTGGTTGTGCAGGTAAAACTGAAACAAGAAAAACAGTGAAACCAGGTTACATCTCTGTGTGCTCCAATGTAAGGGAATCTTAACAGAAATGATCTGCACACTGGTGGCAACTGCTGTGATTTAACGCTGTGTAGTTAAAAGTGTTTTCATAGCAATTATGCAACAGTTTGATTCTTATGCATGAAAAATAAAAATCATCATTCTTTTGTAAAGCCTTAAATAAATCTAGCATGAACACGTATGATCTTTCTAAAGGTTCAATATAATCACATTCATCGCAGTCGCTCCAGTTTTCTTACGTAGAGAGAGATGAACTGAAAATCTACCTTGTTGTGGTCAACGAAACCAAGTCTGTAGCCGTGTTCAAACTGCACGTCTTTATCCGCCACTTTCTTCTGCTCCTCGTCTCCTCCTGATTCTCTGTTGGCGTAAAACTCCAACCTGGTGGCAACTGGAAGATTGTCTGCAATACTAAGGGACAAAAACAATATTCATGTGCTTTCAACTTTAACTCGTATGATGAGACACGAGTTTATTGTGAAAGATTAAAATAGCTCCTAAAGCTAAGCTGTACTACATTAACAGCCATGGTTTTATATTTAGCGTGTTGGTTTTGGTTGAGACTGTTAAGTGAGGCGAATAGAAGGACTCACAGGTGAACATAATACTCCTCCTGGATGCGTTCAGCCATCAGCTTACTCTCCTCTACATTGAGTTGCTTCTTCCCGCACATCAGCTCACATGCTTTGTTCTCGTTCATCTTTACGTTATAAAGTGTGTTCACTATGCGATCTCCACGCAGCACCTCACCTGCAGAACACAGAAAATTCAATAAAAATAGCCAAGACAAGACTAAACATTAACCAGGCAGCAAACACAAAATGCTAAAGATAGCTTCAAAAGCTGAGAATGACACGTTTTTCTCTGTTCTCTCTAAATTAGCAAGACTAAAATGAGTTAACTTTAGTCACTGTGAGCAGATGAAACAGCCAATCAGCTGTGGCCATAGATGACAATATTTTACCAATAATAAATATTTGTCTATATCTGTCAATAAAATGATGGCATTGCTACACTGTTCAGCTCTAAATGGCTGTTTAAACTCACAAAAATGCCCCCATAAAGCACAATTGGTTCTTTTTATTGTTCTAATTAACCAGACAGTTTTTAAAACGCGTTTTTAAACACAAACTAAAAGGTCAATTATTGTTTAGAAATAGGATTTTTTTTTTGTTCACCATAAAAGAAATTAATTTCAATTCAGCACAGTGGGACATTATGGATTATACTTAAACAAAAATCGCAGCCAGACATTTATAACAAAGTATAAAATAAGGCAAATCACGTTTAAACTATGCTCTTCATTATGTCGGGTTGTTAAGAACTCTTTAATTCAATCCAACTTCAAGTGTTCTTGGCACAATTCAGTTATTATCAGTATTCAATTCAACACTAAAATAAATACTTTGATATTGTTATTATAGCAATAATCTGTACATAAATAACTTGCTACGGTTCCTTATAATAATGTTCTTCTTCCTGTGAGCAGCCATGGTGATAAACATTACTTTACCAATGTAAACATGAACATTTTAGAGCAGCAAAACAATAAAAGTCTAAACACGACTGTCAGGTGAATATTAACCTGAATAATTTCATCCTCTTCACATCATTTTTATGCAGATTTGAACAATCTCACTATTTAAAGACAATGCACACATTTATGTTTGCTCATAAACTCGAGCAGAAGATGATGGTGACAGTAATTGTTCATGTGCAACAGCAACAAACAGCTTCAGATGAGTTTTGAACACCACAACAAAGGTAATGTTGGCTAATTTTGCATTTGAGGATGAGAGGAGGGTGTTCAGTGGGGGAGGCCAGTAGTTTCATCACTTGTGGTGAAGGACTTTTAACCCTGGATCCAGTGTCTAGCTGCTAAGTGACGTTAGCAACACCATGCTAACATGGGCTAATGTTTAACAAGTAGGTTTAAACCAGGGGTGCCCACACTTTTTAAGCTGGCATGCTACTTAAAACATGAAAACTCCTAAGGGATCTTCCACCCGGTGCATCAGATAGCTGCCCGGTATGTGAATAACAAAAATAAACCGAAGGTCATCTACTTCCTTTAATGCCATGCAATTGACCTTTGAGGCCACCTGATTTAAACCATCTTAAATAAAGTATATGATTGGACAACTATGGTCTCAGACCCAACATTGTAAAATTAATAAAACAAATAGTTGATTTAGGGTTTATTTACTGTTTAAACATGAAGATTTAAAAAAACAAATCCACTCACCCAGGTTTTCAGCCTTGTATGAAACAGAGTCGGGTTTGCAGAACGGCAGAGAATAGTACTCATAAGGGAGCTGAGTACGGGAGCTGGTCAGCTTCACGGCCTGAAAACCAAATCAGATGTGGTCAAAACAGGCTCAGGCAAAAAAACACACACACAGAAGGCAACTTGGTCTGGAAAGAACAGGAAACACTTAAAAGTAACAAAAGGAACATAGATGCTGAATTATTAAGGAGATAATTGTTTTTGAGGAGATATTTCAAGTTAATCACATTAATTATTCTTTGGGGGAAAAACCAGCAGCACCATAGCAGCCAGTTTCCTGTCAGTTGGTTTCCTCCACAATAAAAAGGTAAAAAGTCAAAGTTCATAATGCTGCTGCTGATTTAAGCTTTTTTTTATCTATAGTCAACAGAGTGAATGATTCTGATGACTTTCCACGCTGCAGATGTCACACCTGGTGTTAATGGGTGTGTTGGGAACATCTGGCTGTGCCTCCTTAGGATATGGTGGATCAATGTGGAAAGTTCCTCCTCAATTCCAGGAACGGTCAGGTTTTTGTCCTTACTGTGAAAAACTGGACCTACCCTACCAGTTCTGGAGGCTACGTGGAAGCTTATCCAGCAGGTCTACATGTGTTTTGTAGATTTAGTGTTGGACCCTGTCCCTCAGCCGCTCCAGTGATGTGGGGTGCCAGGCCTCTTACTCTAGCTCACAATAACTCTCACTTGTTTCCTTTAAGAGTTGAAATCTGCCAAGTGGAACTTCAAAATAATTAAAATCAATTCATCAAATTTTCTGTACTTGTAGATTAAATTTGGGGAAAATGTGGATTTATTTTTGTTGTTTTTCCCTATAAAGCCATAAATTATGTGACATAACATCCATTTTGGTTTTCTGTTTTGCTTTGTGAGGTTTAGATAATCTCAACCTGTTTATGTGAACTACAGTCTTACCTTAATTTCTACTTGCGCACCCTCATGGAAGTCCTGAGGAGCCACTCCAGGAACATAGAAGGAGCGACCCACGGGAAGCAAGGCCAACAGCAGCACGGCCCACCACGTCTCCTGCAACGTACATCAGTAACGATTCAACATCCTGATGGTAAAGTCCCGATGTTTATGATCTTCTCCTCGCTCTGCTACCTCCTCTTGAGTTGTAGTTCATTTTGACTTCTGTTTTCTCTTAGTGTTCTTCTCTCCATAGTAGCTAAACCTGGTCTGTTAGCAGAGACAGCTTCATGAAGGAGGACATCCTCTCTACTGTCGCCAACATGCATGCTCAGTATGAGGGGCTGCTGCATAGTCAACGACACAGCAGTCTATAGTCTACTTTTGCTGCTTAGATTGAAAACATTTAAAGCTAGAATAGAATATTCCGACTGGGACGTTGACATTATGTATTTTTATTCCATCGACTGGTAAAACAACCACACATCCCGCGTTAACGGTTCTGATGAGTCTAAGATCGCCATGTTTCTTATCAACCTAATTTTCATCTGATGAAGGAAAAAACATTTTTGACATGCATGTCAAGTTTGTTAACATCTGCATGTCTATTAATTTCTGTGCCAGGAACAGAACAACACTTTAGGATCGAACAGATCTGGTTTCTAATGTCCAGGAACTTTCTCATGAACTTGAGAACATCAGCTTGGGAACATTTGATTCTATGCATTACATTTGGTTTTTTCCCCCATGACATTATTGATGATTAAAATTAATATTTTAACAGTTATTTGTATAAAAACCTGTAAGAAATCGTTTATGCCTGGGCCTGAAAATAGGTTTTGTTCTTAGGTTTCAGTATTTTATTGTAAAACAATTGAAAAAGATTAAAGGTTACTACTACACGGGTTTCCCCTATCCAAGGTTCTTTTTGGAACATAACCTCCATGAGAAATGAGGGATCACTGTATGAATTTATTCATTATAAGGTTATTAACAATGATGTTTAACTAAAAAAAAACTCCTAAGATTGCGTCCTTATGCAGGAAGTAGAACAGGAAAAACATGTACGACCAGACATCTGGGAAGAACCGTAGCTAGTATATGATTGCTTCCCCTCAGCTACACATTTCAAACATTAGTTCATTAACAAATATTTCAAATATATTTAAATGAAACTGTTAAATGAACACAAAGGATCAGGCCTGGTTTCACATTATAAACAAGACAGCAAAATGTGTCACTGATGTGGAGCGCTTCCATTAATTCCATTTTAAAAGTCCTTTTTTATCATGAAATTGCATTGATGTCATAACGACTGAATATTTTCACATTAGATAGTAGGTGATGTGATCTTTGCTTCTATGATAAAGGTTTGAATCTGACTAAATGGAATGACTGAATTACAAGACAATCCCTGTTTATTCAACCCCACGTAGGTCTCTGACTGCTAAATATGTATCGTTAAGTTAAAAATATAACCAGAAAGGATTCTGTTACACTAGGTTAGATGAGGCAGCCTTAGACTGAAAATAGCATTGATACATTTGAATGAACAGGAAGAAAATAAATGTGCATGTAATATTAAAACTTGACGCAATTCATTGTTATTCTTCAGCCGAATTTAAAAATAACTTGTACAGTTAACAGATAAATAACCTAATTTGGCAGACAAAAAAACAACAATAATAGACTGAAAGTGAGAATATAAAAGAACAAAAAGAGCAAACCAGCCAATCATTATACATTTATTTGACTAATTCTCTATGTATCATAGTGTAGTTTATCACTCACTCCTGGGTTATTCTAGGCCAGGAGTCACTGAGCTTTGCACTCCAAAATCTTATTTCTTTCCTCTTAGTCCAACCAGATAAAATAAGTCTGCTGCAAAAACCTGCTTACGCCATTTAAAAATAAGCGTTGGCAAATAAAATCTGTTGTATGGTCAAAGAACTGCTCGTTTTTTCCCCCCTAATATTTTATATATATGCTTGAAGGGTTTATTTTTTCTTATAAGCTAAATTTAAAAGGAAAATAAAACAGTGAATGAATGAATAAACCACTGTGGCTTTTTAGTTATTTAACAGACATACTTACACAATCTCAGTAAACAGGAACAAGAGTTGAGAGTTCAGCTCAGCGAGCGTCTAGTTGTAGAATCTAAACAGGTTTTGCCTGTTGTTCTTGAAAAAAGCCTGAACCTTGGTTGTGTGAAGCGCATGAACTTGTCCTGACTGACGTGTCTAACATGTCATAGTTTTTTATGTAATCTATCATCACATTCTCTTAATTCTAAAGATTCCTGGTTGAGAGGTTGACGCTGATCCTCCATGCAGCACGGCTAAGTATTTGTTATTTCATAAAAAGAACCACATGAATTACACTTTGCATCAGTTTTGGACCGTTACACCAGGTATTTCTCTTCCATCTATCAACATCTATCAAGGGTGAGCCGTGGCGCCACCTTCTGGAAAATGACCACACCACGACACAGAGACCCCGTTTACACGATTACATTTTCTGGTGAAAGGTGAACGTTTTGGTTACGTTTTATTCATTTACACGACAACAGCGAATGTTTTCTCTGACAACGGCGCAACGCGTTTCTCAACAGGAATTCCTGGATCATGCTCAGTGACGCAGAAATCAGTAAACGATTGCACAACATAAGGACATCATCTGTCAATAGAAACCGTTTGTTACTACTTCTGATGGATTTTAGGCATAGTTATTTATTTTTTTGAGCATGTGGAGTTTCAGGAAAGACATTGCAACTGTATTTCATCATTTTCACATCTCCACTGTAAACTGAGATTGAAATTTATCATGTAAAGATAAGAAATGCTTTATACTTTAAACGTGTTAGAGACAGACAAAAGTTCACATTTGACTGTCATGCAACATAAAAATCTGAAAAAGTGCACCTGAGGCCAGCTAATGACGAAAGCATAAATTAGCATCACTAGGGAGAAATGAAGATCAGGACCTGAGATCTATAAGGAGGTCTGATGGAGAACACACAGATTTGATCTCATTTTGACATCTTTACTATCCCAAAGCTCTGTTGGTGAAATGTTTGCATATTTTGTTTCTCTGTTATTCTCAACCATGATCAGTTTGAGGCATCATTTGTTCATCCTGGGCATGGTTCTGCTGGGGGTCCCCATGTTGTTCTATACCTCCGCCTGTGCTGCAACCAAACAGAATACATTTAAACAGTAAAGGACTCGCTTTCAATTTGATCCCTTTGGTCTGGAAATAAGTAAGACTTGAGTAAAAAGACAACAAAGAGCTTAATATCAACCCAGCACGGCTGCTGATGTAAACAACAACAACAACAGGACAACATTGTGGTGTGAGGTTAGTTCAAGTAAGTCTAATCACCCCTTCCAGGTAGTTTCCCTCCAAAGGAAACAATCAAACACACACTGGAACAATTAGAAGCCTAAATCATGGAAGATTTGCTTTAAACCCAAATCCGAAGTCCATAACGTGATTATGGAGATAAAACAGGATAAGATTAGAAATCCGCATCACACTGTATTACAGGTAACATCGTAAACGGGGGTTCAGTTTCTACATACTTGGATCTTTGCCACAGTTTCACATCACAGTCTGACTAGCAAAGCAACACCAGCAGAGAGCTGTGGCAGGGTGGCTGGTTTAGCAATGAGACACGCTGCCATCATAGTTAGATTGTAGCTCGATTCTCTTCTGCCATGCTAGCAGCTCTCAGTCATCAAACCCGCAGCGACAAAAACAAACACACTTCTGAGCTCTGCGGGTCTGACAGATCCACGCCTGCCGAGCCCGAGGACTCCCGAGCCTCACTACGTCCTCTCTGATCATTCAGACTAACATTAAGAGCGACTTTTACAGCCACAGCTCAGGGACACTCGAGCTAGCTAACGTTTGCATGCTAACTCAGTTAGCCGCACTGCTAACATTCCAACAACAACCTCCAGTAGGAGTCTGTTTGCTCCAGGTGATTTACTCTGGCGCTGTCTCGCTAATTAAGGAGCTGGGAGAGCATGTAGACAGAGGAGAGAGTTCATTTGGCCACTTACCTCAGCCTTGGCCGCCATTTTGAATACGTGTCATTAGTGACGTGGCGGAAGTTAACTGCTCCTTCAAAATAAAACGACTCTGAGATAAATGACATGAAATCAAAGTAAAATGTTAAACTCTTTTTCTAATTCATGCTTAAACTATTGGGCTGCTGTATATCTATGAATGTTGTTCCTAGAAGCAACTTGTAGTCTTACAACATAAAAATGGGACATAATTAAAAAAGGTAGATTTTATAAAAATGTTTTTCTCTTCTACTTAAACCTTGTTTTTCTCATGTTTTTAATTGAACATATCATTGATACAGTTTTATGTTTGATTTGCCATGCTGCTTATTTTCTCACGCGTAAAATCATCCACGTTACATTTGAGATATTTTACATTATTAATGGAGGAAAATGAGCAAAATCCTGGGTTGTTGTTTTTTTACAGTTGCCAAACATACAAGAAGTGAAAGTTCTGTTGAGCCGATCCGGTTCTCCTAAACAAGGACAGTATGGGACTCTATAGACAAAACTGTATCTGTTCAAACTAAAATAGTTGGAAAAACATGATAACTACCTCAGTAAATGAGGAAGCTCTAGAATGTAGCTCTGGAAATTGATCTCTGCATCAAGTGTTTTGATCCAGTGGAGCCTTCTGAGCCATCAAAAATATTGTCTTCATCTAAACAAGGGGTGCCTACACTTTCCATCTACTTAAAAGATGACCAATCCTAAGGCATCTATCCACAGAATAAAGCCTATTTATTACATATTATTTATTTCATATTATATTTATTTTATATCTTTTAAGATTTAAATAATATACAATAAATTTAACGTCATTATTATTGTATATTTTGTGATTTTTGGATGAAGTATATGTTAATTTATTTTATATTTCATCTATCACATGTTTGTCTTTCATAACTGCATTAACCCACTTTGGAATAGGTGTGGTTCTCTCCAAGTACAAGCAGATGTGGATAATTGAGATTAAGCTTTTTTTAAATGTCACAGCTCAATACACACTCAAACACAATGTCTGTTGGTACTGCAGCTCGTACTCTCCATGTCTCTAAAGGTCTTCCAGATTTGAGCTCCTCATTCACGTGCGTGCCACTCACATCCGGCCCCGGTCGAGATCACCAAGCAAAAGCGTGGATGCAGGGCCGGGGTCCTTGTCCATAACGCTGATCCATCACAAACAGGATGGACAAGATGAAGCTCAAGCTGGAAGAAAGCTGGCTCGTTCGGGACTGTTGCATCCTGCTGATCACAGAGACCTGGCTTCATTCATCCATCCCTGAAACGGCTATCATGTTTGCAGGCTGAACGGCTCACCAGCACTACAGGAGGCGCAACAAACCTTTCAACCATCGACAGGCTCTGCTCCGCTGACCTGGACTTCATCGCGGTCAGATGCACACCTGTCCACCTTCCCCGTGAGTTTACTGTTGTCTTGATAACTGCTGTATACAGACCACCGGATGCTAACGCGAGCTCGGTCCTTAGCAGTGCATGTGATCACGCGGTATTTTAACCATGCTGGACTGAAAGTAGGTCTCCCAAAATGTCACCAGCACATTAAATATGCCACCATGGGAAACAGGGCTCTGGACAAAGCCTACTCAAACATTAAGCATAGTTACAGGGCCACAAAGCAGCCCCACCTGGGAACCTCCAACCACATGTCCCTGCTCCTGATCGTGGCCTACACACCTCTGAGGAAGCAATCAACCCCCCCACAACCCGCTCTGTGACCACTTGGCCCGACAGTGCCTCTTTGTTGCTGCAGGATTGCTTTGAAAAAACACAGGCTGGTACATTTTCTGCCACCGGGACCTGGAGGTGTTTACCTCAGCAGTACTTGGCTAGATTCACCTCTGTGTCAGCATTGTCACATGGGACAAGTGCGTCCTGGTGTTTCCTAACCAAAGACTCTGGATGAAGAACGATGTCAAGGAACTGGTGTCCCCATTAATTGCTTGTAAAGCACACAAAGCCATTATGGAACATGGTCTAAATTGAAGTCTTGATGATTCTGTTACTATATTGAACTAAGAACAGTTGCACTAATCCACATGCATAAAACTAGAATCAGTAATTTGGTGGAACATCATTTTGCTCTGCTTTAGCTCCTACTTGCAGTGTATTAACTTTGGGAGCTTTCAAATGAACCATTAGCTTCAATGGCAATTTTGGAGAGGTAAGGGGGGAGTAGGGGGTGGCCGGTGCCACCCCTGAAATCTCATTGGCCACCTTTGTGTTCACCCCAGATCCGATAGGTCGTTGATCAAGTTCGTCAACACAATAAACAAGAGAAACGCTGTCAATCAATGGTGATGTCTGGTGATGTCTAACTGACGGATGCAAGATCTAGGATCAGCTGCTAGCTAGCAGCAGCCTGGTAACGTCAGTTGCTTTTTTGTTGTTGTTAATGGGATATATTGAATATGAAACGAGTCTGGACTGATGAGTGGAGTTATTATTTTGCTGACGTGTGTGTTCAATATCTAAAGCTGATGTAATATTTTATTACAAACCAGCATAAGAAATTTGACAACTGTCACCATGCAGCTTGAAATACACATCCATATATGTATGTATATATATATATATGTATATATATATATATATATATATATATATATATATATATATATATATATACGTTTAATAGAACTCAGATGCTTGTGGGCGGGGCTTGAGTAGACTGTTGCCAGGAAACCTGGAACCAATCAGGTATTCCATGACATAACCTTTGATGTTCTGTGGACCTTATGACATCACAAACAGCCGCACATGTGATGTCTAAACTCTTCATTCTTCAAAACCCCCTCAGCCTGAACGCATCTTGTGTATCACTTGTGTTTGTGTAGATAAACTCTAGTTCTCTTTCAAAGAAACTAGAAAACTATGGAGTCTCTCAATAGATCTTCACCTGTGGAAGCTACCAGCTCTCAGCCAGAAACGCTGGAATTTATCAACTCCTCATTCCGCGTTGGCAAATCTGGCCAGTTCAACCAAGCGTCTCCCCCAAAGCCTGAAGGTGCAAAGAAGCATCCGATTTTACAACTTATTCAAGGAGAGACAGCTGACGACGGAAACTGTGATAAAAACACCACAACTTTTGTCACGGTGTCAGAGCTGGAGTTCCATGACGTCTTAAGTGCCAAAGAAGACAAGATCTCAGCACTGAAAATGGAGAATTCAAGATTATTGGAAAACATGGAGACTTTTACTGCCAAGCTTCGTCAAATGGAGGCACTGCAGCAGCAGGCCAACGAGAAAGCTAGGCAGCTGGAGTCTGAGCTAATTGATGAAAGGAAAAAGGTGCAGGATTTGGAGACCTCTCTAAGACATTTAACTAGAGAGGGTGAAGCTGCACCAGCCCCCCACAACGAGG
>JAVLVB010000311.1:514067-519067 GCA_032876305.1 Orestias chungarensis | reverse complement strand
CTATAAGGATCTATATTTTTTATATCTCTAAGCAGTATGAATAATAATAATATATCAAGTTATCTTCCGCATACACACTTCTCATTTAGTGCAGAGACTCCATTATTGGGAGAGCAGGCATCCTTTCTGTGTTTTTAAGGGGGAACTAAAAGCCAACCACGTTAACGCTGACTGATTTTCTCTATTCTTTTTTATTTAAATCCCATAAAGTACAATGTTGGAAATGATCATCATCTCATCTCTAACCTCTCACTTAAATAGTCTCCCTCAACACATTTGTGCTGTCACTGGCTTCCTTGTGCACCAGAGCTGGTCTGTTTTTGTGCAGCAGGTCTGTGCGGTGAGGCGGTGACAGGGGTTTCATCGCTCAGCGCCCACGCTCTGACACTCCTTCCTCTTTCGAGCTCGGGCTAACAGTTTTTTCTGCTTCTACAAAGCGCTGACCTATATCACTTCAAAAGTACTATTGCGACTTCCTGTGGTGTTGACGGCCATTTTGAATCAAACGCTTCATTAGATCGTAAATATTCCTCTGCTCTGCTTGGCAAAGCTAAGATTCCTATGTAGCGTCAGCAAGATGAACTTTTTAAAGCTTACCGTCTGAGGAGGTTGCATTAGAAGGCAGTTTAGCCTGTAGAGACAGAGAGACACGGTTACACATGGACAGGCACTCTTTTATTTTCCTACATCCAAATTGAAAAATGTTTTTGTTTCTAAATGCAAAACAACGTTTGGTACGTCTCGATCAGTTTGGTTCCTAACAACACTGCATAATCAACAAGCCTGGTGTATGGAGCAATGAAGCAACATCTGGCAATGAGGCTTTTGAAATCTCTGCGAGTGAATTTTGGACGAATCTGCAGATGTTTATTATTTTTATCAAACTGAATGTTTTACCGAGAATATGCAAAAGAATCTAAATCACTTAAAGGTCCCCTTTTTTGTTTTTAACTCTCAGATGTGAGCATGGTATGGTTTACCTCCTGTAAACGGTGTTTATATAAAGACATTATGTATCATGAACGCAGTTTTAAAATTGAAATCAGTCTTGTGTGCGGCGAATGCTTTTGCAGGAAAAGTTCAGCAATTATTTCCTGCACTTCCCTTCTTGGTATGACATGAACATGAATTGTCTTTAAACTAAATCAAATCATTTACAAACTTTGTTTCTATTCATTTATTAGGTTGCCTTTTGGACATTTGATGATCTGAAACCTACATTTATAGGTTTTCCACAGCACTGTAAAAGTAACAGTAGTGATTTTACAGAGTAACTTTATGTTTAAACTCTAGTTTAACGAAAAATAGAAAAAAGACGCTAACATTAGTTACGTAGATGTTAAAGAAATCAAGTCAGAGCTAAATTTGGTTTCTTCTAATATTAGATGTTGCTTTTTTTCAGAGCTTGTTTTTTATGTTTTAGGGTAAAACGAGTAGATTTGTTTAAACCTCAAGGCTGCTCATTGGGATGTCTATTGGTTTAGACATTAGAGTTATTACAGCATGGGAAAGTGTGGCTTAACACTTCTCGCTAAGTACGTCCTGGCCGAACTCCCTGGTTCTGCTTCTTTCACTTCCTCTTTCTTCACTGAGGCTGAAACAGGTCTTACAGTCAACACACATGAAGCAGTAGCCAGAGGAACCACATTCACAGCAATACTGCAACTTTAACCCAGCGACAGATGAGAGTCTAGCCAGCATGGAAACTCACAAGTCACGCGTCTACATTGAGACTGTCCACACCCATGTTTTCCGAAAATGAAAACAAAGGAGAGCTACTTCCTATCGTACTTTGAGGGAAATTGTGGAACTGTTTGCTTGTAGCTTCTCTGAACTTTGCTTGCCCGTTTCTGCCTTTTGACATTTACTCTTCCTCTTTTTATTTTAGAAACCCATGAAGCCTCTGCAGCCGTCGTTTTTCAACAAAACATGTTTTAAAATAGAAGCGGAATATTAATCTAAAAAAACCTCTCACTGTTCCTTTCTAAACTTGTAGGACTTCAACTGCTTGTTGAAGACATTCTCTATTTAGACCGTGTGGCTACTGGTCACAGCATCTTCTGCAGCAAATATAAATAGCTGAAAACAAAAGTGTTGGAAGTGCCAAAGTAGTTGCCTTGAGGTTAAATCCTAAACCTGTAACTTTCACTCCAAACTTAAATGCAAACTAAACATTATAATATAACTCGGAGGGACAATACAGTTAAGCGTCTACAAGCAGAGAAACGAGCAGACTGGACTTCTTGAAGAAGTTTTTGTTCTTCAAGATTTGTAAGATGATTATCTCTTTCTTTCATAGGACAACAGCGTTTCTTCTATTAGATCCGTCTTCAGCAGCACTGTAATAAAGACCTCAGCCATCAGCAATCTACAATAAGATTTAATTTCACCCTCAGTTTAATAAAGTAACTTTTAGTAGAATGATGTCCAGTCATGTTTATCGCATTTAAGTCCAAAAGAAGATCAAACAAACAAAACAAAAAAATCAGACAAGCAACTAAAAATGTTCTATTTTAAGGCCATTCAGTTTATACAATCTGTTTCTTTTGCTTTTCTAATAATGTTGTCCCTGTTTGGGGCAAAAATAAACGGAGAACCCTAAAGGAACTTGAGGCTGCACACATTCAGTCTACAGTGTAAATATGGAGCCTATATAAGTTTAGCCTTGAAACTAAGATAAGAGCTGGGAAGTTAAAATCACGGATTTACACGCCACTTTATTATTATTATTATTATTAACTTTTTAAATGATTTGTTTGTCCAGCTAATCGGATATAATCTTATCATTATCATGTATATGAGTACAAGGCCAAATCAGTGAGACAGGCTACATAATCTTACTGTATGAAATACAGTTTATGGAAAAACTGTAAACATATGTTTGCTATTCAAAGGTGGTGATGGTGATGACACCAGTCCTGCTGGTACTTCAGGAGAATTAGAGCATTTGGGAGAAGAGCAACAACACATGACCACTACCAGACGCTAGCATAGACATAAATGGCTCTAGACTGTAATAATAGCTTTCTTTGCGTTATAGCGTTTTTCTATTAAGTGATTCTGTTGCTAAATATTTTTGTCTGCTGCTGATTTTCTGTTATGTATCCCAGATCAAACATGAACATTTGTGTATTCCAACCTTGGATTTACTGTAGTTTGGGGTTCATTAGTATTCCCTGGTATGATTATGTGTTACTGAGGCAGTTGATATTTTACATGATTTGACTATGTAAAGCTCTAACTTAGACACTTTATTTCATATTTATTATCTTAGTACTATTACATTAACAGCAGTAAAGTTGCTTTATATTAAAACCTCAGTAGGTCTGATAGGTGGCCTTTTATGTGGAATTTGCTATAAGTGTGTGTGCGCACGTGCACAAATGCGTTTTGCTTGTTCCCATGCATTTAGGTGTGGGTGTGAACATGTATGTGTGGGAACATGTATGTGTGTGAACATGTATGTGTGGGAACATGCATGCGTGGCAAGCCCAGGGTGGCCTGGTTACATGACTGACTCCTGGCCTGAAGAAATCTCCCAGTCCGGCCCTGGTGGTCACTACAGAACACGTATATCCACCATGGATTAACTAATTTCAGCATGGTAATAATTCATTTTAGACCTATTTTAACAATCATTCCATATTTTTATATAGCATGTTAAAATAAAAATAGAAGAAACAGACATGATGTGACCCTTATCAATAACTGTTACCCGGAAGCTGCTTAAAACTTTCTTTGGTTGAACTGGGGTTCACAATCTGACATGTTTGTGATAGGCAACAGTTACTAGGGACTAAAGCCACTGAGATATAACATTTTTAGCAACATAAAATTCAGTTAAACTAAATTAATCAAAACTACTTTCTTTATACTTTGTGTGAGTATGAGTACAGAATGAATATGGGTTGGGATGAAATAGTAATGCTTAGTAAAAACCTATGGAACAAGTTTGTGAACGGGCTGAAAATATAATTCAATCAACCCCCAAAAGAATGATCTCGTGGTATAAAGTTATATGAATTAGATTTCTTAGAGGCAAACATGAGCATTCACACTAATGATGGAGCATATGCTTCAGTGACTGTTTTCAGTTCCAACTTACGGCGGCTTTGCTTCCAGAGGTGGGGTCTCTGACATAGTGTACCTGAGCTCTGTTCTGCTGGTCGCTGTTATCCGTGTCTTTGCCAGTTAACTTCTGCTCCTTCTTTGAGCCCACACAACCCATGATGTCGTCTGCAGGATGGAAGAACATGTTAAAACTGAGCAGAAACGATCAAAGCTTCTCGGTTGTTCAATATTGCATAAAAAAAAGCCCTGAAACATCCATCTGATTTCCCATATAGAAACACATTTTCATCACACGTTCATTTAAAATGGTTCATTGCTATTTTTATAGTTTTGCTCTACCAGCTTCGTTTGATCGTGAAGGAGCTCAAAATCATCCTTAGTAAGAGCTCAGTGTTGTCAGGAGCTGGTTTCTACTGTGTACACATTTACAGATAATACATTCGAAATTACCATCATCAACTTAAAGTTACTATAAATTTAGACAAAAGCTCCCCGTGGTAAGCATTCTTAGAGCTAAGAAGAAAGTTACAAGGTAAATAAACTATGGAGGCAATAAGTTTGTAGAGAAGTCAATAAAGCAAGTTGAAATCCTGAGACATGTTGCATGTAAAAGTCAGCGGTTTTTAAATTTAATTTAACTTTTGTTATTTTGTATTATTTTTTTAAAATTGATTATCCGGCCATTTTAAAGAAATGCACTCAATATATGTATTTAAAAAAAATTTGAAATCTGAAAAACAGCATGCTGTAATTATCTTAATATATATTTTAAAAAAGCTGTTTTGGAATAAATAGTGAAACATTCAAACGTTTTTAACTGCTTGTATCGGTAAAAGCCTCAGATGAGCGATGTGTAGAGGATGAAGACCTAAAAGAATCAAGAATCAAGAATCAGTTTATTTATATAGCGCCAATTTACAACAGGTGTC
>JAVLVB010000311.1:502761-513967 GCA_032876305.1 Orestias chungarensis | reverse complement strand
CAGATTGTCCTCCAGCAGTCTAAGCCTATAGCAGCATAACTATAGAAAAACTTAAATAACTTAACACTATAGAGTGAGACATGAAGAAGGTAGAGCAAAGGAGAACCGTCTGTCAAGACTGAGTTCCTCCCCCAACCGGATTAGGCTGTCTTCTCTACCTCTTCCTAACTATAAACTTTATCAAACAGGAAGGTTTGATGCAAGACTGATGCAAAGTGATCAGTCAAAGAAAAAGTCCTGAGGCACTGAAAGATCGGTTCTTAGAAACAACACAGAAGATACTGTATGTAAATAAGTTTGTTTACATGCTGATAAAAAAGAAAAAAGTATTCAGAACTTTGTGATATTTTATTAATGTAGGACTGTTTCTAATTAAAATGTGGTCAAAATGTAAGTAAAAAGACTTGAACAATAATTCATGTCAATATAAGTTTCATTCTTTCTGTGAGTGGGGGCGTAGTTTCAGACTATAAGTAGAAATTGAAGAAAAAACAATCCTCACTAGAGTCTTAGGGGAAATTTTAAGGTCCAAATCTTAAAGAAATGCCTAATAGGGCTTTTTAAAATGTCCATATAGAAAATTAGTTAAGTTCAAGTTATTAAATTGTCAGATTGAGAGACCACATAAAGCTGTTTCCTGCTTCCTGATAGGAGCATTTTGCTCTGGAGATTTATTCTTGCTAGGCCGGATCCCACAGATGTAAAACTGAAGAACCCTAAAATAAAAGATTGCCATCCTTTATGACCATCCCTAGTTTAACTTCTTGAAAGTGTAACTGTCTCTAAAATGCAACTTTCAGCTTAGTTTGCTGACCAACTTCCAACCACACTTGGTCTCCAACATAGTTTTTGTTCTGCATGTTACTATAAAGGTTTCCATCATGAAAAAACAAAAACTAAAAGCAAAGTAGAGCTATCAGTTCGTAGTCTTCCTGACTGTTGGTGTTAAACATGAACTTGCTTTCATTTATTTCCATCTTTTCTTTAGAGTATTGTTTGTTTTTCAGGACACCAATAAACCAACTAAAACGAGCATGAAACTTTTGTAAAGGTGAGGAAGAAACGTTTGGATACGAGAATAATCCAGAATTAAAAAGTTGACAGAAATGTTACATTAGCAGCAGTAGACAATTGTTTTCAATTAGCAATAAAGATAAATGTAAACTAGAGTTAGCGGTACAGTTTAAATTTAGACCTTACTTAGGTTCATGATTGTTTGAGTTTTGTTATTTTATTATTTTTCAGAGTTGTTTTGCGATTGTTCATAAGCTTTAATTTGAAAGATGTAATGAAGAAGAAATAATCAATATCAGCGTGTAGACATTAAAAATGTAGATGTTAGAGCGCCACCACATAGAAATCCTAAAGGTAAAGAGTTATTATAAAACATACTGCTGGGTTGATGTGGGTTTAAAATGGGACATTTAAAATTCATTCCAATGGCCCTAAATCAATGTACACAACAGTGAAGCATCTACGAGCTGAGAAACGAGGAGACTGGACTTCTTTAAGACGTTTTGGTTCTTCAGGGTTTGCAACAAGATAATTATCTCTGTCTTGTTTTTTCTACTAGATCCGTCGTTAGCAGCGTTGTAATAGAGACCTCAGCCGTCAGCATCTGCACCGAGTCTTTCAGGAAGTATTTTTTAGTAGAGTGATGTCCAGTCGTGCTTTTCACTTTTTTAATTTAAGTCCAAAAGATAAAACAAACAAAACTAAAAAATCAGACTGCAAGCAATTAAAAATGTGCTGTTTAATGACCTTTTATTTTATAGAAGCTATGCTTGACTAATAATGGTGTCCCTGTTTGGGGCTAAAAGATGAACATTCACCTCATTAAACAATTGTTCCTCTAACGTCTTTAACGTTTCTTTTTTGATAGGATCTTCAATTTTCAAGTTAGGTAATAAATTAAAAGCCATAAAAATAAAAACAATTTAAAGTAAATTAAATAGTTTTTATTTTAGTTACGATCTAACAAATGTTACCATCAAGTACGCCTCCAATGTTTTAATCAAATTAACAAAGTTGTGTGGTGCAGGAACCTAAATCAATGTACACATTATGATAAACACAAATGTTCACAAAGCAGAAATCTACCCAAGTTAAAGAGGTTTGAAGATATTTAAAATAATGCGCAATAGTTTGGGTCTGTAGCCGTTATAAACTAAAGTCACATACAATACAGTCACAAATTTCCTCTAGTGACATTTAAAAAATAGACTATATATATACATATTAGAACTTTTATATTTGTTTTAAGATTTTAAAAGAAAGAAGAACAGAAAACCTTAGCAGCAAGAGGTTCAGATACAATATCATCTCTGCGATGTTTTAACTATAGCAAAACAAAAGATCTAGACAAATAATACTTCTACTTTTAATGCCATTCTGTTGATAATTGATAACAAAATTTGTTAGTTTTCCTGTGTTACTTGGAAGTATTAGACAGTTTTTAAATAGACTTTAGCACTACACACTTGTTTTTTTTCTGCTTTGTATATGTATTTGTGTATTTATGTATGTAAATGAATGCAGATCAATAAAACTCAATAAAACTGAACTGGAAAACAAGGTTTGGCAGGAACCAGAACAAAGGAGGCATCTGTAATTGGACTGGACAGATGGAGAAGGACACAAGAATGGGGGATTTATAAATGTATAAACGCTCGCAGACGCAGATAATCGCCTTGAGAAGGAAGTCACGTTTCATGTTATGGTTCACAACAACACATTTACTGGTGAAAAAAAATCAGAGGGTAAAACAGCTTTCAAATGTTGCTTTGGTGGTAGTAAATATTCTCTGTGATTGGCAACTGCGAATCAGCTGATGCACAATGGAAAATGTTGCGTATGAGTATAGAAACCCAGGAAGTGTCATGGTTAGGTTTTTTAGTGTTCGTGTGGTTCAGGCATAATTACGTTCCTGTTTCTCTCTTCTCTGAACGATGTTCCTCATTATGTGTCCAACAAGAGGATGTTTGGTATCCCCTATTTAAAATCTCTTCAGCACAATACTGCTAAATTACTGCTACTCACTGTTATACTATTACTTTTGCTCAATGGAGGACGACGTAAGTCTGATGGTCAAAACTTGGCTGACCAAGAGGGAGATCATTGACTGGTGTCAGCATGCACGAACCAGAGCGATTACCTTTGAGAGGCAGGCCAACAGGTCTAATGTGGTTACATTCAGTGCTGACATCTGTTTAAACCAAATAAACCAAATAAAAAAGGGATTTATTAGTCTAATCTTTTAGAGGGAAATAAACAAAGCAGGAGAAAGCCTAACAAAGTTAGTCCTCGTCTACCTCTGTGTCTCTTTTCATTGGGGCCTCATTTGATTATCAGCTGATCAGAAGATAACGTCTAAAAATATCTTAGCATGAGAGCACAAGCTGAACCTTTACAAGATTATAAATTCAGTCTGGTTGTGAGGATCACTAAAAGTTGTCTTTTGTTTTTCTGTGCAGCAGCAGTTCCAGTCATTTCCTCACTGCATGCAACCATCAGTTGCATTTTTTCATTTCCAACACTAAAAATCCAGCAGCTTAGCAGGTTCAGTTTATTTACATCCACCATTCTGTGCATTTCTTATCATATCTAATATTCAAAAGAGCCTTTGCAGAAGTTTCAGAGAGCTGTTTTCGAGTCTCTTAGGCTAAAGAACATTCCACGTTTGCACGAAGATGGACACCAAGAACCAAACAAAACCTTAGAATATCTTTGATTTTTTTATTTTTCTTAAGAAACATAGTAAAAAAAAAAAAAAAACACAAAGAGATGCAGTAATGCTAAAAAGTCAGATTAACAGAGGAAAAACATGTTCGTGTCTCCGTCACGTTTCTTCCCTTCAGTTGATTATTATATCACTCATCAAAACCTTATGTAGATTAAAATAAAGTTTCCACTGATATGTTCACTTTTTAAACAGCGTATATCTTTTTATATCAATTCTGCTGTTTTAAACAGTTTTTATAAACACATTTTCCTCTCTTTTGTTAAGTACATTTTATTGGAGCAATTAGGATTGCACTGGAGGAAGAGACTTAAACTTTGTTTTCCTGTATCATTGGAGAAATATATAAACATCCTAAAAAATGACTTCTGTTTTTTTTTTAACAAGTGATGTTTGAGTATCTTAAATAGCTGATTTCACTGATTTGTGCCAGCGGAGCTGTAAACAGGCTTCTGAACATGACAGTATTAAATGCCAGACTGTGTCTGCAATGGTGACTTTTAAAAGCAGCTCTTTGTGGTTTATTGACATACTTAAATTAGATCGTCACCAATGATTTCAAAATAGACAGAGAGCAGAAGTGAAGCTTCCAGGAGAATGTGTTAGAAATATTTAAGACCTACGTTGTACAAAATTCAAATGCTGTCAGCTGGTAAGTTTCCAACTTCTGATATGATTTTTCTCGTTTTAAAAAACCTGAACTCCTCTGTTTCTGGCAGGAACGTAACTTTGTGGGACAAATATTCCCTCCAGTTTTAGATACTGTGCAGCTGGAAGATGTTTTACAGATATTTTTATACTTTTGGACATTTAACATTATGGATAACCATAGTAGACAGTCGGTTTACAGTCGGCTGCAGCAAACCTTAACTGCAGCTATAAGTCCCAAAACAATCACAAAAAAGAGGCCGTGGATCCAGCGCAGAACAGAGAGAACAGAGAGAGAAGGAGGAAGTTTAAACTCTTCCATCGATCATCAACGGTAGCCTGCTGGCTAACAACCTGGATGCTATAAGCACTCTGGAGATTCTCTTGCAAAGATGGATTATTAATGAAATTAAGAACATTATTGAAACCCTTGGCATCCTCCTCATCAAACTATTAAACAACAGCGTGTCTTCAGAGGCATTTTTGTATTTGTAGCAACATAGACTGCTACAGGAAATCATTCCTACCCACCATGATAAGCATCAACAACACATGTGTGAAGCAACTTTGAAGATATGAGTTGCAACATTTGATTTCCCTTTAAGTTTAATAAAGTTTTTTTTAATTTGAATTGAATTTGAGTTCTTACATGAAACCATATCACTCCTGCTTCAGCACCATTTTCTTAGCACCAATTATAGCTATAAATACAAGAAGGATCGCTTACATTGACTCTTGGGTAATAGTGGTATCATAAAATTTGTGTATTGTTTGTTCATTCCTTACATTTTTTAATAGAAAACAAAAACGTAATTTTATTACTGAATCTGGTTAAAAAGTAGTGTTGCTTTTTAAAAGTTTGAACAGCGCAGGACTAAATGAGATTTTAAAAGCTCATGGCTTGAATTTATGTGACGGAGTGCTTGCTCTGCATGCAACAGTGAGAGCGATCTACTGACACTAATGTTGTGTTGAACACATTTAATGCAAAATAGTGCATGATTGAGCTACGTTGTATGGTAACTGTTTTAAATGTGTAAACACAACATTTGCATCAGAATGTTTGATTTTTCAGCTAGTAATTATATTGCAGCATACACTTTAAATAGTTTTTCAATAACATTGTTGTTGTATATTTTATTTTGAACATTTCTGTGGCATAGTTGCGTTATTCTTTTAGTGTAACCCAACCAAAGTCATTTTAAAGTAAAGAATTTTTGTTTTTGCGTCTTGAGAGTAAAGTAAAATGCTTTTAAACTGGTACATCAAATATTTATTAAAACAAAGTTATTTTTAACTGACTTGCGACGTTATGAAAATGAGAATTAGTTATGAAAATGATTATGATACTGCCCACAGTTACAGGGATAGTTAATGCATGATACTGCAGCAAGTCCGCAATTATAGTCCATAATTATTCCTTCATGACTCAAGAAACTACTTGACCTCAGTCTGAATGTACTTTTACACCCTCAAACAAGAAAAAGCTCCAAACATGGAGAACCCTAAAAATATTTTTATGCCATCAATTGCAATATAAAAATAAATGTTCTGACAGCATTTCATTGTTCTTTAAACTTGAAACTATGTTTATATTCCGCAGTTCCTGCATTTTTCTGAAATCTGTTTGCATCTGTACTGGTATCAGCCTTAATCTCATGTTTCCTAATAATCTTTGATTTTATTTACCTGGAATCTAAAACTTTCTTTCTACTGCAGCAGCATTCACTATTGTAGAAGCTGTTCTAAATGAATAAATGAAGGAATATAAACTCTTAAATGAAAAGTCAATACAGGTCAAATACAAATCATAGTAACAGAGGAATATGGATATGTATTTTTTTTTTTACCAAGAAGTAGTGAAAACTAAAATTTCTCACCATGTCTCTCTGGTTTGTGTAAATCTCAGCATAAAAAGTTAATCATCATCTATAACTACACAGACTGAGTCTAAACTGCTAGAGGGAACGCTACCACTCCACATCAGTCTTCTTTCACTTTATTGTGGATGTGAAACATAAACCTATAAAAAGTTACTCGTGACAGTGCTTGCAGATTCGTTTCTGCCTTTTTTCCTCAATAAATTTCTTAGTCTGAAATTCTTAAAAAAAGTGAGTCAGCAGACTCCAACACTCTCATAAAGAGACGTCAAGATAGCTGGACCTAAAAGGACAATGGCTTTGTTATTAACAATAATCAGGAGCATGTCCTAAGCGTCAAAGGTGGATTGTTGGCAGATTTCTATTATGGGTTATGTACTTATTTTACATACTGATCACAAGAATGGTGACTAAGCGACAACGTCTCTGTTTAGTTATTTAATCACCCTGCTATTAGGAAATGTAACGCTGTAAAAACTCAAACATAAAGAAAGACTAACTTGTTAAAACTTTGTCAAATGAAAGTAATTGTTAAATAATTAGTTAATTACTAGCACTGTATGGCAGATTTATATATGCCACATTTGAGCTTTATATTCTTGTTTTAGTGTAATAGTAAAACTCCTCTTACAGTATCATCCTCTGATGAAGCTAAAATTGACATGCCACTAAGATTAAACACAACTTAACTGCGTTAACAGTTTTTCTTTCTTTTCTTTTTTTTACTAAATTCTATCAAATAGTTTCTAAAAACAAACCCAGATTTATTTTTCCATAGATATGTGATTCAAAAAAGAAAACGAGGTGAATGAAGCAGGTAATATATCTGCATCTGAAGTTCTAACTCTGAAGTGGAAATGACGGCGCACTCAAACTGAGAATATTCTTTCTACAAATCAGAAAACCTGAGGAATTTGCTCATTTTTAGGTTTCAAGAAGTGTTTTTCAATCAGAAAGTTGACCATTGAGCTGCATATTTGGACTACAAATAAGCGTGAAAGTGTGAATCTGAATGTAAATGACCATTAAGATAAGCAGAGTTACGTAGGACTGATGATCAGCAGTTTTTAAAGTGGCAAATATAGCAGAATACATAGCTATTAAAAAAAGATCATTGTTAAAATTCCTTTTCAACAAAGGCAGATCTGACTGGATCAGAAAACACAGATGGATTTAACCACAATTTTAGAGATCTCAAACTACCAGACATACAAATCACTCTAGAAAGAAGAAATTCATTCATTTAATCAATCAATCAACATTCATAATTTTTATTGAGTTTATTAGTTAAATATAATTCAAACTACTGATACATACACAAAAACAACAGTAGGTGATATTCAGAACTAATGTCTTTTTTTTTTAGGATTTTTGGAGAGCAAGTTTCTCTTGGAAAATATTAAACATTTCTTGCAATCTACTAAAATTGTTCTGTCAAAATTTCTTTCTTTGCAAATGCTTTAAGTACTTCCGAGCTTTAAAACTTGTTCACAGTGACTCCGACTCTAAGGGTAGCATCCCCATTACAGTCTACACTGCTACTGTCAAGGAATCTGTTGAGCTAACAGGTGCGATTGGTCATAAAATCCCCTAAAGCACTTTTACATATAATACATTTCACACAAGCACACTGGTTTTGATAAACTTCCACAATATGTGAAATTAGCATTAACAACGAGCAATATTTTTAATTCCTGTTATTGATTTAAATCTCTATTTACGATGATACAAAATAAAATAAAATGTATATTAAATCTTGATGCTGCTGTGACACAGTGGATATAAATGCAATCAACACTTTGTAGGTTAAGTTCCGGCTGTCAATGTGCTCCTGGGCAAGGCACTTAACCCCAAGCTGCCTAGCGATGTATGAGGGTGTGAGTGAATGGGTGAATGTGGCTTTAGTGTGACACAGTTTGGTCAGTATGGTTAGAAAAGCTCTATATAAGTATTGTCTATTTTCAAATTAAGCCGGGTTTTTCAAATATTTTGCAGCACTTAGAACGAGTTAAAGTTTCGAGCAACTCCTCAGCAACTCCTTGATTAATTCACAGTTTCACGTTTTTCATTGCAATCTTTTGTTCACATCATGTCCTCCGTTCACAGTGTAGACATGAAGACTCTAACATCCTAGCTTCAGACCATTTCAGCTTTCTCTTGAGGCAGGTGATGGGAATTATTAATGCGAGTGTCCTTCTTCTAGATGAGGCGTTTGGCCCAGATGGACGTGTTTTTGAGCTGTAATGAGGTGCCAGCTTGTACCTGTTTGAGAACGCCTGAGGCCACAACTTCACCTGCCTCTAGCCGAGCGAGTAAGGAAGTGTTTTTTCAACAGTAGGCAACTTTTTTTTTTCTTTCTCAGTGTCTTCATCTTATGGGGGTTTTAACACGTTTAGTGCCTCAGAGTATCAACAGCTGGCACTGTCTTCATAATTTGATGCAGCAACTAAAAACATTCAGTAATGTGGCCTTAAATGATCACAGACAGCCTGCAAGCTAGACGTTTGTCCTGTGGTCTTGGGGGTTTGACATTTTGTAATTTTACCTGAATAACACACAACGGATCATTCGATCTTTTTTTTCATGTTATGTATGTCCAATACTATCTTTAACAATGGATTTATATATATATATATATATATATATATATATATATATATATATATATATAAAAGATCTACCGTTTATGCTTAAGTTAAACAAATTGCCGTTATTTTCATGAAACAGATGGCTTATAGACCAAAATATTTATCAATCAAATTTGTTAATTGTCTTAATAGCAATAGATCACATATTTATGAGGAGGACTCGCAGAAATCATGTCTAACCAATCATTATGGGCCATCCGGATCAAAAAAGCCTGCCCCAGATGAAAAACCCTGAAGGATAAAACTTGAATACATTCCTGTGCAACTTTTATGGAGAACTGCAATGTTTACCTTAAAAAAGTAAGGATTTTTTCAAATAGCTTTTTAACAGAGGTACTCGCTACTGGTTGTTCTCAAAAAGCACCCTATGTAAGTACTTCCAAATAAAGGCTTAAGAAAGGAATAATTGAAAAATGACCACTAAACACAATCCAGAAAGTTCTGCGCTACAACACAACAAACCTCTTTTGTCATGAGCGGATGCAGTACACCATGGGCAGTCAATCACAGGGTATTCTATTAAACTAGGCATTACATTATCATATTGAATATTTAGTAAAGCAGGACAGTCAAAAATGTATATTTTAACTTGTTTTTGCTGAAATATCACTGACCTGGAATGTTTCATGTGTCAAATTGAAACAGTCTCTTTGTTATTTGAGGATTTACAGAAGTATAGCCTGGATGAATTTTCAAAAAAGTAAAACCTCTTAAGCCCCTTCAAACACTTTTGTAAGGGTGACATTAAGATGATTTGAGATTACGGAGAGCTGTGCAACCGATTTTCCCAATTCCTTTACAGTACATGTAAGCTGTGAGGGGAAAGTAAGTGAAGACTATTTATGCATGGATAATTACAGTTTTTTATTTATTAATTAAGCTAAAATAAAGAGAAATCACTGTGTGTAATGTGATCGTTTTAAAAGGCTGTTTTAAGCTTTATTCATTTATTTATTAATCTGAGGATAACTGCAGTTCACAGCTCGTTGTCTGTTGTCTGCAACCTGCCAAAGATGGTTTTAAGCATCAAGACGCGAGTGCCGCTACTTCAACGCTTTTCACTGCTGGAAATATTTCAAAACATCAGAGATTATGTTCCTTGTAAGTGAGGTAAGTAAAGTCCGTTTGAACGGCAGCAAACAGCAACTAGTGAGGGAGGGGTGACTTTCCACAATCCTGCCGGGAACATCAATCCCTCAAAAGCTTTCCCTGATTTTAAAAGTGTCACTGTCCTTCAGAAATGGTAACAGGCCCTTTCTATCTGAGAGGAAGCTGCGTCTTTCTTTTTTTACTCAATTCTTCATTAAACTCATGAAATGGTTTTAAAAAAGGGTGAAACTCTATTAGCGCAAGTGTTTTACTTCTGCTTCAGTTGCAGAAAATGTCTCACACTTTTAACGCCATCTTATTAAAGTTTTAAACCACAGCAAGCATGTGAGGGACCGTTTAGGCATATTAATGAAAGATGGAAATCTAGCTAGAATAAAACAAGAAAAAACAATATTCAAAAAACCTTTATCTTCTCACAATCTGTTATGTGTGTAACTTAAAATGAATCATTCTGCTTCAGTTTAGGCTGCATAGTTGCATCATTTGTACTTTTTTTTGTTGACATTGGGGGAAACGCGAAAAGTTAAAGCTGCATTACTGGAAGATGTTAGTCACAAACATGGTGTAATACGGCACTTCTGCAGCTCCGTAACCCGCTTAGACGCTCTCATTGACATAAAAAGGCTTCACAAACGCCGGCCCCAGTCACTTTGGGGTCTCCAAGCTGAACTGAAAATGTAAAAGGCAAAGTGAAGAAAGCCTCACAGTGAGAACGGAGAACCGAAACTAGTTCTGTCTGCATCTAAAAATAGCCTAACCTTGTAGCCCAGCACCAAGTCAGTGGTGACAATTAATTAATTTAGCACCCTCGCTATATTGAATTTATTATAGAGGGAAATTATCTGCAGGGCTCGTATAGCTGTCACCTATCAGGTCATAAAAGTTTACATCTCATTTGTGTACAGAAACCTCTGGAGGTGATGGCTGCCTCCAACTGTCTGTCTCTCTTAAAGACTCTTTTCTCTTCTTATTTTATCGTTGATTATACGTTACCTTTTGTTGTCGTTTCTGAACTTTACTCAACTGACATTCATTTTAGCTTCCTCTTTTTTACAAACACACACACACACACACACACACACACACACACACACACACACACACACACACACACACACACACACACACACACACACACACACACACACACACACACACACACACACACACACAAAAAAACC
>JAVLVB010000311.1:469312-496380 GCA_032876305.1 Orestias chungarensis | reverse complement strand
ATATATATATATATATATATATATATATATATATATATATATATATATATATATATATATATATATATATATATATATATATATATATATATATATATATATATATATATATATATATATATATATATATATATATAATCTTAACTTGTATGAATCCAAAAAGTGCCCCTAAAGACTAAAGAAAATGTTCCTGAATTACATGACATGACATCTGAGGTGAAGGGAACATATTTCACAGAATCATCTCCTGAATAACACTATCTGTTGTTGAGAAGCAGTGCTAATCCACCTCATTTGCTTTTGCTGCTCCACTTTAAATCTCTGTCTATGCATTTGGTTAGAAAGCTGGTTAGATATGGGATCCTTGTTGGTTGTTAATCTAATCAAATAAAAAAAAAAAGAATGATGGAAGAGATAATCTCCTAAAAACCCATATCTTGTTGCTATGGTGATGCATCGTAGCAATCCGCTGAAGTAAGAAAGTAGTAGCAAAAAAACATTTCTGTTGCACAATGTCCAAAACCTGAGGAAATAGTTGTCCAAATAAAGCAATGCATCAAACAATAAAAATACTTCCACCATGAGCGATGCAATTCTAGAGTTAGTTAATGTTGCAACACTTTAGGTTCTGATCTTCATGTCTCACTCTACAGGGTTAAGTTATTTAAGTTTTTCTATAGTTATGCTGCTATAGGCTTAGACTGCTGGAGGACAATCTGACCACTTCTCTCTCTGCTACTTTCTTCCTTTGTCCATTCTACTTAGTTACCGTTATTTCAACCTTGTTAACCTTTTGTTTTCTCTTAGTGTTCTTCTCTCCATAGTTGCCACACCTGGTCTGGTCTGTTAGCTGAGACAGCTTCTTGGAGGAGAACATGGGCTGAGATGCTTCCAGTGACGTTCTACAACTGCTGCTATGAACTCTATTATTTCAGTTTCCTCTCCATCTAATTTAGTTTTCTGTATTTTCAAACCTCCAGTCGGTTGTGGCAGATGGCTGCTTGTACTGGGCCTGGTTCTG
Organism: Orestias chungarensis; assembly: GCA_032876305.1. NCBI lineage: Eukaryota > Metazoa > Chordata > Actinopteri > Cyprinodontiformes > Cyprinodontidae > Orestias > Orestias chungarensis. Next base: position 495,359 of record JAVLVB010000311.1, on the reverse strand, counting down.
CTGGAGGTTTCTTCCTGTTAAAGGGGAGTTTTTCCTCTCCACTGTCGCTACATGCATGCTCAGTATGAGGGATTGCTGTAAAGTCAATGACAACACAAGCCATTGTTTCTGTCTGCTGATTCCAGAGGAGTGAATGCTGCAAGTCAATGACTCCATGAATCTGCTGGGGTTCTTAGATTGGAAACCTTTTTAAATTGATTTGTAATGATGTATCTTTGATTTTAATTGATTTTCTTGTGAAGTGCCTTGAGACGACATCTGTTGTAAATTGGCGCAATATAAATAAACTGATTCTTGATTCTTCTTGATTCATAGTAGCCACACCCGATCTGGCGTTCTGTTAGCTGAGACAGCTTCTTGGAGGAGAACATGGGCTGAGATGCATACCAATTCCGGAGGAGTGAATGATGCAAGTCAATGACTCAGTGCAATCTGCTCGGTTTCCTTAGATTGGAAACTGTTTATGATGTATGTATGATTTAAATTAACTTCCTTGCAAGGTGCTTTGAGACGACATCTATTGCAGATTGGCTCTATATAAATAAACAGATTCCTGGTTCTTCCAGAAAAGTGATGCCATTTGAATAAATTTCTTTCTTCATTTGTTGTGTTCCTTCTCATGTAAATTATATATAAATATATATATTTTCAGATGATTGGTAAGTCTTTCCCTTTCAACTGTTGGTTCACTTCCCTCTATGTTAAAGATTCTCCCTCCCTTGGTTTCCCTGGTTTCTCCCAGCCACAGCTGAACCACATCTCTCCTCATTCGTTATTCACATTTCCACCCTGCATCAGTATTTAAATTAACTTTTTTTTTTCTTTGCTTTTTGTAAGATTTTTCCGTTCCACTGTCCATAAACCACCCAAGTTCCTCTTTCTGTATTCTTCCGATAAGCTTCATCATTTTATTCAAATACTCCAGTTCTACCACAGTTTCTCTCTGCATTTTGGTCTGTTTCAATCCAAATCATGACAGTAATGGGGCCTGGGCGTTGTTAGTCAAATTGCACACTACTGTCCAAAGGTTGCGCTTACATGTACTTATTGAAAATCTATACGGGGTGGCAATGTTTTTTTCATATTGGACCAGGTTTGTAATAATATTAATAATAATAATATTAATAATAATACACAACTTTTATTTGCAAAGTACATACAGGACATACGAGGATTTTTTTTTGAAGTAACACCAGTGTCACACCGAGGCAGCCATTTGCTTCGCCATGTAGGCAGTAGCACCAACTGTCTTACCTAAGGACCCACACTCGATGCTATGGTGTATTTGCCCTGGGCTGGATTCGAACCCATGGTCTCAGAGCTTGAAAATAAAATTAAATCAACCTTTCAAAACACATTTATTTTATTTTTATTTAAAAAAAGAATCAATCACGATGGTGAGAATGTACCTTTTCAAGCCACTGTACTGTGTTTTTTTGTCTGAATTTAGACACAGGAATAGATATGATATTTATTTTAAGCCAGTGTTTGACAGTTTGATTACAAGACAAGTCAGTCAGTCAGTCTGAGAAAACGCTGAATGCAATAGAGGGGGTTAAAAGTAAACCTAGCTTGTCCAAAAGCTTAATAAAAAATAAATAATTAAATTAAACTAAACATGATTTATTTTAATTCAAACAAATATTCAAACTGGATAGCAAGTTAATCTGAATTATTTATTATTATTATTATGATGGATGGAAGAAATTGTTTGAGATTCTTTCCTTGTCACAAATTTACTAATAAAAACTTTAGCTTACAAGCTTTTGGGGTTTTTCATTCATTGAGAAAACAATATTATTATGAAAAAAACATAAAAAGAGATACAGACATCCACTCACAATACATGGTTTTCAATTTGATTACAGGGGAGCACATATTCAACATTGACAATACTTAATTTATTCAGATCAGCAGTTTTCCACATTAAAACTGAGCTAAAAAAAGTGGCCAACCCCAGATAAATCATGATTTAACCAGGGATAGAAATAATATTTTATATAATTACATAAATTTAGATCATATATGTAATCATATATTTTAAAACATATTTGTACATCCAGTTTTAATAGTTTCACATAGAAGATCTGAGGGTGACAAAGCAGCATAACCAGAAGAAATCTATTAGGAACTAAATACTTTTTCGTGGCTCCACATATTGTTTGGGCCACAGATTTTTAAAACTGTAGAAGAACAGTCACCCCCAAATTCAGTGTTTGTCACAGTGGTTGTCGTGTTTACTAAAAGCTACTACATATTTAACATGATACAACACCTTGTCATATGACACATTTTTGACATAGTATGCTTAACACACCTTTTTCAAAACGCTAAAAAAGAACATTAACAGAGAGAAACAGATACACAAACACAACGTAAAAATAACGATATGATATATAATAATAATTGCAGCGGACAGATATTTTTAAACATATATTGTTGTTACTTGTATCTAGCAAAGTAGCACTTCCAAACATTACCAGGAAACATTGGAGTATATTAGATTTTGCCTGTGTTGTGTTTACAGTTTGTCATGTTGCCTCTGTAATAACAATGTAACTACTCAATGATTTGAACATTTTCGGGTAATTTCGATGCAATATCCTTTTTAGCTGGGGTTCCTGTCCTCAGTTCTCATCGTAATCTTGATTCTTCTCTCCTGTTGGATCTCTGTGAGCAAAGGAAAAGGAATCCTTTATAATTATTGTACAGGGTGGGCCATTTATACTGATGCGCCCAAATAAAATGGGAATAGTGGGTGATTATAACTTAGAGAGACAAAAATAGATGCAACATCACCATCATCCTCAGGCACCTAGACCTGAGCTTCCAGTGTAGCCATTTGCTCTGGTTGGTAAATTTAAGCCTTTCTGTGTTATGGATTTAACATTTTAGCTTGGTATCGTGTTTCACTGAAATAATGATAAATAAAAATAGTGCCCTTGAAAAACATACACATTTAAATAGGATTATTAAGGACATAAAGTCTGATTTATATCATTAAACTGCACATCAGCTCCAAATAATCATATTTTTTCTAAAATATATTTCTCTATATGGATCAATAATTTATCATGGGATTAGCTGATTTGCAGTTTTTGTTAAATGTGTTAATTTGTGGTAAATAAATAAGTTTACCCAACATAGCAGGCAGGGATTGTTTGTCTATATCTTATGTAACGTTTAGAGCTTAGCGAAGATCTATCACTGAGTCTATCTGGAGAGCTGCATCTAATGAAACCTCTGAAAAGCTTTACTGATCTTATCTCCACATTTAAATGCAACGCTGTGTTAGGCATTTTAATCAGGGTACAATCACATGTAGAGTGTATTTTTGAAGTATGGAACAAAGCGTAACTTTCTTCTGCTTTTTTTCTGGCTACTAAAGGACATCCGTGGTGTCACATTTAAAATAAACTAACCGATGGCAGGTTACAGAAATGTTGGTAAGAGCCCAGCCAAGTTAGGCTTTTGTGATGTCATGTGTGGGTAAAAAAAGAAATAAAAAAATGCTAAAAGTTAATTTAAAAAAAGGGAAACAATCCTCTTGTCTTTACAGATTCCTACTTTCAATCTGATACTTCTTGCAGTTTTTTAAAATAGTGTTAAGTCATACTCTTTAGGCTTATTTTTGGTGTAGTACCAGTACCATTACAAGTACATTGTGCATTGTCTCCTTAAAAAGTGCTGAAATTGGACAAGTGGAGGACAAAAGGAGAAGTGTTGAATCTAAAAACATCTCCACCAGCAAATAACAGGATCTGAAAAATGCTTCATTAAGTAAAAGAAAAAACAAGTAGGGCAAAAAACGAACAAAGAATGTATGACATGCGTCACCCCTTTAGTTGAACATCTACTTTTTTTGGAATTGGTCTTACTGTAAATAAAAAATACGTTTTTGTTCATTAAACTGTGGTATCAATAAGCACATTTAACAGTAAGGGACTAGAGACCAACCCATTGCTTACTCTTTGTGTCTGACTCTCTCTCATCATCGGTCTCTACACGAAGTCTCTTCCTCCTGCTGCCGGGCTTGCTCTCTTGACTCGACCCACTCTTGTTTTCCTGTTCATCCAGGCTGCTGTCCGCCTCGTTCGCCAAAGACGAAGACTGTGATGATGCAGAGGAAGAACATGGACTCACAATTGAGGGAAACTTTTGCTACAACTGAAGGAAACTTTAGCTCAGAATAAAGAGACAGCTAATGTTTAGTTGTGTCTCAACACCTTTTGCTCCAGTTTGCCTGTCTTAATTTGAATTACCTTGCCGTTTGTTGATATAGAGTCTTGCTTCTGCAGCGCAGAGGGTAGAGTCTCCAGCCTTACTAGTGCTATGGAAAAATGGGTAAAAATGAACAAACTTGAACACAAAATATGAGAAGAAAGCCATCATAGTTTTGTTCTGCATTTGTTTTTTTAAGTGTGTAGAGCATTAGTACTAAACATTAAAAAATTTATTGCTTTACTCTTTTAGTTGTTGCTTCACAAGCCTTCCTGCCAGTCTTGTCCTACTTTACTTATCTTCATCGACATGTACACATTTCCATAATGACCAGTCAAGCCGCTTTATCAACACACCCTCAGGTAGAACAGTTAATAGCACAGGATACCTGTATACCACATTGGCTTGTACTCTTGACAAAGAACACAAAAGCAGTAATTTTAAGTACTTCCTGAGAGGCTAAAAAAAGGACAACTGAGCTGTTGGATTGGACAGCATCATATATCAAAAGTTATCTTGCTAGACATGGAAGGCAGGAGACCAAGAGCATTACACAAAATGGTTGTTTAAGCAGAACAAAAAGACACATGTCCTTTTTTCAAGAGTCCAGATATATCAGTAATGAACTGACAGTGGAAATGTGTACAACAAAGCAGCTCTACAGCGGATGTACACGTTTGTACAGTTATTGGCTCAATGGTGACACTTAGAGGGTATGTTGGGAAACTAGTATGGGGACAAATAGTAAACATATCAAAGAGATCCTAAAAGTTTAATGCATCAATATCAGTTGCTGGCACATTACAGATATTCTAATGTGTGAAGTGGGGCAATATTTGTGGTAGCACTTTATTTAATTTGTTATCAGAATTATTTTTAAAACTTGCACCAGCTGCAGTTGCTTTCAAATGACAATTCTGGTAAAATTCTGGTAAAAGTTGCTGCATATCTTATAGAAACATGCTTTATACACTTCAAAAATCTTTTGCCCAATTTAATGTCATAGAGTAAAGATAAAAAGATTTTGTAACAAATTTATTGTTAAACCCTGGATTAAAGTCCTCCGCCTTTGCCAACATAGTCTAAATTGAAAGCAAGTTAGTCAAGCTTAGCTAAGGATGAAGTCAAAACAAACAAACAAACAAACAAACAAACAAACCAAAAAAGTTTGCCAGTATTATAGCTAGTATTATAGTATTATAGCTCTCTTAAAAGATTTTGGAATGCTACTACTCCAGTAACCCTATAAGGTGGGGCTATATGAAAAGGCTTAGCATCCATTCCCCCTATAATTGGGTTCCAAGCCCCAATGATGTGAGAACAGCTAACATGACAGAAAAAATCATAACTTACCCCTAACCCAACATAAACTAGCAAAGGTGAATGAAATACCTTTGGAGAATCTCCTGGAAGATGTTAATACAGGCAAAGTGTCAACAATGACACAGAACCACAAGATGTTTGTATCCAGGAAGGAAACAAAGCGGAAATTCAAGCAGATTTTAATACCTAAGGCCCTGGAAATAGCCTATCAGAGAGCCTAAGTCTTGGCTGGCTATCGAGTAATACCAAATAACTCAAAATAACACCACAATACTGGTGATTTAACTGTATTGGAAGTCAGATAATAATAATACACAATAGACATCAAAGCAGAGTACACTAACTTTACATAACAAAGTCCAGTGAATATAATACTAAACATATCATATGCGTCTAACACAAGGTCTCAAGTATGCAGAACTGGACCGCATGAAGTCAGGGCCTGATCAACACCTCCTGGCTCAAGAGGTCGACGTTTCCCTTTCAGCACCTAGTGGCAAAATGGGGATCCAGTCATAATGATGATGATGGAAAGAAGACTTTTACATAAAATCAAGAAAATCATACACAATCCTGAAAATCCTCTTGATGAGACTGTTACTGGAAAACAGAGTGTCTTCTGTCAGAGGCTGCTTTAGCTTAGTTGTAATACAGACTGCTATAGAAGCTCTTTCCTGCCCACAGCCATCAGCATCTACAGCAACTCCTCAGTTAAATAAGAGACTCCAACAACATTTAATTTCCCTTTGGGATAAATAAAGTATTTTTGATTTGAGTTGATTGATTGATAATGGCTAACAAATGAACATCCAACTATCAGCCAATAACCTGTTCCTTCACAAAATGGAAGCTCATGTCAGGCATAAGGAGGCAAAACATAGGGAGCCTCTTGGATGGATAAACAACGGAGGCACTGAAGGGAACCGGACAATAAAAGCTGCTGGCTCCTTAGATATTTTTACCTTAGACTACAAAGCAACACAAAGAAAGGTGTCCACTACCTGGATTGATTACAAAAAAGCCAATGACTCAACACCATACATGTGGATCCTGGAATGCCTGAAGCTGTACAAAGTCAGCGGCACTCCGAGAGCATTTTTTGGTAACTCTATGAAACTTTAAAAAAACGACCTTGAGGCCAATTTTAAGGCAACAGCAAAGTCTCCATCTACTGTGACATGTCATAGAGATCCTCTGTCCCACTGTTGTTCTGCATCTGGCAGAAAACACTCAGCCATTTAATCAACAAGTATGGCTACGAAAGTATGGCAGACTCAAAAATTGAGGAACTATCAGTCACTTTCCCTACATGGATGACAGCATGTTGTATGTTAAAAGTGAGCAACTAATTGAATCACTTTTCCATAGCACTAGGTTCTAAAGGAGAGACGTCATTGTCATATGGGCCGGAGAAATGAGGTCAAATGGTGACAAAGAGAGTTTCAAAGATAATGTGAAAACTTGGGACAAAAAGCAAAAACTTATTCTATGTCATGCTACATTACTATTTACTTCATTTTGTAGTTAAAATTTGTTAGACATAATTTGGTTTAAAGAAAGCAGATACAATTGCAGATCTTTACTCAATCTATACCTGGACGTAGCGACAGAGTAAGGACAGGAACTTTCTTTCCGTTGCTTTGCTCTTTTTTACCATTTGTTTCTTCTGTTTGGTCTTGGTCTTTAACCTGCGGTGATAACAATTTTGTTAGAACCTTTTCCTTACTGCATTTAATTTCCTTTTAGTGTCAAGAGGTTTGAAATTACCTCATGGATGTGATCATTGATTGGCGGTTGTTCCTGGTGTTTGACGGCTGTTGTCGAGGAGGAAGAGGGAAGGGCAACGAGTGAAGGCGATAATAAATTTACCTGTGTAGTCAGATTTCTGTCAGGGCTTGTCTGCATGCCCCCATCACATTGTAACACGATGGGACTATCCTCATTTCCACGTTGGTTAGGTTTAGACTTTGGTCGCTCTGAAAGGTCCAGAGGCCCATCGCAGCTCTCTCTAGAATGTTCTCCAGAGACTTGCTGAGTCTTTAGAGGTGGACTTTTCGTTTTTTCCGATGGCTTAGTTTCATTGTCCGTGTTCTCTGGCATCTTCCTGAATGTGAACACCACTGTTGGTTCTTTTGGTGGCTGAGGAGCGTTTTGCTTTTGCCACACAGAGCCAAAACTCTGCCTTCTGGTGGTAGCGGGAGAGATTGGCGGGATCAAGTTGGGAAAACGTGGCAAATGAAGCCTAGTGGAAGAGGTCTGCAGTGCTGCGCTTGCTCCTGCAGTAGCCACAGAAACCCAGTCAGAGCATTCAGATAGGGGCCAGGGCAGAGAGACGGAACCACTCTTGATCGGCTTAGGATGGCAGGGGATGGGAGCGTGGATCACAGGCCTGCTTGGTTTCACTTCTGCACTTGGTGAGGGAGAGGACTTCTTCCAAAGAGGCGGGGAATGGATGGAGGAATGCTGCTCAATTGCTTCAATGCTTTAAAGACATGATTAAGAGAAGTGTTGAGGTATATATTTTGAAGCAATGCAGTGGGATGTATTATTTTGTATGTTTACAAGAAGGTAAAAGAAGGAGAAAAACGAAAGTTGGGGTAAAGACAAATCAGCTAATCTTTTCCAAGGTTCTAGCCTATAAATCTAACATCAAAGTATGTCAGAATTCATTCAAAAGGTATGTAAAGGAGTTGGAAATGGGAATATTGGAGTTACTATTGAGCAACATAAAACCCAACACAACCAGAGACATTCTTTACTAATTTCTCTTTCAATTTTCTCTAAACAGTAGCTTATCGTTGAAAGGTCATGGACGTTTACTATATGCTTGATGTTACTTTGTGTGTCATTAATTGAATATAGGAAGCTAAGATTAACACAGCTTTTACAATGTTTATGCACAGAAAGGGTTAGTTACTAAAGTTATTTCTCTAGTTACGCAGCTATAGGTTTAGGCTGCTGGAGGAGAATCTGACCACTTCTCTCTCTGCTACTTTCTTCCTTTGTCCAATCTACTTAGTTACGGTTATTTCAACCTTGTTAACCTTTTGTTTTCTCTTAGTGTTCTTCTCTCCATAGTAGCCACACCTGGGCTGGCGTTCTGTTAGCTGAGACAGCTTCTTGGATGAGAACATGGGCTGAGATGCTTCCAGTGACGTTCTACAACTGCTGCTATAAACTCTTTTTTTCAGTTTCCTCTGCATCTATTTTAGTTTTCTGTCTCTTCAAACCTCCAGTTGGTCGTGGCAGATGGCTGCTTGTACTGAGCGAGGTTCTGCTGGAGGTTTCTTCCTGTTAAAGGGGAGTTTTTCCTCTCCACTGTCGCTACATGCATGCTCAGTATGAGGGATTGCTGTAAAGTCAACGACAACACAAGCCATTGTTTCTGTGTGCTGATTCCAGAGGAGTGAATGCTGCAAGTCAATGACTCCATGAATGTTCTGGGGTTCCTTAGAATGGAAACTTTTTCAAACTGCTTTGTAACGATGTATCTATGATCCACTTGGCTTTTTAAGTTCAAGCTGGTTAATTTTAAAAATTTGAATTCTGAATTTAAATGGCGCAGATCATAAAACACAACAAATTATTTAACATATATAAAAGGTCCTACTACCAATTTAATGGTAAGTTTTACACAGCTAGTTATAAATAAAGACAGACTTATCAAAACCTTCATGGCTTTCTGGGGATCTGAGATTATTGAGAAACTCCTCTTCTGAACATGTCTTTATCTTTACAAGGCTGTAAGTATAGATGTTTTACCTCCTCTCTCCAAATCGAGTTGCCCTTTGTTCCGTCTTCCAGGCCGATGAAGATGAAGTTGTCTGAGGCTTGTATGCTTCCTTTGTGAGAAACAATGGTGGAAGTAAAACAAATGTCAAGAATTCCATCAGATTTAATCAACAAAACAATATGCATTATGATAATAATATGAAAAATCAGAATCAGAATCAGAATCCTTTATTGTCATTCGCAACACATGGGGTACATGAGCACGAACGAAATTACAGGGGTGATGAAGACCAGTAGCTGCTGCACCTGCGGCGCGCTGCCTCGTGTCCTTAAGGACAAGGGAAAATGACACATAGGGAAAGAATATAGGGAAATAGGGAAAGACTATAGGGAAATATTAAGTTCATAGGGAAAATATTTTAATAAGACACTCATTTGGTGTTTAATTTATTTTTTAAACCAAACCATGTCATATTTAATATGCTAACATTAGAAAAGATTTCAAGGAAGTTATCTACTGTATATGGTTCAGATTACAATGTAAAAGAACGAATAACAGACTTCCGCTTATCGTTGAGGAACCACCAATGTCCACAAACTAGTCCTTGGTGTGGGAAATAAACAGAGCACACAATTGCCTAACACAAAAGTGACACATAGCAAAATTATTTAATCTTTAAAGGAATTTTTAGCAACTGTTTGAGTTATTTTAGTCAAACTTCCTTGAACCATCTATTGAGCAGGACACAGATTGGGAAAATTATAGCATGCATGTCAATTAAAACTAATGCTTCCTTCAACGCACTGAACCAGACCAGATCACAGAACTTCAGCCATGGACATGTCTACCACCCAGAAACTGCTGATGTAAATTTTTTACTCCAAAATAAACCAACTAGTATTTTAACTTTTGTCAGTCTGCTACTAAAAACGTCTCACATTTCCCACTTCAAAACAATCTAAACACCTCAAAAATGTGCAATCATCAAAATTTGGCAAGAAGGTTGAGGGAACAAGGGAACTGCACCTTTAGGTTATTAACTTTACCAAGCACACCCTATAGCCATGTAGGCATCACATGGTATGTGGGTGTTTTGAGGTTCCGCATTACTAAAGGCATCCTGACAGCAATCATGTAACATTTAATAAAGTTATGTTCTGTGTATTTTGGTTAATAGAAAAACGCCTAATTTTGATTTCATTTTCTTTTTTTTACTGTTTGCAACATGGTAATAGTTCACTCAAAATTCACATGACAATTGTATGAAAATGAAGTATATGATCCCTTGTTGGTACATTTTAATTTCACCATCAAATTTACATTGTTGTCAATAATCATAGGTGGAGAAATAAATAAGTGGATATTACCGAATAGAAGATAACTCCAAAAAGGTAAATGTGAAACCTCATCTCAGGTTCTAACAAAAGCACATAGAGTACATAGAGATGCTTTAACAACTTACAAAGCTGCTTCGGTTTGTGCCTCTTAATGGTCTGCATTCAGTTTCTGCAAAAAAAAAAGGAAATTTTAAAAACCTTTATGAATGAACAAGGCACACTTATCTGCTCTCATCTCCTCTGAGACTCACCTCTGTGGTCTACCTCAGTTTTTACTTTAAAATCTCCATCTGTTGATTGGCTGTTGGCCCTACTGATGGTTGGGCTGACGAGGGCCACAGCTTCCGAGGGTGAGAGGTTAGAGGACATCTTTGGTTTGACATCAATAGGGCTGGTGTTGTTAATGGAGTGCTCGCTGCGAACTCTGTTTACACACACAGACACATGATGCTTAGCAAGCATCTGTGAGTACATCAGGCTGGTAAAAGTAGGGATGAGGACATTCTTAAATATAAATTGAATGGAAGTTTTTTAGATCAAATTTGACAACAGAGTGATTTGCACATAATATAGTAACAGTGATTGGCAAAACTTAAGGGGAAAATAGTTTAACTTTGCCGTAATTGACTCAATCAGAGACAACTAAATAGGTTCATTTTTTGGCACAAATAGTACAAAATTGAACTTTAATGATTAAATTGGACCGTATAACATATGTAGATAGTATGAGATGTAAACAGAGATGTTACACATTTGTGTTATAGTTTTGTAAGTTAAATAGATTTTTAATCAATTTATATCAGTTAGTGTAACTTCTAATACTAGACAGAAAACTTCATTGTAGGAGAACTGAATGGGAATGAATTTACTTGTGAAGTGGCAGTATACATTAAAACTGGGCTTCGACGATTTTTGTTGGAATGGATACAGAAAAACAAATAGGCTTTATCTGATCAGTTATACTCAGGCATCTAATAGACTGAAGGTTGAGTGTTTGAATAATTTTTTTTTATGTTACTGAGGTGTGTTCTACCAGCATTTAAATGACAAAAAACATCCATTGCCAACTGCCAATCACAGCAAAGTGTGATTTGCCGGATCTTTAGAAAGATTTTATTCACGATGGGACGATCAGTTTTCCACCACTGAACCCTCTGGGTCATTGTTTTAGTTGCTTGTGAAAATCAATCTGTGTAAATTTGTGGAACTCTAATAAAAAACAAACAAAAAACAACTGGAAAAGCTTATGTTGAAATTAAACTTTTTTCGAGGCCCTCATTCCAAAGTGTAGTCTTGATATTTCACATTATAAAACGATTATAAAAGAATTTAGTGACCTACGGTCTTAAATCTTAACTCACGTCTATAAGCTTGAGATGTTAAAAGTGGTCGAGCTCTTAGGTAGCACTGGCTGCTTACAGGTGAGTTTGCCTGAGACTTCATGGGTAGTGAATGAAACTTTAAACCATCTATTTGCCAGAATTAACATGTTTTGTTTATTTGTTTTTTGTGGATATTAATCTGCAGAATTATTTCTTGTTAATCTAGTTGAGCCCTCAGTGTTCACGACAATTGCAGGACATTAAAGCCTAATTGTTTGTCAATTTCATGGTAGTAGCGAATTAGCCGAAAAGGAAAGATGAAGGTTTGACAACGGGCTCCAGAGTTAAACGTTTTAGAAATGCAATGCTCTTTTTTGTGTTGTACCAAGGAAGGGAGTTCCTGTGTCAAATGATCATTGGGTTATAAATTGGGAATACCCTGGACAGGACTCCAGTTTGTACAAACGAACCTGGAGTTACACAGAGAACCAAACATACACAGACCCGTACTTCATGACAATTCAGCGAGACCAATTTACCTAGCAGTCATGCTTTCAGACTATAAGAGAAACCTAGAGTACCCAGAAGGGAGCCATGCATGAAAAAGTAGAACATGCAAACATGCAGGCTGGTATTTGAACCCACAGCCTTCTTGATGAAGTGTAATAGTAAAGCAACAGCTCCACTGCGCTTGTGTACTCTGGCCCACCCTTACAGAAAGTCCCATGAATTTCACATGTGACCAATCATGAAAACTGAAACCACATGTACACATGTGGATTTGGACCACAGTAAAAAGAAAGAATAAATGACTCCCATGCTGAAAAATTGGTTCTGTAGACTTCTACTCATTTTAAGATGTAAGTAATATGCGGAAATATAAATGAAACATGGAACACAAGGATCACAGGTGGAGAATGTGATTCACATATGGGAAATGGGAACCACATGTTTACATCCAGTGTAACAAATCCTTCACATGCTGCACATGGTCTTCACATGTGAATTTGAATGTGAAACATATGTGATTTTTCTATTAAAGGGTTCTCAAGCATGCCCAGCATAACAAGTATAGTTTTCCGTCTGTGCTGCTGCTCTTCTTGAGATTATTTGTCATGTTAAAGCAACATCTGTTCATTATGTAACATTTATGCCACCAGCAAAGGCAAGATCATGTTGTTATTTCTTCTTCTGGTAATAAGCTCATAGTGCACACCGGAAATGTTTCATTACAAAGTGTTACTGCCTACTATAGGCCTGGAATGCACTCTACATCTTTATCTGTATGAGTTGCGTTAATGTTTTTCATTGTTAGCAATATGTTTAGCTTTCATAGTGAGTAAAACTGTGCCATGTTGGGATCCCATATAAAATACAGCTAAAATCTATCAGATCTAATGTAAGATCAGTAAAAATGACAAGCCATCTATGATTTCTAAAATGGAAACAAGGATCTTCACAGTCATGTATCAAATACTCACTCAGGTGCGGCTCTTAAACTGGTGATGACATCTTTAAGTTTAAGATTCTCTTTTCTTAGGTTGGTCATCTCTCCAGCTATAATCCAAAAACAAGTTGCAATGAAGAATTCTTTTGATAAAAGTATAGGGAACAATTTTGACAACTGAAAATCTTTTTTGACATGTATCTGAAATATAATATATGTTGAGTACCAAGGTGAGAGATGTGCTGGAAGCTCTGCAACTGTGAGGCTTCATAATCCTGCTGTTTTCGCTTGGCAACCTCTTGTGTTACTGTGCATCTGTCACATAGCCCGGCTCTCAGTCTGAAAACATACCAGAAAAAGGCATTACAAACAAATGAAACTCATCATTGAAAACCCACATTTTTGGCAATCCCTTTACAAACAACTTGTGGAATTTTATTTTTGTGAACATCAGAAAAAAGTGAATTATCTCTAAGAACGTTCTGAAAAACGTAGCAGCTGAATTTAGACTTTTTAAAGCAACGCTAAAGAAGTTTCAGTTTTGGTCTAAGACTGCATTTTCCATCAGCACCACCGCAAAGCCTAGCAAAATCCTGATCTTCCGGTTGGCCTCAGTAGGATTGAAATACATTTCTGTTTCCAATGTCTGTGTGAAGGATGAATAGAGATGAGGTGATGAATGTATTTGTGGTGAAACAATGTTGACAATAAGAAACAGGTGAAGTGATGTATGCCGTAAAGCAGTCAGCACCTTTGTAGTTTCTTTGTGTGGCAGGGTTACTGCCACCCTCCTCAAAGTTTCTTAGTGATATAGCTGGTGTTCCATATTTCAATTTTAGACTCGGATCACAAATACAAAGTAAAAAAATGGGCCACAGAACTGATTTGATTTTAATATTTAATTTATCTGGTTTACGTGCCACGGAAAGGGCTTTAAGTGCGTCTTATGGGTAAAGTTAGAAAGATATTCACACATTCTGAATTTCTGTACCATTAAATCATCAACGGAACATCGTTTCAACAAACCCGACACCTCACTGCAGTCACATCAAGGTGGACTGTAAGCTACAATCGTACGATTCTACAAACAGGCTGTCTTAGGCGCTGGAAGAACTGCATTGGGCTCTATGCAGCGCCCTGCTTCCCTTCGCAGACGCAGGGACCGTCTGCACATTGCACAATCTGAACAACATAAACTCACATAAAATGATTTTGATTACGTTACACACGTCCTTGGTGAAGCTTTATTTTATCTTTACTTTTTTACGGTGTTGCAATTTGCAGACGGTCCCGTTTTTACAAAAAATACGATTGTAATTTACAGTCCACCTTGATGTGATTGCAGTGAGGTGTCGGATTTGTAGAAACGATGTTCTACTGATGACTTATTGATACGGAAATGTTGAATCTGTGAATATCTTTCTAACTTTACTTTCTACTTTTTTATGTTAGATTAAAAAACGAAAAACAAAATAAAACGTAAATTTTTCTTTTTTAAATTTTTGTTTAACAATTGAAAATAGAAAGAATGAATGATACACGGATTGTTTTGTCCCAACCAACGTTGTCTTTTATATTTAATCCCTACTAAAAATTTTGATTTAACCGTGATTGGAAACATATTCTTCGATATCCTTGTTCAGTTAGAAAAGCCACAATCAGGCCTGATTATTGACAAACCTGTAAAACAAAAAAATCGCTTAAATGGATCCAGTCTGACAACAAAGAGTTGCTATAAGATTTCTAAAGTAGGACAGTATCCTATTAACATCAGAGGAGAAACCAAATCATGATCATCTATCAGGCTAGAAATTTCTTTAAAGGGATTTCTGGGGCTTACTGTAGGGAATTGCATTTAGGGACATTGAAAGCCCTTTAAAAATGAAAAAAGAACATAGATATCCAGAAGTAACCATGGATGAAACTCTGCATTTCTTGCCTCTGCCATTGTAAAGTCCAGATTTACCTCGCAGTTATGGAGAGGTCAGATAACATTCGACATGTACTTCCAGACAGCAGAAGCTTTGAAAACAGATCGGACGGCAGTTAAAAAAAAAAAAAATCTAACTGGTACCTGTTTTCCAGAGTCTTGATGTTCTCGGTTAGAACCCTCTGCTGCTCTTTCATCTGATGATTTCTGGTGAACAGTTCCTCCAATCGCTTTGTGTCGCTGTTGGCATTAAATAATTCAGATTACAGTTTGGTTTCAGTATTACCAACAAAAATAAATAAATCTATAAAAATACACAAATTTATAAGTCACTCCTCTTTTTAGGTAAATCAGTTACCAAAATAATTTATATTTGCTTAATACCACAAACATGTTTCAACATCTTTACTGTTAGAAGTTTAAATGTTGCTTCAATTTTTCCAGACAGTGTTTTATTCTCATACTGTGGTGTATTTTGTGCCATTTATTCCTGTCTGAGACAAAAAAAGCCTTTTAACATGATGCTGCCACCCCTGTACTTCCCAGTTTTGTTGGTTTTTCTCATGATTACAAATGTCGTTTTGTCCTTCCCAGAATGTAACAATGAGCCCTAAACAATAGCTCTTCACAATATTTGAATATCTTACAACAATAAATGGTACATTATAAGATGACGAGATCAAGTGAGATATTTGCAGGTTTTCTTGCTTTGCTGCCATGTCCTCCTGCCTACGTTTTCCATCAGCATTAAAAATACATCATTTGAACTGTTAAACTAATAGCAAACAGATATTGCACTCTGAACTGTCCTCCACAATGTTGCACAAACGTTGACAATATATTTACGTAATATTGTGTAGTCCAACTAAACACTTCCAGAAAAAAGGGTCTTAGTCCATGTGAACGTTTGCAGACTGCTCTCTGGCTTTGGGATGTTTCTCTTGCTGAGTGACTTTTTACCCCTCATCATTATAGGACGCGTTTCACTGTCCATAATCACACAGTCTTACCAGCTTCAGGATATATCTTCACAAGGTTTTTGTGTGTGTTACAGGTGTGGCTCTAAAATACATGTATGGGTGTGCCTGCATTTAACACCAATGTTAATCCAACACATCCTCCAAATCAAAACGTGCAATGAGTCCGAAAACGTCATATATGTTGGGTTTTTTGTCTGCGTAAACAGCACCTCCACTTAAAGTTCAGCCGCGTGAACCACAAGGACTTAGGGTTAGGCATGAACAAGGAGAGTCCTTAGGGTTAGGACAAGACACAAGATTAGGTGTAAAGTTAAAAATTACTTTAGTTTAGGAATGCAGTCTGGACAACAGGCTAAGACCTGTAGAGGCGCTGTTTAGACAGACAAAAAAAAAACGACCATATATGGGGTTTTTCAGACATTCATTTTCGGACTCATTGCACGTTTTGATTTGAGGACAGGCTTGTTAATCACTTAACCTATCAAACTTTTCTAAAGCGAGCAGCATTTCCATTGTGTAGGGAAGAGGAATTTATTGGAAATGGCAATGGAAATAGGTGGTCGCTAGATTTATACAAAATATTTCTCTCGAAACTACCAAAAAGGACAGTTGTAACTGATCTGATATGAACACCTGCTAATTATGAATGTAATGATGGAATATTTTTAGATTTTGGCGATTTTATATGATTTAAGTATTCAAAGTTAGACTGATTACATTTGCATCAATTTGATCTTCATCTCCTGTTTATAATGTCACTTGTTGGTTGAAAAAAAATGCTTATGTAGGATTTTTGGACAACGGTGCTTGTGCTATTTTTAATATTAAATTTGTATTATTTGTACAGACTTATAGAACAAATAGAAATTTTTTTACTAGGCAGAAACTTTAGTAAATGTAACAATTAAATTATTTAGTTTTGTGTTCTTCTGCATGATCAGCCCTCATCTGCAACTGGTCAGTCAAAGAAATCAAAAACAGTTAATATACAAATAATTAGGAGCTTCCAGATCGTATTGAAAACAACACTGTTCAGTACAAACGCTTTTTCTTAGTGACTCAGAAGCAATGTTCAGCTATTTTCAGTAACACTGAGGCATTTATAATGATGTAAGAAGTTAAAAAGAAAGCATTTTCAAAGAAAACGTTTTTACTACAACATGCCAGCGCATGCCTTTGTTCATTCAGGCTGTGAGACTGTTAAAGAATTTAGGTGAAATCAAAAAGACTGAACATAATACTTTCCATATTCACAGATTTTAACCTGCAGACGGACCCGTGGAACAGGTTGATCTTAAATTGGCAAAAGACTGTTGGAACATTTGATCAATTCAAAGAAAAACAATAGTGGCTGTTTAATAGTGAAAGTGTTCACTGACACACATACAATGTTAGGGGAATGGATTAGATTGTGACTAAACAGCTTTAGCCACAGAAACAGCTCTGATCAGTGTTGCTAAATGGAGAAAAATGTTTTCTTTAGAAGACTCGAGTAATTGAATAAAGACATTTGGTCTGATGAGTCCAGTTTGACCCTCAGGCTGATACAGTAGACACTGACCACCACAGTGTCTACTGTCACAGCACATCCCCCACTGGGTGAAGAAGGCTTTGGTCTGTGGTCGGACTCCCCCATGGTCAATTTATGATCTTAATGCAACATTGAATGGATATAGATGATGTGACACTTAAGAATCTATTGAAAGCATGACCCAGGGAATAGATGAAGAAATCAAAAGCTAAACGATGTTCAACAAAATATTGGTGGGCAATCTTCTTTTTGGGGCGACTTTTTGTTTGGCTATGTAAATTCAATAATAAATATAAACAACAAGAGCTACTTGTTTAGTAACTGAAGCTGCCTCAAATGTAAACACAGTAAGATAATGAGATAATTAGTGTCACTAAGGTCATTATCTCCAATTTCAAAATATTTGTCAAATGTGAACAATATCTTAACTTGTGGCTTTGTAACTGATACTGGCAATAATTTACAGCTATTTTCAATAAACTTACATCTGCTGTAAGAGACTTAAAACTTTCTGAAAGCTAATTCAACTCCAGTTCCAAGTCAGCTCCATAAAGTCCACCAGAATGGTTGGAATAAACCTGTTTGTGAATTTTAATATTAAACTAGCAGTACCCAGCTTTGTTGTATAATTTATTCATTTATAAGGTTGCATATGCATCAAATTGCATATCATCTAATGCAAATTGTATTGTTTCCTACTATAAAACTACTTGTGTTTAGTTTGATTTGTTTGCACTGGGATCTACATGTAAGGCTCATGAGGATTCACTTGTGAAGGTTTTCCCCTCACCATGATGTGACTTCTCTTATTCTCTTCACTAAGAGCATGATGAGTATTTTTGTGTTTCCATAAGATTCTGATGTTTCTAATTTAAAAAATCATCAAAAAGAAGTGAATCATCCATGTTAATTGAAACATGAAAACTTACGGCAAAAATCAATACTTAACTTTCTCCAATTTCTAGTAATACCTGTTTTCTTTGCAGCCACAGAAAACTGATTACAGTGAATTTTAATTTTAATTTAGTTATTTTATCACAATTGAAGTGACACAAATAACAGTCAATAGGTTTAACCAGAAACATGCTCGGCAGCCTCATTAACTGTCAATAACTTTTTATTGACATATGCTACGTGTCCCAAGTAAAAAAATACAAATGGTGAAAATGTTTATTTGTCTATTACAGTTATTGAACAAGTATTTTTGTTTAAAAGTGCTGATTGTGTATTGAATTATTATAATATTTTCAACATTGTTATCATAGCTGTGTTTAGACTGCATTATACTTTTGTCCCCTGTTCCTTTTTTCTCAGTTCCAAAAACAACAAATCAAAGGTTTAGTGACTCAATAACAGACTTGTTGTAACATGAGCTTCCTTCCCTGCTGAAAGTGACGTGAATGAACATGGAGCCAGGTGCAGGTCTGGCTTGGCCACTCGCCTGACTGTCTGATCTGCAAACGTCTTTAACTGTCTTAAGTTTCCACTTGAGTTTAGATTCAGAGGTGTCCGTTATCTACTCACCAGCCTTTCTTGTTGGCCAGCTCTTTGATTTTAACCTGCAAAGCTGAAAAACAAAATAAAAACAATAAAAAAACAACAACTTGGTTATGAGGACATAGGTGAAAAAAAGGTTTGCAATGCTCATTGATCCTCAGCGCTTACCTTCCACTTCTCGTTCGTGGGCTTCCTGCAGCTTCAGCAGCAGGTCTTTAAAGCTCTCCATTTCTCCAGCAGGCACAGTTGAACTTTGCTTAAACTGTATAACAGAACGGCATACTTTTCATTTTCTCCGACTAAAAAAGTACATCTTCTTTAAAGATAAGATTTGGTCTAACTTGGACCACCACACCCAGATTTCGATGCCATTATGAGATAAGAAAACTTGTGAGAAAACTTGCAAGAACTGGTAAACACGTGAACGTTATAGCCTGAGGATTGTTTGTGTGAATCTGAGAGCAAGAAGTGCCGTCCGCTTTGGTTTTCTAATGAGGAAATAAATTTTTTTTTTCATATCGAGGAAAACTAGTTAGACTGGACCTGCCAGGTGTGGTTCTTTGCTTTGCAATTTGTGTTTCAAATACATGAACAGAACAGGGGAGTTTGTTTAAACCATAAAAAAAGATTTTCAGTTATAAAAGGATAGAATATAGGAGTAAACAATGTCAGTATCAAGAAACTGTCCATTTCATCAGTGACTTGAACATCCAACATGATTAGTTCAGGGAGTGCTGTTAAGCAAGAAGGTTACAGTTTAATCAGATCTGATTATAGCAGGAAGATTCTTTATTGGCGGTAGAACCGCATAGCTTGCTTGATGTGTTTTAATTCCTTTAGTTTGTTTACTTTGGTCAGAATCAGTTAATACATTGGTTAAGTTTTAACTTAACTGACAAACCATGTGCTAATGTCTGTTTATTTAGGCCGATGTCTCCAAGGCATTAGAACTAAATGTACATACAGTAGGCAGATGCTGCGTAGGCAGGTACCAGAATTGAATATTTAAATTAGCTTATTCTTTTTTTCTATATCTGGTAAAATGATCTCAGATATCCATCTATCCATCCATGATCCAACCCGCTTATCCTTGTGGGGTTGCAGGGGTCTGCTGGTGCCTATCTCCAGCTTACAATGGGCGAGAGTCAGGGGTACACCCTGGACAGGTCACCAGTCCATCGTAGGGCAACACAGACACAAACAGGACGAACAACCTCTCACACACACACCTTAGGTCAAATTAGAGTTCCCAATCAGCCTAACAGTCATGTTTTTGGACTGTGGGAGGAAGCCAGAGTACCCAGAGAGAACCCACACATGCACAGGGAGAACATGCAAACTCCTTGCAGAAAGACCCAAGGTGGAATTGAACCCAGAGCCTTCTGTGCAGCCCCGATCTCAGACAAATGCTGCATTATTAAACAGGGTTTTATGCATTAGAAAAAAATGTGCCAACATTGTTTATTAGTTTCTTTGCTGTACCTGACCCCCCTCTTCAGTACAAAGCTGGCTAGGGGAAGGAGTTTGAGTCAGGCTTACAATGTTCACCTGTTAGCTTTGTCCGACTGAGGTCGGATAACTAGGATAACGAGGTGTGTTGACATCTACGCAAAAAATCTAACAAAGAGGGTTAATGAGCCAGAGATTATGTCAAATTTGACTGACATCTTACTCCATTCATTGGTTGGTCAGTTATTTACATCACTGCATGAATTACGTTGGAACTTACAAACTTCAAACAACATCTGAATCACCACAGTGTACTAGAGGACATGGCATCTGCCACAGAGACTTGCTCATTGTGGAGAAGCACATTTATGAGCTGGCGCTGCTCATGCGTTGACTTAGTGAGCAGAATGAAATTGGTTTATTTCTGCAAGAGGACAAAGGACTGCAATGAAGAATCCAGAATCTGAAGTTATATTTAGGGTTCAGTCGTAGTCCTGCTCTGGTCGGTGTGATGTAATCTACATTTTATTCCTGGCTTTGTTTTAACTTTTGCGCCTGGATATTGGTGTACCTCTTTAGACTCCATTACCTAAATCCAAAAGTACAAGATTTACAGAAAAATAGAAATCATGTGCCAAAATATGAGTACATTTTTACACATTACATTTTTTAAATTATTTTTGGAGCATGATATACAGTATAACTACATTTTAGACTTTAACTTTTTACTGTTTGTCTTAAAGAGATGATGAAATATCTGTTATTTTTCCCAGCCAATTTAAACCAAAATCTTGACGATTTCCATTGCAAACATCTTGAGACGGACATTCTAAGCTTTTACACATTCTTGGCGGCCCAGCCTTCCTGTCCATGTTCACACCCACGATATTTGGGAACGATTGTAAAAAGACACTTTAAACTAGGGTGGAACCGAACCTGACATTAACCGGTCAGGCTGGCCTCCGGAATGGAGAAGGGCTCAAAAATGAATACATTTATTAGCTCTGAAGCACATCAGGATGCAAATATAAATATGGTACATTAATTCTACTTCTTATTCACTTTACAGCTTTTGGAAATACTACTACAAATGAAGATATGAATAAAAAGCAAAGCAGAATAGGAGTTTGTGTTTGGTTTAGTTGTTACTGAAGGTGTTAGTCTATACAACAATAGGCCCAACAACAAAAAGGGTTTGACTGAAAACAATCTAGATCAGATACAGTCATATAGATATCAATTTATGATTTTTGTATTAACAAATACCTACAGTCAGCAGCCAAATAAGGAAGCCAAATAACCTAGACCATTTCTAATTTCAACTCTTTCCTTAACCGTTAAAGAACTGTTCATGACAGAACCCAAACCCCAAATTTCTCAGACACTACCTTGTTATAAGGTAGTGACACATCAAATTACTTAGCTGATTAGAGTACTGGTGGAGGGCCGTTGTGTCTCGATAAATTAAACTTGATGTAATATGTGGTTAACCAGTCTCACACAAATAAAACTGCTTAAATTTTGATGTTTTAATAAGCTTTTCAAGAAGGAATATTTTCTAGAGAGTAACTTCTTTGTGTCATATTTGCCAAATTTACAACAATAGTATCATAATGGTAAATTTTTCACTTTATGATTCAGATTTTAAAAATGTACCAGAAAGAAGAATAGCTCACTAAAAGTTGTTTTTCCATTCATCCATCGTTCCATGCAGTTTTTTTGGATAACATTACAGACATTTATAGATTATTTTAACCTTTGGGCCTTTAATTTATTGAGAAATAATTAAGCGATAGTAATATAAAAAGATATTTCAACTAATCTATAACTATAACTTTTATTTTTTAAGTCATGTTAGCAAAAGTTCTTAAAACATTTCTCTTTGAAAAGTAGATACAAAGACAGCTATTAGTGCAAATGTCATTTAATTCAGCCATTATGGGGCTGCACAGTGGTGCAGTTCGTAGCACTGTTCCCTTAAAGCAAGAAGGCTTCAATTCCAACTTGAATCTTCCTGCATCCTGGAGTTTGCATTTTCTTCCTGTGCATTCATGGGTTCTCTTTGGGTACTCCAGCTTCCTCCCACAGTCCAAAAACATAACTGTTAGGCTGATTGGGCACTCTAAATTGTTCTTAGGTGTGAAAGAGTGGTTGTATGTCTCTGTGTTGCCCTGCAATGGACTGACAACCTGTCTATGTACCTGTATGTCCTGCTTCTCACCCATTGTAAGCTGGATATAGACACCAGTAGAGGCTCACAACCCCACAAGGACAAGTGGGTTAGATAATGGATTGATGGATCAACCTTTATGATCACTGTTTTCCACTTAACATAGGATTTACAGATAATCTAATCACTGCCTATCAATAGTAAAATAAGAAATTTCAGGATACCTTGGAACTAAAAAGTTCTCTTACATTCCCTATAGAAAAAATGTTGCTTTTTTCGGCTTGCACAATGAGTAATGACTGGTCAAGCCAGTTTCAGTTTATGCTCCCCATCAAAGCTTCTCTAAAACTGAGATAAATTAACCTGTAACTGGTTGAACACTTGGAAGAGAACCTGGATCACCTATGCCCTAATAGCAGGTCTATCTCAGCTTCCTAAAATAGGTCCTCCTTGCGAAATATCTCCCTATATATATATTTATAGATATAGAATATCTATAAATATATAATATATCAATTTTTTTCTTTTCTGATTTCCTCATCTCACACGCATTTTGAAAACCACAAAACCATGCTGCAAAGTCTGCCCCTCTGTTGCAGCAAAAATATTCTTGCATTACAAGCATTATTGGCCCTTAGCTCAATGGGAGATGTGATCTCATTCAATGCGCCTTTCAGGCAGGAGTCTGAGAAGCAAGATGGAATCAAGAAAGCCACCTGTCAGTACAATGAATCTCTGAATGGCCCAACCTTGCAAAAGATCAAAAAGAAAATCACCAGACAATCACAGGAACGTGATATTGCAAGCAAGAGGACAACAACATAAGGGAGTGAACCCAAGGCCATTTTCACCTTCTGCTCCTTCAAGAAAGCAAAGGTTATCAAGAACATGATCAACCTTCGAGATGGCACTCCTTTTCCCAGTTTTCACAGAGTACTATTCAGCTATTCGAGTCATGTTCTGAAAACACTATCACCAAGCATGTCAACAGTGTGACTACACACTCCACAAATGATATTCACTGGAAGCATTTGGGCACCTATGGCAGAACACGGAGCCTTGTGGCTTTTCAAATATAATTGTAGGGATTAAGGCAATTAATCTGAGAATAACAATTAATTCAAGAAATATTTGGTAGTCAATCAGAGCCCTAAATGGATTACATGATTCAGGTTTCATGAGAAATAATGTGTCCTCCTATTTACAGGGCCTCTATGTCCCAAGCACAAGGATGTATATATCATCAACAAGTGGATCAAGATAAACAATTTTCTTCAGCATCATTTCTACACTGGCAGTGGTACCATCTTGGCACATGGCATGTGCATGTGACAAAACCATGAGTCCACGATCCGTGAAATGGTTTTATGTAACCATTTTGGTATTTCTTGCTTTTGCTAAAGGACCAGTTTTTTCAATCATACAATTGAAATTATTGAGATTGCCAGTATCAAATGTCTTCCCTTTAAGATGGCACTGAACTTTTTCAACATACACTGTTAGCTAGTTAGGTACTTAGCCGGCTAGTTTGCAGGGATGGTGATGGAGGCTCAGGAGGTAGCAGTTTATCCTGTGAATGGTTGGTTGCATCATCTTTTCCTACCTTTCCTGCTTGGGGTGGTCAAATGGCCTGGTGATATCGTTACATAGCAGCCTTCTTTATGTCACATAGCCCCAAAGCAGTGTAGGCCCCAATGGGAAATGTATTAGAATGAGAGAATGACTGAATTTATTGTGAAGAGCTTTGGACTCCTATGGACTTGATAAACACTATACAAGTACCGGCCATTTATCATTTTACAACAGGGAGATGGGCTCACTGAGGTATAAGTCTGAAGCGATGTAGCCATCTTAATAAGTGATGCTAAATTCACCTCTATCATCCAAAACTGACCAGCAGGGTCTAAACAGCTTATGTCTTAAATAAATTTTCAGAATGTATGTGAAAATGTTAATTGGTGTCTGACAGCCATTTTGCATTTGGTGTCATTTCTTATAAGGACTAATCTATCTCTTGTAAGATGTTAGTATACAAACTTGTGGTTGCAAAATGCTTGGACTTTCAGGACATCTTGGCAGTCATTATAAGCTCCAGGGAACTTGAGATTAGAATGTCTGGGCACGTTGCGGGACTGCTACCTTGTCAAGCTTATGGACAGGTCATGCAGGTGTACATCTATCTAACATAGTATAACAGTAAGCAACAACAACAATGACAAAAAAACTAAAAAACATCTCTAATAGCGGATAATAATCATTTGGCTTGATCCTATCACAGGAAAGTAGGTATTTGATTTGGTAACTTGGACGTATATGGCAAATGGTAAAATTGCCTCAACTTAAACAGCACTTTGCACCACAATCACTGATTCACCCATTCATCCTCACATTTATACAAATTTGGGTGGTATGCTACATTGTAGCCACACGTGTCCTGTGGCAGATAGCAAGAAATTAGGCTGCCATTCAATTGGTTGTATGACCACCAGCAGGTTAACCAGTTTAACCTTTTTGCCCAAAGAAACGACAGCAAAAACAATGAGACAGATGTGTTATCAACCCAACGGTTACAGTACAAACATCTGCTTACTGAGTTGACTCTACCATTGCTGTCTCAGATCAACCTATCTTTCACATATTGAACTGGATTAAGTAACCAACCAACCAACCAACCAACCAACCAACCACCTTTCAGCTACCTGCTTATCCTTGCATAGGCTGGTGTGCATCTCCGGCATTCATTAGACAAAAGACAGGGTACACACTGGACAGGTCAATAGTCCATCACAGGGCAACACAGAGACATACGGGTCAAACAACAATGCATAATGCTCAGGTACCAATTGACTTGAAAGTCTTGTTTCTTTCCGAGCAAACACCATTCAGAAAAACTAACGGTAAGGATTCAAGCACAGCAACTTTTTTCACTAAGAGAGCAATTCAAGACATTTTCCCACTGTGCATCACCAATTGAGTCACCATTGAGTGTTAAAAACAATATTTAGCTTCTACTGCTGAAATTCAAGCAGGCTTTGGCATTTCGGAATTTTCAAACTTAATGTAACACTTTGTCCATAATTACTCCATATATATACATATACATCTAC
>JAVLVB010000311.1:440726-454001 GCA_032876305.1 Orestias chungarensis | reverse complement strand
TATTACTAACATTATTATTATTGGCTGTAGTAACGGCAGCTTACAAATCATATCCTGTGCGAATGTGCCAAGATAAACACAGAGGGGGGGGGGGGGGGGGTGATTTACAAATGACCAGATTTCTCCAGGTAGTACTAATCCCGTGCAAATAGGGTTTAAGTTTCACTGTTACCTTTAAATGTGGATGAATCCTTGTCTTACATAGCCATGTCATGATAAATTGTTTGTTTTCTTTTTAGTATGTAATAATAATCCATCTCATACTTTCCTTCTTTTCCCGCCAGTTCTCTGATTCCTCCACAGCTCTAGCCTGTTTTTAACTTGCCTTGCCGGTTTTGCATTCCAGTAATCAACCTCCCTTGGGGTTTCTGAGCATCTCAGTTCAGCTATTTCCTTCTCAGATCCTACAGTCAAGCTCCTATTTTGCCCCTGTTCCTTTTGAATTTTTAATGTTTTATTCTGCATTTGTACCCGTTTTTTTTTTTTTTTTTTTGTGTTATAGGTCCTAAGGGAAATGAACAACAACCAAAACAAAGTTCATTTTTTATAATTTTTATTGTAATTAACTAAAAGATGTACAGGGAAGTGACCCAAAAACAAACCGGAAACAAAACAGAAATGAATGATAGGTTGTCAGCCCGCCCTCACAATTCTTGCTATGAAGAGACAAACAATGCTAACTGGGCGGACTAACAAAAAGAAAAAAACAAACTCTACAAAGGACAGCAGGATGCAGTGTAAAACTGTAAAAACAAAAACACAAAATTACCAATTGCCTGTTAAATCATTTTAATCCAATCAATCTAAAACACATTAAAAACACTGCCTACCTGCACTGCATAAATCAACACAAAACAAAACTTGGTGTAGCCGATCTGGTGCAACCCTACCAAATAAAAACAATATAACAAACATGCAATACATTCTGAAAAAGAGACAAATGTGTAAGCCTACCTGCAGCGTCGAACCACCATGCCCAGGTAACGCTACTACTGGAACACCATTAATGCAGCCCTCACCCTGGAAACAACACGGGCCCAACACACAACTGGTCTCACACACAGGAAATTGACACTTGGCCACCACCCTTCCAGCTTCCCCTTTATGGAGGCTCAAGCTATGGAGAGTGCAACACCTACTGGTGCCACCTCAGTTCACGGTGTATGACAAGGTGTTACTTTCAGATAAAATTGGCATCGCTTGGTTGGCCCCGTGAGGAAGATGTAGTTTCCCAGCAAATTCTAAAAAACACTCATGTCAGATTTGGTCCTAACAGATTTGGTCATCAGATTCATCAGATTTGGCCTACCAGCTAGTTCCTTTAAACTCAGCAAACAAATAAACAGTTAACAATCTACAAAAACACAGGATGTTTACCAAAGGTGTACACCCATATTAGTAAACTACCATAAACTATACAAAGTGCTGACAAAACAAACATACTTTGTAAAAAAAAAAAAAAGATTAAATGCTAACACTGTAAATTAGCTAGAGGGACCTCCACAGGCAGCAAAAGACAATCTTGTCACAGTCAGAGGGATTTCAGAATGACAACAAGCTTTATTTGTCATGATTGTTTTTAAGATGCTTCAAACACATGCAAGGAAGACTCTCAGGAGAACAAGTTTTTGAATGATGTGTTTGTGTGAGTCTGAAACCAGGAACTGCGAGGGCATGGACGAAATTTTGATTTAAAAGGTGGGGGGCGCATACTTTTTACCTCTGTGAGGTGCAAACATCTCAGCCCGGTAAGTCAGTTCGAACGACTTCTGGTGCAAAAACGACTTTTTTCACTTTCCCCCACAAGTTTGGGGGATTTTTCAGCCATAATGAACCGATTACTGATTACTTCACTGAGTATTCACTTTATCAAAGTATTTTTAGGCAGCAGGGGAAGTAAAAATACCTATTAAAAAAGGAAAATATGTTGCTGTATATTTTTGGATGAATGCTTAAGTTTTGTAGAAGACATAATAATTATAATTTTAGACTTATTATATTATATTATTATAATTGTAGACTTAGAACTTTTATTTATAATTCACTGATTAAAATATTCATTTAATTGAAACCGTTTCTCGTTGAAATCAGATTACATGCCAAAATAACTCAATTGTGCAAAAATAAATGACCAAACAATTTATTGTAAAATATGTAAAATGCAAATAAAAGAAGTAAAATGCCAAAAAAAACTTTAATAAAGAATTACTTTTACTATTTACTATGACTACTATACTATTTCTATACTATAACTATTTACATATATACGCGCGCACACTACCAGACACACACACACACACACACACACACACACACACACACACACACACACACACACACACCCCAGCCAGCACGGCGTTCCACAGCTTCTCCGTGATGTACTCCGTGTGCTGCAAGTAGTCTAGCGCCAGTTAAAACAGGTAGCGGCGCATAAGCCGCGCCACGCTGCAACCCCCCCTCCCCCCGGCGCAGCGGCTTCCCCAAACACGTCCACGTGGACTAGCCGGCGCAGCTGCTGGTAGAAGCCCACGAGGGCGTGACTGGACAAAAGCAATTAGAGAATTATTTAAGTTCAGAATGTAAGTTGTGATGCAAATTTCAATAAACTGAATCAGACGGACCGTCTAAACCCGCCAAGCTTGTAATGAGCTAGCGGCCGCTAAAACACAACTAGCAAGTTAAGTTAGCAAGTTAAAATGCTTAATTAACACAAACTGGCAATATAAAATATTACTGTGATACGCAACAGTCAGCTAACGCTTCACAACAGAAAAAAAAAGTTGTACTTTTATCAACTTACCATAGAAAACACTTCTGAAAACACAGAATGCTCTACATCCAATGATGGAACTGCTGGTGTTTGGAGCTATTAGCAGCTCCATGCTTCTTTCTATGGAAGTCAATGGTAGTGTCCGAACTCTCTCTCTATGGCGCTGATTGGTTAGCTTCTAATGAGTGACGGTGGAGACAGCCAATCACACAAGAGATCCAAACAACAGAGAGCCAATCAAGTGCTGGTGGGCGGTCTAAACTCAGAGAAGCTGGCTTAAGCTTGAGCCGTTGTTTTCCGCATGGTCCTAGTGCTGACAAAGTCGGTGTAGTGTAG
Organism: Orestias chungarensis; assembly: GCA_032876305.1. Taxonomy (NCBI): domain Eukaryota; kingdom Metazoa; phylum Chordata; class Actinopteri; order Cyprinodontiformes; family Cyprinodontidae; genus Orestias; species Orestias chungarensis. Next base: position 450,895 of record JAVLVB010000311.1, on the reverse strand, counting down.
AGGAACATTGTGTTCGGACAGAAAAAAGTGCAGGGGACCAAATTGGACATTTGAAAAAGTGACATGTCCCCTGTGTCCCCGCCCAAAATGATGTCGGTTTGCGAGGGCATCGTGGGGAACCGGGAGCACTGAAGGGTGGAGACAGAGCGAGTGAGTTTGATGCTGGAGTGGGAGGAGATATTTACTCGAGCAGATCTTACTTGTAATAAAGCTAGGAGACAGCCAGGGAGGGCTGAGTGGGATTGAGTTCCAGGGGGTGTTGTCCAGAGGCAGCGGGCAGATGGCGATCTTGAGATGCTGGAGTGAGCAGACCGAGCAGACCATGAACAGGACATGAAACAATTGACTTGAAATCCAGACTGACGGTGAGTATTGCAGCACAGAAAGTTCTCTGAAGATCTGACAAGGGTTGAGCAAACAAATATTTAGAAACTTGGTAGGCAACAAGGAAACAACAAGGAAACAACAAGGAGATAATCTTGTTAATAATAATCTTGGACAGATAGTAAAGATGAAAGTAAGAGTATAAAAGAAATAGCAGAAAAAAGCGACCAGTGAGGGGAAAGTGATCAGCCTGTTAAAATGAACCGTAATCTTCTTACTTGATCCAAAATGCATAACAATATACTGTATACAAAGTAATAAGTTTATTACGTATATATACACTCACACACACACACACACACACACACACACACACACACACACACACACACACACACGCACACACACACACACACGCACACACACACACACACACACACACACACACACACACACACACACATTAATATCTCCTTCAAGCACAGAGAGTTTTATGTCTGCATGCTTTGATTGGTATGAACAATTTCCGTTTTGTAAATGTGTGTAGGCGTGTGAATCTGTGTTTGAGAGACAACATTTTAATGTGTGTTTCATTTTATTAAGTGTATATATGTATGTGTTGTAAGTGTGAGTGAGTCTGTTGTGTTGTGTTAGAAAGACAAAAATAGTTCTTGTCCTAAACAGCACCCCAAAGCCATCTTGTGTTTATACCTTGTCATTGCAATAAGTGTTTAATGTTTATCTTAAGGATTTAAAAATAACTGATTAATTTAAAACTGCCTCTCAGTTATTAATATAGAGATAGACTTAGACTTAATCTATATGTTAAACCAAGGTCTTTAAGAGCAGTTTAGGTCAAAGTGGGCGAAAAAAAGTTAGAAACTAAGAACAGAGAAACTAAATATATTTTCCACCACGAAACATTCAGAATAATTTTCTTTTAAAAGGATCTTAAATTAATTTTGTTGAGCCTGTTTAATACCCCAATATTTGAATATTATTAGTTTATACTTTATCCTACCTTAATCCTGAATTACAATTAGACTCATGCTCAGTTGAACCTGATTTTTTCAATGACTATTAGTTCCAGGAAGAAGGATAAGAAGTTAAAAGGAATGCAATGATAACATATGAATTCAAAGTTAAAACAATACCCGATATAGACAGTATATTATCTCCTATTCATGGTTCAATAACTGTATTTTTGTATATTTGTGGACCATAAATCCAAATTATCTGAATAAAATCTAGTCTTCATCATATCATTCAGCATTTCTACTTCTTGTTTATTAGATGACACTGATCCTGCCAGGTGGTAACAAACAAGTGGGGCTAAAAAGTGTTGAACCTGCTGAGGGTGTACTATTTGTAAACTGTAAAAGCCAAAGTTGAACTGAATGTCTCTTCCCTGTTGTAATTCTAATTTGAAACCACAAGAGGGTACAGTGGGACAGCTTTACAGATCTAATGAGAAATAAAAATGTTCTTGACATGTCAGTTTGTGAGTCCAAAAAATCTTCATTCAATGCTGAAGAAAAAAGTTTTTTTCAGTTGGCAGACTTATTCATTCTCTAATTCCTGTCAGAATCCTTTCTTTACTTCAAGATGGGTCAGTTATATAGGCTGTCTGCTTTTCTTTCAGTATTAGCTAGTTCCGTGCAAAGCCAACTCAAGAACATGAGGAACATGAGCAAACAACAGCACAATCTTATCAGTACAAATGTGTGTTTTTTATAGGTGAATGTGTCTGAATGACTCCTACTAACAGACAGGCAGAAACCTTTGAGAAGTGTATGATAATGTTTAAATAAATGGGGTACGTTTCACAATTATTTTGGGAAACTTAATTAAAAGCATTTTTCTTCATTCATTTGAGGTAAGCAGTCAACAATTTATCTGCCTGCAACTTCTCCATCCCCATCATACTCATACTTTAACTGTTTACTTTAAATGTGTATTTAATAATCCACATTTGGTTTTGGTTTTTGCAGCCTTACTGTGGTGTTTTATTTAATCACTTACCAGCAGACATGTATCTTGTCTTGCTTCTTTTTCCATTTATCAGTCCATCCAGCTTATGCAAAGAGGCCAAGTCTCCCCTCTCTCCAGGAAGTTGGGGTAACATAGTCCCTCCAGCATTTCCTGGTTCTTCCACTGAGTCTCTTCTGGGTGGGATGTGCATTTCAAAATCTCACCAGATGCCTGGGCCACTTCAACTGCCGCCCCTTGGTGTGGAGGAGCAGCAGCTCTAATCCAAGTTCCTACATCATCCGGAGCCTTTAGAAACTCCAGCTTTTTAATCACATAAGTGACTTCAGTGCAAGCAATAGGAGAGCCTGGTCCATTGACCCAGACTCCAATTACTCACTGTAAGAAGTACCGGTGGGATTAAGGTGTTCACAGTATTCTGGCCAGCCAACTATGACATCCTGAGACCTCAAGAACACTATTACCTCCATAAACAGTGTTGATGGTGCACCACTACACCTGCTGAGATGTCGGATGCTAGACCAGAATTGCCTCGAAGCCATACAAAAGTAATTCCTCATTGCCTTACAAAACTCCTCCTTGTCTTGCTTCTCAATAGATAATACATTCTTCTTCTTCAGGGAAGTCAAACTTTTGGATGTTGTTCCCAATAGAATGTTTTTTTCAAAAACAGGGAACGTTTACATTGTTGTCCCATTTCCACACAGACATGATTCAGAGGACACTAAATTTCTTTCTAAAAACTGTTTACAGATTTAGATTTTCTTCCTCAAATTTCCATGTGGACAATAAAAACACCTCTTTTGTTAAAGCACTGACATACTAACCAAACCTCAAACCTGACCTGTAACTTAAAGAGTTTCAGACAATTGACCTGAAATAAACTCTCTCATAACGTGACTTGAGAGGACATGTTTTGTAAATTGCAATTTTAAAAATAAAAATGAACCATAATGACTCCCAGTCCACATCATCTTGCAGTTTACTCATTTTATACTCCGATGTTACTCAAAGACAGAACTCAACTTTATTATAACTCCACACAAAAGATTCCACTTAATGTTTTACATTAACCCTGTGACGAGGCTTTATGGCCCATACTCCTTGTTCAGTGCCACTTACAGGTCTGTGGGTGTAAAACATTTGTAGAAACAATCCTGGGTGTTGTTGAAATTGACCACCAGTTTGAGAAAAAAAGTTTTCCTGTGTTCTAGTGTGGATGGGGCCTTAGGTCCATGACACTTGTGTCCAAGTCTTGATGCTCCAATCCAATTTTTTCTTACTACAACGTCGAAAAGATCTGCTAACTAATGTAATGTCAAATTCCGTAAATAGCAGACACATTAGGTCTTGGTTTGCCGAATGTTACGCTTTAGTGCATTGTAGCCATTTTGGTGTTACTACAAGATATGTTCAGGTACATTTTTTGTTGAATTCACATGATTTTTGTACATTTAGGATACATTTGTATTTGCGCTCATTTGTGGACAGAAATATCAATTTGAAGAGGGACAGCAAAAAAATGATTTTAATGTGATTAAAAGAGCCAACAAAAGCAATTGTTTCAATTGAAGAATCCCTTTTTTTCACAGATGTGTCATGATAGCACAAAAGACAAAGTGAGGACAGAATCTTGTGGAACGCTTTAAACATATAAACTAATATATTGTGTCAATTCTTTTGGATCCACAGTGGAACAAAGCAACTCTTTATGACCTCCACTAAACAACTGTAACAAACATTGCACCTGTTTCCGAACAAAAATCTGTTCTAAGCCTGACTTTAGCAAATATTTTCTACAACATTGTGTTTGGATTAATTCGTTTCTGTTTCCTTCAGGCAATGTATCACTTTCAATTGAGTTATCTGTGTAAAAAGTCCAATGCCGTTGCTGTTCATGCAAACATTTATAGCTTAGGTTCTTTATACAATATTATTTCTACAACTAATAATTTTTAAGTGACTTTCTTTAATCGTCGCCTTTTCAATGAACGTCCTATCACCATGAACTCACCCAGAACATTCCAATTCATAGTGTTAAATAGGTTAATTAAAGTAAATGACCTGAACCAATAGATATCCTCTGGCAAGATTGAAAATCCCTTATCAAACTACTCTGCATTCAATAAATTGAGCTGAGTGACTTTGAACACAGGAGTGGACAAAGTCCTCTATCATTTGATTTGGAGAGCTTGCAGAAAACATTCCTCAAAACACTTGCAGTCACAATTACAATAAAAGGTTGTTCTCTAAAGTATTGATTTAGAATGCTGCATACAGATGAATGCCACATTTTCAGATTTCTCAAAGTACGACAAAACTGCCTGTCAAACTTCTTCTGTCATTATTCTGCACCATTCCTTGTTATTTTGTGAGATAAAAATGTGAGAATGCATGGCAGGTTTGAAAACTTGTAAGTGAAACTGAAACATTGCTCTTTCATCATTATAGGGATCAAGCTTTGTCATTGTGCAGCCATGCGTATAACGGTGAGTAATGATAAGCTTAAAGTGATAAAAAAGATGTGCTTATAAAGGGAACGTGGGAGGCATTGGCTCTGACAGCTTCATTAGGTTGCCATCTGAATGTAACTGCTGATCGTTGTAAATGATTTCACAATAAAACTAGCAAAGCTTTTTCACCCTAAAAGTGTGGGGTCCTACACCATCAATCTCGTTTGCCTTAAAGTGTGACAACAGGAAATAGAGGATAATGTGTCTGACTCAAATTACACTTGAAGACCTGACTTTTAATTAGAGTTGCTGACCAACTATAATAAATTCATTAGTGGTCGTCTGTTGATTTTTTTGAAACACATTTATTAAAACCTTTGGTAAACATGAGCACACCTTACTTGAGTTGTTTAGAACGGCAAAGGATCTATAAAAGAAGCTTGTTGAAGTGCATGAGTTGTGAAACAAATTTGAAAAATGCGTGTTTGGTAAAACAAACTTTTGGACTTTTGAAATTGAAATGAGTTTTTTGTGTTCCGGGGCCCTTTGCTGTTTGTTCTTTGCTGTCACCACTCACCATTCAGCCACCAGATAGCATCAGACTCACCTTTCCCGGAGTTGTGTGCTGTCGTCCTGCACACCTGAGTCCTATTGGTTCATCAGGCAGTAAGTACAAGAGGGGCTGATGGCCAGTACTTCGACGCCTGAGTGTTAGCCAGTAACGGTACCTCTGAGCCTCCTAGAGTTAGTCTCTGTTCTACCTGTTGATCTGATCTCATAGTGATTGTTCCTGTTATTTCCTGTTGTCAGGTTTTACCTGGAGACGCCCTCAGGAAACCCCCCAAGGCTTCACACACCACTTCCACAAGTAAAATTGTTTCAATATCTGTCAGCTTTCCCGTCTCCGATGGCTTTGAACCCACCACCTCCTCGCTGTCTTTCTCATAGTAAGCCGACCGCTCCGTGAGCCCCTCCTCACACTGGACCAGACCCGTTACCTCACCCAGTTCATTCATAATTCTCTAATAAATTCACTTTCACTGATACTTCTTCCCCTGTGTTGTGTTCTGCCTGTGGGTTTGTAAATTATCCCAACATGACAGAGTTATCATTTGATTTACAAAAAACAAACAAAAAACAAAATCCTAACGACCAACATGTACATTGATTAAAAACAGATCCAAAATAAATTGCTGTTAATATTTATTGTGTACAATTCAACCCAATGTGATGCATTTTTTCATAACCAGAATAAAATGGAATGTATGTATGATTGGAATCAAATGTTTTTTGTTTGAAACAAAATATGAAGTAAAGTAATAAACTATTTTGTAATTGAACTGAAATTTTAGGGTTGCTGTAATTAAATGCTTATTTAAGAAACCTTTACTTGATCATTGTTATTATCTAAAATTCTTACAAAAATATTGCTATCAACTGAGCGAGCATCTGAGAAATAATGACATTTTTAAAAAGTTTCACTCAGGCTTCAGAGACAGGCTTGAACACATTGTAGGGATCAAGGTAACATAAAAAGGCGCTTTACATTCCAGTTTGAACCGTGGAGTCCCACAAGGTTCTGGACTAAGCCCAATTCTCCTTACATTATATGTTTCGTGTTTGTAAAATCATCAGACAAAATGCTGTAAACTTCCGCTTTTTTGCTGATGATATTCACCTTTATTTGTAACCAAAACCTCTGGAAAAAAACTGTTTTGTCAATCCCTTGAACTGGAGAGCATTACAGTGGCCCCTTGTAATAAAGTTTAGAACCGTGGTGTTATTTCAGACAATGGTATGTCATTTAAATATACAACAGGTTGTTTTGCCTCCAGAACCCTTGCAAAAAAGTAGAAATATTCTTTTTTTTAAATAATTTTATTTTTGATTTTTTACAAAAAAATAAGCGCCATACATAGACATTCAAGTCATACTTGAGACCGTACTTTGGAGATAATCGCAAACTAATAAATGACAGAACAAGAACCCAAAAAATCAGCAATCATTTCCAGAAGTATGTGGGTAAAAAGTAAGTAACTAAAAAAAAAAAAGAATGAGGTAACAGAAAGTAAATAAAATATAAATTAGACAGAAAAAAACTAAAGTGGGCACCTACATGGCTTAATGTATTTTGTGCTACTAAATGTTATAAGAGTTATATAAAGGGTGTATGCCGTTAAAGTTGGAAAGTAAGGAGACCACCACTCATGGGAATGTGTAGGTGGGAGAGGATTCTTCCAATGCATCAGAATAATACTTCGAGCCAGTAGTGTGAGGAAGGCCACAAGGTCAGCATGATGGGGCGACAGTAACTGGATTTTGGGGAGGACCCCAAATAAAGCAGTGAGTGGAGAAGCTTGTACTGTGGTTGAGGCGATTACAGAAAGTGAGGCAAAAACACATTTCCAAAATTGGAGGAGAAGTTCCAAAACATATGGCCGAGAGTGGCAGGGCCCAAGCCACACTTAACACAGTTTGAATCCACATCCGGAAAGGTTTGAGCCAATTTCCTTTTGGACCAGTGTACTCTATGGACGACTTTGCACTGAACAATTCTGTGTCGGGCAGAAATTGATGAGGTGTGAATGCGTCCTAGAATAGTTTGCCACATTTTCTTATCAATCTTTGTGGCTCATCATACCAAGTAGCTTGAAGATGGCCAAGCCCAGGAGTCAGATTGGACATTAAGAGGTTGTATATTTTTGATATTGTCCCCTTTGAAGCGGGACTAATTTGTAGCAGTTGATCAACCACATTGGGGGCAGGAATTATTGGAAAACCTGGGAAACAATGACAAATAAAGTCTCTAATTTGTAGAAATTTAAATAAGTGGTTGGCCGGTAAGTTAAAATTTGAAGATAATTGAGCAAATGAGGCATAAATACCATCTAAGTATAGATCTTTCACAGAAAGAAGGCCCATGGCTTTTCCACACTGAAAAAGTCTTATCAATGAGTGAAGGTGGAAATAGAAGATTATAATTTAGTGGTGATAAAAGAGGAATTCTCTGGATCCCAGAGAGTTGCATAATCTGAGCCCATATTCTGAGGCATCTCTTAACAATTATATTGTGTGTGTAAGTAATAGTAGATGTTCCAGGAGGGAGGCATAAAAGAGAGTACAAGGAAACAGAGCTACATGAGGCCTCCTCTATAGGTAACCATTTGGGAGTCTCACAGCTCGTATTGCACCAGAATAACATCGTACGAATATTAAAAGACCAATAATAGCATAAGAAATTTGGTGTGGCAAGCCATCCCATTTCCTTGCTTTTCTGTAGGATACTCTTTTGTATTCTAGGAGGTTTTTTGTTCCATAAGAAGTTAAAAACCGAAGAATTGAGTGTCCTAAAAAAATGTTTTGGGATAAATACTTTTAAACACTTAAAAAGGTACAAGAATTTCGGCGAAACATTCATCTTGACACAGCTGATCTTGCCTGCTAAAGTTTCAGCATGTAAATGCTGACTCAGCTGGTCAAGTAAGGGAGTAGAATTAACTTTAAAAAGTTGTGAATAATTCTTGTTACATGGATTCCCAAGTACTTAAATGTTTGCAGAGAGATCTTGAATGGTAAACTAGTGTGTGGGTAATCTGTAGCTGCATAATTAATTGGAAATAATTCAGTTTTATGAAAATTCAGTTTATATCCGGATATTTGTCCAAACTTTCGCAGCAGGTCTAATAAGGGAGGCATGGAAGTCTCTGGGTCTGAGAGAAAGAGTAAGAGGTCGTCAGCATAAAAAGAGACTTTATGGTCTTGACCACCTCTTGTGATGCCGGTCATGGGACTGGATCTAAGGGCTGCTGCCACAGGCTCTATAGCAATTACAAACGCAAGAGGGGAGAGTGGGCAACCCAGGCGGGTTCCACGGCCTAGGTGAAACATTTTTTTGGTAGTCTCTTCAAAGTAAGGTCGCAGTGGAAGTAAAATCGTATAATAGAGGAAGAGAGGTGCCAATTTCACAAGGGAGCTGGAAATCAACCTTTAATTATTTATTTATAAGCCATTAATTCGGCCATTGCAACCTTCTGGAGTTATCGGGGGTGTTTTGGAAATGTGTACTTAAATCTATGATTATGCGGAGCCTAATGATTAAGATGTTACAGTTTGATTTCTGAGAAAAACTGTCCAATCAGGCAAATGTCACTGTATGGGCGCTTAGCATGCTAACGCTAGCGAAACTGCTAGCACTAGCGAAACTGCTAATGTAAGCATTTTAAACTGTGAACTGTAAGTTTAGTTACTAACACAGTCAGATATAACTTATATGAACTGAACTGGACATGGTAATATACAATCATTTAGACTGTCACAATGTGTTCAATTTAAGGTGCATCGGTGTTAGCGTTTAGCACAATTGTGTTGTTGTCATAGAAACTTCTGTTGAATTGACTCCAAGAGTCTGTTAGCTTGTTATCTCGTCTTAAAGACACAGTAAATCATTCTTTAGAGTCCAGTGTGTCTCACGCACCAAGAGTGGCTGGACAATCTTAACAGGAAAAACATTGCCCAACAATATATTCAGGTTAAGGATCGGAGGAGAGAGGTTTTTGGATCCTTCACTTCACTTAATTCTGCATTTGAGTAATTATTTACAATTTTATTTGTGTATGTAGGCTATGTTGTTTGTGTTTGTAAAGCACAGTAAGAAGTGAGTTTTAATTACCTTTTGTGTTTTTTATACACCCTGTTCTTTTGGTTTTCTGAAAGAATCAGTGTGCTTGAAGTCAGTTAATGTTTAAATAAAACAGTTTTTGCATACGGCATGTGGCATGCTTGGTGATTGATTGGAAGCAGTATCAGAATCAATAGATTTTGTTTTTTCCAATGATGGGCGATTAAGTTTGACTGTACAAGTCTCAGATCTAGAAGAGATGTTATATAGGACGCTGACGGTGGTACGTATCGACATCACTTCCTGTTGTTGCTCCGTGTGTCTGTTAGCGTCTGCTAGCTCCTCGCGCTCTCTTATTACTCCTTCTTCTCTGTACTGAGACGTTTCTAAACTCACCTTCACGTTAATCACACATTTCTGTTGCTTCACTGAAGTTTTTAGAAACCGTAATTTTTCTAAACTGACCTTGTTTGTGTAGTGAGCACTCGCTAGCTTAGTTAGCTTAGCTTCTCGCGGTACTATGGCTTCTCCTTCTGCTTCTCCTCTTTCCTGCTCTGTGTGTCAGATGTTTAGTTACTCCTCTGCTTCCTTTAGAGATAATGGTACCTGCGTTAAATGTAGCATTTTTGTAGCTTTGGAGGCGAGGGTGTGTGAATTGGAAGCTCGGCTCCGTGCTATTGAAACACCCGCAGATAGCCGAGGCCCATTAGCTAGCATGGAGCCAACAAGAACAGGTTGCCCTACTGATCCTCCAGCAGTTCCCACGCAGCTGGGAAATCAGCCTG
>JAVLVB010000311.1:420532-431830 GCA_032876305.1 Orestias chungarensis | reverse complement strand
ACTGACTTACCGGCTGAGATGTTTGGAGCTTCATGGACCACGTGAACCTATAGGCGAGTTCAAAGAGTTAAAAAATACTCCCCCCCACCTTTGAAATCAAAATTTCGTCCATGCCTCCATGGCAACGATAAACAGTCATTTCTGTTTGAGTACCCCTGGTCTAGTCGTTAAGTCGGCTCTTAAATGGTTTAGTATAAAAGTAATTAAAAGGGAAACAAATCGATTATTTGGTTGGGGCTGCAAGATTGTGACTAAAATAATATTCACAATTATTTTGATCAGTATTGCAATCACAATTATTAATTTTAATTATTCGTTATGTCTGGAAAAACATATTTTTATTGCACCAGGAATTACAATGTAAAAAAAATTAAAATAGGTGATAAATAATAAAAAAAATTACCAATAATTTCAAATGTAAAAGTACTGACTGGTCATGATATTGCAGAGTGAAATCTCAAAGTGCAACGAAAATGGAAAAATATCAGAGAGAAAAGACCAGAGTCTATCCAGGACGTTTTGTGATTTAGCGTTAGCTTTAGCATTCATGCATTCCTGGTAAATATGTTTGAACAAGTTAGTTGTGTTACTCTGCAGGGCAGACACAACTCTGCTGCTCTCTTTGCATATATAACTGCATATACATGGCGGCATAAAGCGTTAGGACGCGTCGTTACGCTCGCGGAGTTTTGGCACGATTATGCCGCCATATTTACTCTCTGGTTACTGAAACATTTTTGAAAAACAGGGAATAATATTGCAAAGGAAGGAATAAAAACAGAGTGTACTCCTGTATTATTGCCTCTGCAATTTTTTTGTGTCTGCTTTGTCTTCTCAAGGCAGAAAATCTTTAGCACTTAGCCGGGTAATACTAGACGCTTCTTCCTGTAGTTGTAAAGGGATGCAGTCTGTGTGCAGAATAAACATCTTTTGCTGAACACATCACAGAACCTCAAGAAAACATCTGCGTTAACAGTCTTTGCCCACTTCAAAATAACTGCGTGAATATAATCTTCTTACTTAAAAAAATTCAAAACTTCAGTGCAAATGTTGAACTTTATTTAACTGAGAGTAGTTTAGCGCTTTAGAATGTATCTGGAAATAATAATTTCAGGGAAGTTATGTCAGCTAAAAATGTTCAAACTAAGCACAAACACCAAAGCCCTAAATGGAAGATTTTGCTCCGTTAGCGGTGACTCTTGATTATGGTGGCTCTGGAATTACATTTTGCTGGACTAAACCCATGGAATTTGGGGTAATTAAAAAACAGCAGATAGTGCTGATCCAAACCGTTGAGTTTTTTTTGTTTTTTTTGTACAAGGCTAAAGGATTTCAAATGTGTGCATCACAGAGTGTTCTAATGTGCACCCACAAGCAAAACATCAAATAACTTGAAGACTGCAGAGAAGAAGACATCTCCTCAGCCTGTTTGGCAATTCAAACAAGTCTGTAATAATGAGAAGAACATTTAAAGGGCAGGAGGAAACTATCAGTAAAACACTGTTTGGTTGTTTCCGTGTTAATCAGCCTAAACAGTTTTTACAACTGATCTTTGCATGTTATCTCCTATGTTCAGCATGTGTTTGTTTATGTGTGCCTGATTTCTGTTTTGAATGGGTATACCTATCAAATGTAAGTCTGTGTACAGTAAAAAACACAGGAAAAACCCGATGAGTTGAAGGATGCCTCAAGGTCTCTCTGTATGTAAAACGATTGGTTTGGTTGCTCCCCCACTCACACACGCTCTGATCATTTACAAAGTCTGTCTTTATGCTTATTGCATGATTTTTTTTTCTTTGTTTATTTATATAGCGCCAATTTACAACAGATGTCGTCTCAAGCCACTTTACAAGAAAATCAATTAAAATCAAAGAGGCATCATAAACAAATCAATTTGAAAAAGTTTCAAATCTAAGGAACCCCAGCAGATTCATGGAGTCATCTTTTAAACTTTCCAAAAATAAATAAATACTAGTAATCTTTGCTTCATTTTAGTCCCACGCTCTCTCACGTCAGATTTGTTTCAGCGTAGCAAAACCTGCGTGGCACAGTCTGTCATGGTCTGTGTTGTTTCACTTCTCTCTCTGCTACTTTCTTCCTTTGTCCAATCTGCTTAGTTACCGTTATTTCAACCTTGTTAACCTTTTGTTTTCTCTTAGTGTTCTTCTCTCCATAGTATCCACACCTGTGCTGGCGTTCTGTTAGCTGAGACAGGTTCTTGGAGGAGAACATGGGCTGAGATGCTTCCAGGGACGTTCTACAACTGCTGCTATAAACTCTATTATTTCAGTATCCTGTGCTCCTAATTTAGTTTTCTGTCTCTTCAAACCCCCAGTCGGTCGTGGCAGACGGCTGCTTGTACTGAGCCTGGTTCTACTGGAGGTTTCTTCCTGTTAAAGGGGAGTTTTTCCTCTCCACTGTCGCTACATGCATGCTCAGTATGAGGGATTGCTGTAAAGTCAACAACAACACAAGCCATTGTTTCTGTCTGCTGATTCCAGAGGAGTGAATGCTGCAAGTCAATGACTCGATGCAATCTGCTGGGTTTCCTTAGATTGGAAACTTTTTAAAATTGATTTGTTATGATGTATCTGTGATTTTAATTGATTTTCTTGTGAAGTGCCTTGAGACGACGCCTGTTGTAAATTGGCGCTATATAAATAAACTGATTCTTGATTTTTTGGTCGCTGGCTAGTTTGCTGTAGTTGTTTAGTTTACTTTGTTATTATGAAGTAATTTTTTCCCTTATCTTATTTCCTTTTCTGTTGAGTCTTCTTAGAAGTTGTTTGGTTATTCTTCCTTATGTGTGTTCCCCTGCTCTCTCTCTCTCTTTCTCTTCCTCAGCTTATTTCCCTCGTTAAACCATGCACACCTGTTTTCACTCTGTTATCTAATCAGTCTCTGGTTCCACCCTTCAGCCTTCTAGCATTTAAGCCCTGCTTTTCTCTCCACTCACCGCTCGATCATCAACGTCCTTGTTGTCGTCCTCGTCATCTCCAGTGTTCCTTCTGAGTTCCTCGTTGTCCAGTCTGCAGGTCTCTGTTCAGCTGCTCATCTCATGCCACGCCAGCATTCAATCTCTGTGTTCCGTTGCTGTTCTGGGTTCCTGTATTCATCATCCAAGCCTGCACTAAAATCCTCATCTCATTTTCAAGTTTCTTATTATGGAGCTGTCAATTAGTCTGAAACGGCAACAGTTCCACAATGCGACAACGGGAAGTGACCTCAGTACATACCAGTGCCAGATAGGTATTACTTTTGCAGAAAAGTTATTTCAGTTCAGCCATAGATACATTCTTCAACTATTAATGTGTTAATTCTAGCAGATTTACTCTTCGATAGTATGATGGACTTGGTAATGATGGGCTACGTCCTGGACAGATCAACTGTCCATAAAAGGTCAACATACAGGGACAATGAACAAAAAGACATGCACACACTCCATATGGGAAAGTTAGAGAAACCAATTAGGCTAACAGTCAGATTTTGGAATGTGGAAGGAACCTGGAGTACCTGGAGGATACCAACACATGCACAGGGAGAAAATGCAAACTCTATGCAGAAATACACATGGTTGGGATTTAAACCCAAGACCTGTTTTTCTGCAAGGAAACAACCTTTCCAACTGTACCTCAGTGCACTACTAATGTAGTCACGTGTTTAATATAAACCTGCTCTGATCAAATAAACGGTTACTCTGTACTATCAGTGCCATCTTTAATTCCCAATTTTTTCTAATTGTTTGTAATTTTAAATTTCTCTATAGAATTTTCACATGATATTATTAGTAAAACTGAAGGCCTTCTCTTAAATGTGACCATATAGCTGTAACTTCAGGATCAACATGACTTCTCTTGGTTAGGGGGAAAGTGACTTCATCTTAAATGAAGTATTTAGAGAATTAACTTTTTAAGGTTTTCCTAAGCTAACTTACTGAAAAATGTTTGTTTGACTTGGAATGCACCAAACTGTATTTAGCTGTTTATGCACCAGTATGATTTAATTAAGTAGTAATTTTTGTGTGAACCTTGTTGTTTGTGTTAACCTTGTTGTGTTGCTAGTGAGTTCCTGTCTTTACCAGTCTGTTTCCTCTATGCCTCCATGACAGGACGCCCACATGCTTCCTCTCCTGGAATAGTGTGTGCAGCTGCTGATAAAATTTGTTTTGTTTGTTCTCATTCTATTTCTGTTTAAGACATTTCTCATTACCTGACTCCCAATATTCAGTCTTACACCCAAGGAATAGAAAGCCTTAAACTAATGACCATGGAAACTATGCAACGTCTGTATCTATCTTCATGCAGGCAGATATGGATGGACACTGGACTGAGGGTCTGAGTGGCACAGGGATCATTCATCACTCAGGTCTACTTCCAGATGTTTAAACTGTGGAGGTGCTCTAATAGGGAATGGGTAAAAGGTTTTGACACGGCGAACTTTAAGCATTCTGTTGTCAAATGTTTATGGCTTGATAGAGCACAGTCCTTTCTCTCAGGGCCTTCACTGCCCAAAGAAATGGATTGCTTAGCCTTGAATGGAGTGAGTGTGCTGGAGTAGAGGTTGCAGGAGGGAGAGTTTGCCCTGATTTATTTTCTGTTTGTAGACCAAGGCCTTCACTTTACACCCTCCAACATCCAAAGCAAAGGTCATCTAATTGTGACTTACAGATTTGGCACAAACATATCTGGCTGATCTAGTCTCTCAACTCTTTAGTGTACACACAAACAGCTTGAACCTCACTTGTTATCTGTGGTTACTGAGTTACAGTTGTGGACATGTATTATTATACTAAGAAGTCAATCTAGAAAGATTACTTGGAATTCTCAACAAAAAGTCTCTCCATGTCCATGACTTCAGAAAAATGCTGTTCACCCTCTTGCTAGCCCTTCTCACCTTGCCATGGCCCCATTGGCTGTCAGCGGGGCCATTCATCCCAGGAGGAACCAATGAGCAATGGACGCTGGCTTGGATTTGAACCAATAGAGCTGCAAAAAATTGTGACATTGAGGGAAATTTGCGAATAGCTCGGCAGTGTTTATGGGCTTCTGTCTGGCTGACAGAAAACAGAACCATCTGATGGAGGGGAAAAAATAGCAATTAGGCAATTACACCATCTAGTACTTTAAGGGCCTAACATCATTCTGTTTTCTTAGCCTCTTTGCAGACTGATAAGAAATAGTCGCTGCTCCGGAGAGAGAATGTCAGGAAAGAAGAATGGGAGGGGAAGACTTCATGGGGAAAGGTTGGAAATCATTTGTGGAAAGTGGAAGAAAAGTAAAGAAATTATCAGAGAGGGGAAAGGCAATAAAGAGGGTGGGAGAGTGAAGGATAGTGTTCTGATACAGGGCAGAAGGAAGATATCAGAAAGATGGTGAAAAAAGGGGGTAAAAAACCGACTGTCAGAGTTTATTAGTAGTTCCATTTTAACTTTGATTGACCATCTTCCTAAAATTATTCCAAACATGATTTAGAGCATCAAAGTGTTTAGAAAAATGATCAAATACTAAAGGAACTAAGAACTAAGAATAAAACAAGGATTTTATCTTTCAGGTTATAAACATCTGCAGTTTACTCGCTACGAGTGTCATGATCCGTGTTTTTGGTTAGGTTCACTTCATTATAATTTTGTTATTGTTATCTTTATTTATATTTAGTTATTGCGTTGTTTAGGTTATTTTCTAGTTTGGTTGAGTCTTTGTTTTCTCCCTGTGTGTGTGTGTGTGTGTGTGTGTGTTCCCTCATCATTCTGTTCTAAATTATTTAATCATCTTCTCCACCAATCCAACCCCGGTTCCTCGATACTTCAGCCGCATTCATTCATTCACTCACCGCTTGATTGTCTGCTGATTTCCCTCCTCGTCTCTCTGCATCATCTCTTGCTTGTTCCTCTACATCTCCCAGTAAGCCTTCATCTCTTGCTCGCTGAATTCTCTGTCCTGGCTCTTCTCCATCGTTATCTCCCCATGTCCCGTCCTGGTGTTCACTTTGGTTATGGTCTTCCTGTAGTCTCCGGTTTCCCGTGCTTCCCCCCCTCGTGATTATATTGTTGTTATTTTGTCTGTTAGTTTATTTCCCCTTTCCCATGTTTTTTAGCTGGTTTGTTTATTTTGATTGTTTTGTTTATTCACGTTTGTAGTTCCCGCGTCTCGCTCCAGTTCTCTGTTTGTTTACGTTCCGTCTCCGCGTTATTCCTGTTCCGTTTCCGCTTTGCCTTTGTTCCGGTTCATGTTCTGTTCATTATCCTTCCCCCCCCAAAAAAATTATTTATTTCCGCAATTCCACCTCTGGTCGAGTCATTGATTGCAACCTGACAACGAGACAGTAAAACCTTTAAAGCAGATAACTGAGTAAGTGTGACAGCACTCAGGTTTATTATCAATATTTATACTCCATCAATCATTCTGGTGTTTGAAATATTTGGATCCTTTAAAAAAAGATTATATTTATAGTAAAGTCTTACTTTCTGTAGGGAATATAAGTTAAAATGTTGTTCTAGTAATGCTAGTTGTGTTAATCCCTTTTATAAACACAGAAGACGGATAGAAATGTCAACTCAAATCAATGAAGCATTAATTTTTTATTTTACAGAAGTCCTGTTTTATGGCATATGCTCTTTCATAACGATGGCATACATTTATATTTTTTCCTGATTTAAATATCTAAATTGTAATTCATCACAGAAGGAAGGTGTACAAGACAGTCTTTTTATTGCTATTTGGAAATTCAGAATTGACTTTAAATGTCAGGTAAAATAAGCTGAAAATGTTTGCAGATACAGAAGATTTCATCAACAATCGATGGTTGCCTGGAATTAAACCTAAAACGAACCTCATTCAGAGAAACTCACTTCATTATGCGAGTTTAATAAAATGGAAAACCTGGTATATTTTCAAAAATCTAAAGGCAGCTGGGTTTTTTGATTATTCATTTAAATACACAGTCGCATATATCATAGGACATTTGGATTTATTGTATTCTATTTTATGAGTCTTGTGTAGTAGAAATGTTTTTTTTTTTCATCAAAATGAGTGATTTTCCAGTATCTTCATATTTTTTAATGTGGAAGTGTTTAATTGTCAATCAGTGAAAATACTGAAAAATATATTACTGTTAAAAATGTGATTCTTTTATATAAGAAGTTGGACATTTTGGCGTTCTTTTTTAACTGAACTGGCAAAAAGAAAGAGAGAATATAAATGAATGAATTATATATTATATTTATAAAATCACAGTGATCTAAAGTTACTAACAGCTAGAAGATACTTTTCTCTCATTGCAATAAATAAAATAAAGACCAGACCTGATTGGAACATGGAGTTTTCATTTTCACAGACAAGCTCTTGTAGAACATTGTTAAAAAAGGGGTTTTATTGTGTTTTCTGTTATTTGTTAGTAATAGATAATATGTATAGAATTACTATCCATGTACATAATCAATAAATACATAAAAAAATAAGTTTCTCATATGTTTTATCACATTTGTCGACCTCTGACACAGACATAACAGACCATTTTAAAAACTATTATATACAGATTATCTAAGCCTGTATGATGAAGACTTTACTGTTAGAAACATCTTCCAGGTTTATTTTGCAGGCCTGCTCCTGTGGATGCAGTCTCACTATCAAACCTATAGTTGGAAATAAAGCAGTAATCATTTATCTAGCTGCAGTGGCACACCTGGGTGGTCTGCAGGCTTCTTTTACTCTCCATCCCTCCAGATATGTCCTTTCCTTTCTTCCTCTGCTACCAACTTCTTCTTTTCTCTTTGACACATGCTCTCCGTTACTTCCCAGTTCTCTCTTGTCCATGTTGTTCATTTTTAACTGTTTTAACTTTCCAAACTTTCCAGCTAGAAGACTAAAACTGACTACAGCAACCCAGATAAAAGCTCTAAACAGTGATCTTCATTTGTTGACTCCCCACCTCTTCCTGCCATTTGATTCTCTTTGTTTTGAAGCCAGCTATCCACTCTTAAGTACACCACTGAGAGACACATATGGTCCTCAAAGAGTATTTCAAAACTAATAAATAATTGTCGGGAGAGAGGGAAAGCAGAGCAAGCACTTTAAAAGCACATCAAAGACCAGAGAACGGTGAGGCATGAGGATAGGGAAGATGGATGAATGAGGACACACGCGCCTGCAGGAAAAAAAAAACTCTGGATTTAAGATTATACACAAAAACAAGTGAAACGATCCCTAGAAAGTATTCTGTAGATGGATAGGATGTTAGCAAAATTGTGCACACTTGATAGTCCATGTTTGTTTATTAGCTTTGACCTGATGATCCCATGGGTTATAGGAGCATCATGTTTTAAAGTAGCAAAATGGTTTTTTTCTTGTGTCTCATACGGTATTTAAAAAGGAAAATGGAACCTCATACAAAAGTTCACATTCACACAGCAAATCTTGATGCTCAATTTCGATTGGCAGAAATTAGTTTTCTTTTTTTTCTGTTCTTTGCATCATCGTTATACAATTAAACAAATACAACCACCATCAGACTTCTGTGCTAAGGCCTTATCACGTCAAAGCAACCCAGATACCCTGAACAAGAATGTAAATTGCATTAGTAAGTTGATAAGTAGCAATGGATCCAGCCATCTGTGGCTCGATTTTAAATTTGTTGAACAATCTTAGCCGACAATATCGTGACGAGATTGGAGCAAGTTAAGAAAAAAGAAACTAAACTCAGAAAAAAGATAACAAGTCCGTCTAGACTGCAGACACAAAATGACCGGATACGTAATCAGGTAAGTATCAGACAGAACCACATATGGTAGAGGCACAATTTTGAATTTTCTGGGGGTGAAAATTTCAGAATTGGGCCGTTTAGATGGCGGTGAAAAAGTAAGAAATGGATTTAATATTTTAGGGGCACGAAAACTGGATTTTGGT
The DNA here is from genome assembly GCA_032876305.1 of Orestias chungarensis. NCBI lineage: Eukaryota > Metazoa > Chordata > Actinopteri > Cyprinodontiformes > Cyprinodontidae > Orestias > Orestias chungarensis. The sequence continues at coordinate 422,930 of JAVLVB010000311.1, read as the reverse complement.
AGTATTTACCTTCTGTGTGAACGTAGCAATAAAAAGAAGCATCAGACTAATAACTTTTACCAGTGGGTGGTCATGAAAATTCGTATTTATTACTGATAAAGGTAAGTGAGAATTTTATTAAATGTTTTTTGGATTCTTTGATCAATTTTAGTATGATGTGAATATTACGTTACTATACAAACACATTTAATCAATTGTTCCACAGATTATTCATATTTTGCAATCTGTGGTACATTTTACATAATTGCAGATTGCAGGTGGAAGTTAAAACTTTGAGTCAGGACCTGAGATGCATTATCCTACTGTTGATCAGGATGTTTTTGGCATTTCGGAGCAGGAAAGAATTTTGTCTTTAAATCTGGTAAAACTGAATGCTTTTTCCTTGGTAATAAAGAAAAGCAATTTTAAAAATGAACTACATTAGACTAACGCTGAAATGAGCAATTAGATTTGTCAAAGCAACACAAATAACTTGCTGGCATTAGATCATTGGTTCATTTCACAGCAAATATAGTCTAAGGCACTTTACTTCTAAAATGTTATTTAAATACAATCATGCATATATTCCACACATTTAACTGATCCTACTTATCAAACAGTGCTATAAGCTGATTTTACTATTCAAAGTTTAGAAAGTTTTCTGTGTAAGGAAATCCACCAGTTTGCGCTGAGTTGTTGACTTGATGCCTTCATTCCTCCTAGACCATCATGTAGAGACACTAGAAGATAGCGAGGCTATGTTGATGACTTTACACCAATCCTCTCATACTAAGCACATGTGTACGGACAGTGGAGAGCAAAACCAGAACTAGAATATGGGTCACTAGCGTGTGGCCATCTTCCATGACCGACCAAGGCTTTTAGACACTGAAAATGCAAATAGAAGCAGAAGAACCTGATGTAGGTGTACATTCTGTGTTAACATTTATTAGTCAGATAAGCAGAATGCTGAGTTGGTGGCATCACTATCTCGTACTCTTCTGTAAGTTGCCACAGCTAACAGGAAGTCAACCCAGGTTTAGCCTCAAAGGACAGAAAAACACTGAAAGAAAACAGAAAGCCAACCGTTGAAATAAAAGCAACTAAGGGAAGTTGGATGGCAAAAGAAGTAAGAAGCAGAGTGAGTTGAAGTGACCAGTTTGACCTCCTGCAACCTTAGCCACTAGTGGCAGAACTACAGAGATAGCTCAAGATAGCCTAACCCCTTTAGAATGAGCCGTTCCTTTTTTAACTATTAGCTTTATCAAACAGGACATTTTAAGCCTAGCCTTAAAACTAGACAGGATGTCAGCATCATGGACTAAAACTGGAATGTAGTTCCATAGGAGAGGATGACTAAAATATCCACAACTCCATGTGCTTTGTTGCTCATTATTCATCTTCACAGTGTCTTTAAAAGTACCTATCAGGTGTTCTCTTTTTTTAGCCATCTGGATGATTCTTGAAATGAGTGCAAACCAGCACAAACCAGCACAACAACCTGGAATTAAAAAACACACTTGATGGGCTATGAAACCAGAAGCGGAAATTAATATGGTAACATATTCCTTGACCTGGAGCAGAAGGATTCATATGTTCGTACTCTCTTTGTGGACTTCACATCTGCCTTCAACACCATGATTCCTCAGACTCTGATTAATAAACTGTCCTCACTTGGTCTGAGCTCTTCCATCTGCAACTGGGTCCTGGACTTCCTGACCAACAGGCCGCAGTCTGTGAAGATTCACAACATCTTCTCCCCCACCATCACCCTCAGCACTGGCTCCCCTCAGGGCTGTGTGTTGAGCCCCCTCCTGTTCACACTGCTCACATATGACTGCTCACCTATCCATCCAGGCTGTCATATTGTGAAGTTTGCGGACGACACAGCAGTGGTTGGATGCATCACAAACCGTGATGAGTCCAGCTACAGGCAGGAGGTGGAACACCTGGAGGGCTGGTGCAGCGATAACAACCTCCACATTAATGTAAAGAAAAACAAGGAGATGATTGTGGACCTCAGTGCACATGGGAGGATCTGCGGTGGAAGTGGTCAACAGCTACAGGTACTTGGGTGTACACCTGAGTAACAACCTCACCTGGAGCAACAACACTTCCATTCTGGTCAGGAAGGCACATCAGCGGCTCTACTTCCTAAGGAGGTTGAGAAGAGCTGGACTCGGGAGCTCAGTCCTCACCTCCTGAAGGAAAGGAGGCTCCATGAAGCTTAAAAAGAGAGATCATATCTCCCCAATTTTAGCTTCCCTCCATTGGCTCCCTGTCAAACTTAGAATAGATTTTAAGATTCTTCTTTTGACATATAAAGCCCTCACTAATAAAGCTCCAGCGTATATCAGAGATCTGATTACTCCTTATGTCCCTAACAGAGCACTTCGCTCTCAGACTGCAGGTTTACTGG
>JAVLVB010000311.1:390763-402563 GCA_032876305.1 Orestias chungarensis | reverse complement strand
ATGCTGATTCCAGAGGAGTGAATGCTGCAAGTCAATGACTCGATGCAATCTGCTGGGGTTCCTTAGATTGGAAACTTTTTCAAATTGATTTGTTAGAATGTATCCTTGATTTTAATTGATTTTTTGTAAAGTGCCTTGAGACGACACCTGTTGTAAATTGGCGCTATATAAATAAACTGATTCTTGATTCTTCTTGATCAAACATAAACTGTTAAAAAAATGTTAGAAATTGTTTAACACTTCACTGTCCTGAAATGCTTCTGAACTCAATGAACTCATTAAGCGCTTGCATACAGAGACTACAGGGCAATAGCAGATCTGCTAGAGCGGCTTCAGATTGGAAATTGTTAAGTCCCTTTTCGAAGGACCCCTTTTGCTCAAAGTTCTGTGTCCGTTAGAGGATCTGCAGTTTGGAACTCACTTCCTGTTGATTTAAAGTCTGTAACCAGTTTTAGTAAACTGCTATAGGCTTAGACTGCTGGAGGACAATCTGACCACTTCTCTCTCTGCTACTTTCTTCCTTTGTCCAATCTACTTAGTTAAGGTTATTTCAACCTTGTTAACCTTTTGTTTTCTCTTAGTGTTCTTCTCTCCATAGTAGCCACACCTGGTCTGGCGTTCTGTTAGCTGAGACAGCTTCTTGGATGAGAACATGGGCTGACATGCTTCCAGTGACACTCTACAACTGCTGCTATAAACTCTATTATTTCAGTATCCTGTGCTTCTAATTTAGTTTTCTGTCTTTTCAAACCTCCAGTCCGTCGTGGCAGATGGCTGCTTGTACTGAGCCTGGTTCTGCTGGAGGTTTCTTCCTGTTAAAGGGGAGTTTTTCCTCTCCACTGTCGCTGCATGCATGCTCAGTATGAGGGATTGCTGTAAAGTCAACGACAACACAAGCCATTGTTTCTGTCTGCTGATTCCATAGGAGTGAATGCTGCAAGTCATTGACTCGATGCAATCTGCTGGGGTTCCTTAGATTGGAAACTTTTTCAAATTGATTTGTTAGAATGTATCCTTGATTTTAATTGATTTTCTATGAAGTGCATTGAGACGACACCTGTTGTAAATTGGCGCTATAGAAATAAACTGATTCTTGATTCTTGATTCTTTTAGTACGTTCAAAAACAAACAAAACTCTGGTTATGTCAAAAACGGAACTGTATCCATTTTTAATGTTTTATGATTTATTGTTTGTTTGTAGATGTTGTTAACATTATTTTGTGCTATTTTACATGATTATCACTTCAGTTTTTAAAGGTACTTTTTAAAAGCCCATCTAGGGACAAATGCTGCGAATTAGCTGTTGCTTTTGCACTATGACGCAAACATGGGACTGCTGTTTCTTTCAGTTTGTCTATGTCAATGTGTGTCTGTCCCTATCAAATAAACTTAAAAAATAAATCTATAAAAAATAAAAAGTTGTCCAATAACTTAAATGCCCTGAGCTCAATGATATTATTGCTGATGTTATAAATTGCCTTTAAAAAAAACGTCTGAATTTTTCTGAAGTGTGCTTTTCTTGACCCTGAGATTAACGAAGGGGGAGGAAGACACACAGAGGTGAGGAATGAGAGGCATGCTGGGAAACAATGCTCATCTCACCTCAGAGCAGTGAACAATGGTGTTAAAACAGATAACTTTACCACTCCAAAGCACTAATTATACATCACATTTAACAGCAATGGGCAACATCAATAATCCCAAAGTTATATTAGTGCTTTAAGATGTCGATCTGTCGATACTTTTTAAGAGGTGTCGACCATTGAAACCTTTGTCAGATAGGAAAATGATGTCATTCACATCCCTCATCGCAGATAGGGTTTTTTTTCTTCTTAGATTACGATGATAACTTTGATCCCTGCTGTGTATTCCTCCTGTTCACCTCTGCCACGACTGGACGTACTTTGGTTTATTGAGGCTTTGCTCCATTGCAACCTTTGCACTGCTTATTATTTGACTTTGCGAACTGTTAATGACTTTTACTCACGCTTGTAGTATAGGTATCATGATGCTTAAAGTAATTGTTAAATAGTCGCTGATTACCAGAACCAGATGTGCCTCTGGAGGAGCGCTCATCAGCGACCGGTGCAGTAAATCACAAGAGAACAGGGAGTTTCGAAGGTGAAACAAATCAAGTCCCCCCAAATGTCTGCCGTTATCCCTTCCTGACAACGCGACGTATATATGTGTGCTCATGGAGATTGAATAGTTAGACTCTAAGAGGGGTCAGATGCCAGTTTTACAGATTTAGACCGGGACAGAAGGATCATATTAAAATTGTGCCTTTTGGTCTTGGCCTGCAAATACGTTTTGAATGTATTAATCTATTGCTTACATTTTATTTAACATATAAGAACTCCTGTCATCCGTCACATATGCAAAACAATGCATTGTTTATTAAGAATTAAAAACGACACCATAATCATGCAGAAATATTGAGTTGCATCAAAACCGTTGCTACCCGCAGCTTTTTCATGAACTAAAGAAGCTTTGTTCAAAAAAAACCGAAACAAAATTAAGTTCAGCTTGCTAAAATACAGAGGTTAGGATTTACCTTCAAACAGGAGGTTGAATGAAAATATAAATTGTATTGCTGGGGGGTTATTAGGTTTCATTATGAATTGTTGTGTTTTGGTAACTCTGCTCCCAACTGGTGTCCTCTGTGACTGTGAACAGTTTACTAACCTAAGGCGACCGGAAAAACATAGATGCCACACTGCAGTACAAATGTTTCTAGAAGTAACGATGGGTGATGCCATGTGCGGATTGATTTTAAACTTAAGCAATGAACTAAAGAAGCTTTGTTTTCTTCAGTATCCTCTGCATCTAATTTAGTTTTCTTTCTCTTCAACCCCCATGTCGGTCGTGTCAGATGGCTGCTTGTACTGATCCAGGTTCTGCTGGAGGTTTTTTCCTGTTAAAGGGGAGTTTTTCCTCTCCACTGTCGCTACATGCATGCTCAGTATGAGGGATTGCTGTAAAGTCAACGACAACACAAACCATTGTTTCTGTCTGCTGATTCCAGAGGAGTGAATACTGCAACACAATGACTCCATGAATCTGCTGGAGTTCCTTAGATTGGAAACTTTTTAAAATTGATTTGTTATGATGTTTCTGTGATTTTAATTGATTTTCTTGTAAAGTGCCTTGAATCAAGAGGAGATGAAGCAACTATGATTATTATTCACGACATGCCACTCAGGGGAGGCATCAGTCCTTATTTTCTAAATGTACAGGAAATTAGATTCTTGACCACGCCGTTTTGTTCCTGTCTCACTGAGGGAAAAATACAACGTCTCACAGAGAAGACAGCAGGAGGAAGTTCTGATTTAAAGGCTGAAATTCGTCAAATAATGTGTGTGTGAGACCATACACACAGCGACCCTAAATAACCACAGCCTATAAGGAAATGTCCTGTTTTGCTTAAGCGTGTAACTGAATGGACAACAGCGTGCAGCAGCAGCAGCAGCAGACAAAGGGAAAAAGAATCTCAATGTGGTTGGCTGATAATATCGCTGCACTGATTTGGCCTTTAGCCCCATGTCTGTCCAGGACAAGAGTTGTAACGCTGCACCAACCAACATTTCAGTATCGTTATTTTACAGAAGGAACTTGAAAATATGAAAAAACAAGAGAGGGGAAATATGGAGTCCTTAGAAACACACAGAGCACGCAGTGACAGATGAATCAGGGTTTTTTTTTGGTGGTGGGGTGGATGGGGGGTGGAACAGATTGTGTGATGCAGCAACTTTAAAAAATTGCTACAGAAATGCAGCCAGCATGGCCTCGACATTGGTCTGACCTCAGCCTTGATGCTGCAGGTCTAAATCACATCCAAGGTTTTCCTGTCAGCTCTAACTGTCACTTCAAATTAATATATTAGCTTACTTAACCTAACAATACTAAATTAAAGTACATGCGTGCGACAGGAAAGCCCCCTTCAGAGGTGACAGATGTTAAGCTATATTACGTGAAAGAAATATTTCAATGGGAGGAAAAGTTCAATTATTCATCTCTTTGGCACGTTGCAAAAACCACCTTTCCTCATTTACATAGTTTTATATGGTGAACAATGAAGTGATTTGTAGTAGTAGTCTACACCTTCAGCTCCCCTTTATTCCACCATGTCTGTTAAGTTCCAACTCTAGTTGGTTTCTTGAATTTGCAACTTTGTTCTTTTGGTCACTACTCCATGCTTGTGACCACTGGTGAGGGTAGGAACATAGATCAAATGGGAGATGTAGTAAAGTCAAGTTTGTTTGTATAGCACAATTCAGAAATAAGGTGCTATAAAAACAGGACACAGAAGCATCACAATTTGTCATCAAAACGATGGAGAACAATTAGCACTTTAATTACTGTTCTAGATTGTTATTAATTAAAGGCAACCTCAAAGAAGTGGGTTTTTTGCCGTAGTTTAAAAGAACTCAGTGTTTCAGCTGAGAAGACCTGAGAGGTGTGGAAGGGTGATACGGCTACAGCAGGTCTTTAATGTATGTTGGAGCATAGCCGTTCCAGAATCTATAAACTAAGAAAAGTATTTTAAATTCTATTCTCTGAGATACAGAGAGCCAGTGGAAGAACTGATGGTCTATTTTCCCTGGTTCGATGAGATTGCTGGATCAGCTACAGCTTTCTGACCCACTTTTTTGGCAGACCTGTGAAGACACTGTTGCAGTGATTAATGAAACTAAAGCTAAACACTGGATAGATTAGTCTAGATATTGTTGGAATATTAGTCCTTTATTCCTAGAAATGTTCTTCAGATGATAAAAGGCAGACTTTGTCATTGTCTTTATGTGTCTGTGAAGGTTCAGTTCTGAGTCCATCACTACATTAAGATTTCAGACCTGACTTCTAGTTTCTAATTCTGACAATGATTTATTGATTCATCCATCATTGATCATTTTATTTCAGAATTTTTTTAACCTAAGGGTTTGCAAAAACAAACAAAAAAAGATCTTGGATGCTATTAAGGTTGGAGGTCTGAGCAACAGTTTGAGCATGACAAAGTTCGTTGTGACTACATGAATCTTTACTGAGACATTTTCCCTTTTGTTGACCTTTTTGGTCTGAAAAACAAGAAAAGATTTTTCTTCATGACAAATACAGAGATTTTCTGCATTCATGATAAACATAATGACTAAATCAAGGAAGTTAAATAGTTATTACACTCCAGAAGTAAAGAAGCATCCAAAAACAGCAGGACAAACATCTTTTGCTTCCACTACTTCTTTAAAACAACAAGACCAAGGCTTTAAGACCTCTTTGACAACAACATAGAGAGAGAGGTAAATGTTTAGGCTACTTTCATGCTGGCATAGGGCATTTTAACAGTCTTTTTAAACTGTGGGAGGAAGCTGGAGTGCTTGGTGAGAACCTACAGATGCACAGATGAGATCCTGTCAGTTCCCATATTCCTGCAAAAGACACTGGACTAAAAACCCAATGAAAAACACAAGTTTTAGTGTTTTTTCACAAGCCATGCGGAGAACATGTTGTAAGAAAAGAAGAGAAATAGAATCCCCCTGAAAACAGTGGTGTCATCATCATGCTGTGGGGAGACATTTCCTTCTTCAATATCAGGAAAGCTGCTTAAAAGTTATGGGAAAATGAATGGAACTAGATGGAAAGTTGTTAAAGGCGGCAGAAGGCTTAAGATGGGAGGGAAAGTTCATCTTCCTGTAAAACAATGAATCTAAACATACAGCCAGATGATGTCTAAACTTAAAATGTTCCCAGACACCAATCATCCATAAGTATTGAAGTATTTAGAAAAAGTAAGAACAAACATTTCAATTTTTAGACATGCAAAGCTGAACAAGACATACTCAAAGACCTGTGGGTCTAACTGCAGTGAAAGGTAGTTTTGAATGGAGTGTGAGGTTCTGTGAACTAATTCACTTTTGCAAATGTTGTAAATAAAGGTACATTTTTAGCACTGTGTCCTTGTGAGGAAAAAAGTGGTGGCATCAAAACTGTGAGGTTTGATTTCAGTTTCCCCCAACACATTTCCAGGTTTTCTTGTGTAAGAGACTTAAATAGCTTCAAATTGCCTGCCAATCTCATATTAATGTGTGAATGAGTGGATAGATCGTGCCTCATCTTACAATACAATATGTAGGTTAGCTATGTCTGCCGGCTGCAGCAGCCCAAATATACTGCAGTGAAACTGCAGGCATTAACTATAAATATCTATAAATATTTGCTGGCAGCAATTATTAACAAAATAATTCAAATTACAATGACTAAATCTGGACATTAGCCTAAATATTTCATTCTCAGTTATTTTTTATGATTACCTGCCTTTTAAGGCTTATGTATTATAAGACAATAGATGAAGGAAATGAGACGTTGTTGGAACAGTAATATACTACGAATGACCTCATACCCAATTCCGAGTTTTAAAATCTGAGGTAAAACTAATGTGCCCCAAGAGTCCCAATAATAATCCCAATAATATTAATCTAAAACTAAATTTGCAGAGGTTCACAGTCAGCTGATATGATTCTGTGTCAAACTGGAATGCTGTTGAGATTAACTCTACCTCGTAAATCTTTCCGCTAGACATCAAGTTATGCGTTATTCCACATATTTGTGTTATGTGTTTTTTTTAAGCTTCTGTTTTCTGTACTAGTTATATAACCTGTTAGACACTTCAGATATGCTTAAACATACCTTTAATTTTATGTTTGGAATTAGTTTCGTTGCTTCAAACTTTTGAAAATATGTCCATGTTCCTCAACATCCCAGGAAGTGATGAGACTCTCCAGTCTTTCAACATTCCAAATGATTCATTGATTCAAGGATTCAAGGATTCTTTATTGTCATTCAACATACATGATGGTACATGAAGTGGAACGAAATTATGTACTCACGGTACTATTCCACCCAAGAGAATGAAGTCTCTGAGGTGGAAGTCCAAGGGTGGGTGCTGGGGTAATGGAGGGGCTTTAATGCGCTAACTAAAGCTAAGCTTGACATAGAAAAAGTTAGGAAGCTTAAGGTCTAAATATTCCTCCCCAACTGTAAAAGTATGTTTGATATGTTTAGTGGGTGATGTGAAAAATCACTATCCACATGCTCAAAGCCTGTGTTAGAGAGCCCTCTTATCAGCCTGGCTAATCAAGTGGGTCGGCCGACAGCAGGTTACTTTCCGAACAAATACAAGACATAGGAAAGTGCTGAGATGTATGTTCAGTAGCTTTTCAAAAGCCTGACACAAAATCCCCAAATTTAATTCACTCTACTTTGTGTCTGATCAGGCAGGTTGCTAAAACTTTTATCCTTAACATGGACCAAGGCCAGAAACCTAACAGTGGCCTTTGAGTAACTTTAAACATGTATTATCCCTCCTAGATAGTATTGCATCCTACAGATAAGGTCTTTTTGAAATATTAGTATGGTTAAGTCACTAAGATCAGTCAAAATGGAATATCTTGGCCCATTTCCACTCACACGTGGCCTCAGCTTGGCTCAACTATACTCTACAATAGTGGTTTTTGATTACAACTAAGTGACAATCAAATTTTAACCTTGGTTGTAATAGGGTTGTCTTACTGTGAGCAGCTCCAGAGTCTGAAACATAGTCCATTGTGCCTGATTTGTTTGCAACAAGGACGCAGTCTAGCATGTGACGACATGGAAGTTATGTTTAACGTATAATGTGTAATTGTCCACAAAAAAACCTCTGAACAAGGTTAGTTGATTTTGTGAGTTTTTAAAATTATAGTTTGGATTATTTTAAAGGAGTCAATCTATTTTTGATTTTTTGCATGATCAGTTAAAAATCTGGCATTGCTTTGACCACAGGTTTCCAAATGCTTCGTCTGACTGATTAAATCACAAATAACATGTCTAATAATGTTTAAACAATGCAACGAGAAAATTGTTGAATAGAAAGTGACTTAAAAACTACTTGTTTCTCTCCTAGTCTTCAACCTTTAAGCAGGTTCCCCTGCGTGTCATCGTGCAGCGAGTCTTAGCCAGCAAAAGATAAGACGGCACAGTCTTTCCCAACAACCATAAACCCGGGCCGTGTTGTTGCTGCAGCGGTGCCTCGATGTCGCCATGGAGGCCGTAAACAGCGTTTCGTGTTGCTGACAGGCTTGTATTTCCCTCAGTTGTGTGGCCAGTTTAGACCTGGCTGTCATAAAGGAGAGTTGGAAGTCAACCTTTGGTCGACACCGCCCACTTGAGCAACCGGCCGGAGAACGAGACCTGCTTGAACACACAAACACACGTGTTAGCATGACAGAAAAAAGACCAGAACCTAAATCATTATTGGCAAATATATGGGTTTACTTAAAGTTGATGAAAGTCTAAAAGCTCATCTGTAAACATTTTTTGAATAGGTTAATTAAAAAGTGTCAACCACTTATTACTTATATTTTTTTGATACACTCAATATTTCAAACAAATGTTGACATCACACAAAAATATGAATACAAATTAAAAGTCTGCCATGATTCTAACCTACAGCTCTTTCTTGGATGTTAAAACATGAAGTCTGACCAAAACAAAGGTAAGTGAGGCCTGCAGCGCTTCAGATGACCAGATGGTTTTGGCCAACCGCTCCAGAGAACCCTTATCGCTGTCTCATGTTTTCTCCAACAGCAGATCATGTGGCATCAGTTTCATCTTTCTTTTTTCTCATTTCTTCATGTAAATGATTAAGATGTATTTAGCTTATATTATTTCTCCATACAAATTATTTGAAGGAATTTCTTGATTCTACAAATAGGACCTGGATGTCCTCGTGGCTTTTTGAAATGAAACAAATACAGTAGAGTATCCCATATCACTCATGATTTTTGGACATTGACATCTCTACAGGCCCAGGCTGGTTTTGATACTGCCTTAACTTTAAGAAGTAAAATCATTCTTTAAATCTGCATTTTGAAATTTTTCTTTAAATTGATACAACTTTTTAAAGGGGGACCATTTCACAAGATCGACTTTTTTGAGCTTTGTATAGTGGTATAATGTCAGTGCCTCATCTAAAACATACTCTAAAACAATCCCCAGCCCCACACATCTACACCATACTAGTGTCAGTACCACTTACTAAACAACTGTTGGAACTGTGAAGCTATACTTAGTTACCATTTTCCAAAAACATTTTATTGTTTCGAAGCTCTTTCTACAACAATTACAACCAAGAATGGTGATAAAAGGCATCAGTAGGCAGCATGTCGAAACAGTTTTGGCATGAGTTCTGAACGTAGAGCATTGGAGAGGGTGTTAGATTCTTAAAGAGAAGGAGGCCAATTTCAGATGTGGCTATGACTAAAATCAACAAAAGATTAAAAACTAAAAGTTCTGTTTATTTATATTGTGCAAATTTACAACACATGCCGTCTTAAGGAACTTTAAAAGAAAACAATTTCATTCCAATCATGTATAGTGGAGAGGAAAAACTCAATTTTGACAGGAAGAAACCTCCAGTAGAACCTGGCTCAGTACAAGCCGACAGCAGACAACAAAAACGTGCAGGAAAAATAGAAAAAAGAAAAGTTGTTAGAAGCATTTATTTAACATTGCCCGGTAGCACCACCACTGGATGTTCTTCTTCAAGAAGCTTTTTTCGCTAACAGACCAAAAACAGACCAGTTGTACCTTCTATGGAGAGAAGATCACTAAGAGAAAACAAAAGGTTAACAAGGTTGAAATAACGGTAACTAAGTAGATTGGACAAAGAAAGAAAGTAGCAGAGAGAGAAGTGGTCAGATTGTCCTCCAGCAGTCTAAGCCTATAGCAGCAGAACTATAGAAATAACTTAAATAACTTAACCCTATGGAGTGAGACATGAAGAAGGTAGAGCAAAGGAGAACCGTCTGTCAAGACTGAGTTCCTCCCCCAACCGGATTAGGCTGTCTTCTCTACCTCTTCCTAACTATAAACTTTATCAAACAGAAAGGTTTTAAGCCTAGATTTGAAACTAGACAGGGTGTCTGCCTCACGGACTAAAGCTGGAAGCTGGTTCCACAGGAGAGGAGCCTGATAACTAAAAGATCTGCCTCCTGTTGTACATTTAGTCTGAGAGTGAAGTGCTGTACTAAGAATGTATCGACCAATCAGGTCTATGATGTAAGACTCTTAAAATCTATTCTGAATTTGTCAGGGAGCCAATGAAGGGAAGCTAAAATAGAGGAGATATAATCTCTCTCTTCAAGTTTCATCAGAACTCTTGCTGCAGCCTTTTGGATCAACTGAAGACTTTTAACTGTGTTTTGCAAACTTCCTGCTGATAAAGAGTTACAAAAGTCCAACCTTCAAGTAACAAATGCATGAACTAGTTTCTTACCATCAGTCCTAGAGAAAATATTTCTATTTTTTGCTTTATTCCTAAGGTGAAAGAAGGAAAGCTCAGGGATGGAATATGGGAAATTTCATTCCGTTTACACCAAGGTTCTTTAACTTATCAACAGAGGCCAATTTGTTTTCATCAAGATTTAAGGGCTTGACGATCTTGATGCTGAACTTAAATTTTTTTGCTCAAATCAGATCAGGTCGGTAATATGACTAATTAAATGCATCGACCATCAGACTTCTGTTTGAATGGTTTATTACCTTAAAACAACCTGCATGTGCAGAAGAAGAATGTGCATTATCTGTGGATCAATTTCAAAGTTGGCCCAGGATCATAACAAGAGGAAGAAAGCTAAGAAAGAAGTGCTGCTTGCTTCGGCTATTGTTTATATCCAGATTTACCAGGTCAAATGGTACAAATTAGATTTTTTGGGGAGAATTTCAGGAAAGATTGAAATTTGGCCTTTCGGATAAAAGTTTAATTTACCTTCTGTGAGAACGTAGTTACTTGATGATGGTATGAAACGGTAGATTACATGTATATATTTCTTTACAATTTTGACCATTAAGTGCCTTCTGCTTCCCTATCCTCAGGAGTCTTCAATTGTTGGACTGGAGATTCGGTGTCCTCTAACTTTTAAATGTGCCTCTGCTTCAACCCACCTGAGCCAAATAATCAGGTCATTAGCAGGATCATATACAGAGGAGGTAATCCAGGTGTTTGACTTAGTTGTGTTTTACTGGGGACACCAGATCACAACGTCCTTGTGATTTAGATGTTTCCACAGCTTAACTAAAGACTGTAATAAAACTAAGCGACTGGGCAGGATTTAAAATGGCACACACCTGTTTATAAAGGACCTCCCAGTTAATGGAGCACGTCAGACACAAAAGCGGGAATGAAGTCAAACTGACTAAGTGCTGACCTCCAAGATTTGATTGTTTGAAGGCACAAATTTAGACAAGAGCTTTAAAGTAGTGCAGTACTCTCTGTCGTCTGTAAAAGAAAGACGTTTGGAACTAAGTCATTAGTAAAAGTCACAGGGCGACATGCCTGGGGTTCCACATGGTGGAGATGGTGGATTCAAAAACATGGCTGTAATTTTACTTCTAAATAAATCTAATTGGAAAATTCAAGTTGTTTTACAGCTGAAGTGAGTTTGATGTCAGTCCCTTCTCTGTGTCGTTTCTGCAAGAATAAGATTAATGTTACACATCACAAGTAGCCATCAATTTTATTTGCTAAAGCCATCACAGTCATTTCTTTCATATAATCATTATAATTCATATAATCCCCAGTCGGTCGTGGCAGATGGCTGCTTGTACTGAGCCTGGTTCTGCTGGAGGTTTCTTCCTGTTAAAGGGGAGTTTTTCCTCTCCACTGTCGCTACATGCATGCTCAGTATGAGGGATTGCTGTAAAGTCAACGACAACACAAGCCATTGTTTCTGCCTGCTGATTCCAGAGGAGTGAATGCTGCAAGTCAATG
>JAVLVB010000311.1:368593-379029 GCA_032876305.1 Orestias chungarensis | reverse complement strand
TATATATATATATATATATATATATATATATATATATATATATATATATATATATATATATATATATATATATATATATATATATATATATATATATATATATATATATATATATATATATATATATATATATATATATATATATATATATATATATATATATATATATATGTTGATGTTGATGGTTTTTTTATTTCAGTTTTACTTTGTTCTGTTTGCAGTTTTTTCCACATTTAACAAGTAATGTTAGATTCAATTGAAAAAATTAAATAACGATCTGAAAACAAGATGAAGACTATAATATACAAATATAATATACAGTAGCAACACAAAAACAGCAATAATGCATTTTACATCTTTGCAATTTCCAGCCCAGTACTTTAAAAATGTCGGATATATTATTGCTATTATTATTAATATTACAATAATATTCGGACCAGTAAACAGCCTCCAATCCTCTCATTTCACGGCCCTCTTCTTCTTCTCCCCACATTGGGGCCTAGACAGAGAGTCAAGCCTCTGAACGGCCTATAATGTCATTAAGTCCAGACTCATTAAACGATCATTCATTAACGCTCCTGCGAGCGGCTTTATTAGGACGTTTGATCACCAGGAGTCTTTTACCGCTGACACACTATTGGAGGAAAGTAAAGCGATTCAATTAACGCACAGCTGCAAACAAACCCCAACAACTGAAGTGCATTAGAGATAGATAGATAGATAGATAGATAGATAGATAGATAGATAGATAGATAGATAGATAGATAGATAGATAGATAGATAGATAGATACTAGATAGATACTAGATAGATACTAGATAGATAGATACTAGATAGATAGATAGATACTAGATAGATACTAGATAGATAGATACTAGATAGATAGATAGATAGATAGATAGATACTAGATAGATAGATAGATAGAGAGATAGATAGATAGATAGATAGATAGATAGAGAGATAGATAGATAGATAGATAGATAGATAGATAGATAGATAGATAGATAGATAGATAGATAGATAGAGAGATAGATAGATAGATAGATAGATAGAGAGATAGATAGATAGATAGAGAGATAGATAGATAGATAGATAGATAGATAGATAGATAGATAGATAGATAGATAGATAGATAGAGAGATAGATAGATAGATAGATAGATAGATAGATAGATAGATAGAGAGATAGATAGATAGATAGATAGATAGATAGATAGAGAGATAGATAGACAGAGAGATAGAGAGAGAGATAGAGAGATAGAGAGATAGAGAGAGAGATAGAGAGATAGATAGATAGATAGAGAGATAGATAGATAGATAGATAGATAGATAGATAGATAGAGAGAGAGATAGATAGATAGAGAGATAGATAGATAGATAGATAGATAGATAGATAGATAGATAGAGAGAGAGATAGATAGATAGAGAGAGAGATAGATAATAAAATACTCAATTTTGACTTTAAAGCAGTTAGTTAAGAATGATTTAATGTTAAAACAATAACTAAACAAATAAAAGTATACAATACAAAGTCAAACTATTTAATCCACTTTAGTTTACAATCTGGTAATTTTAATAAGGTGATTTCTAAAGAGCTAATCAGCTGTTGATGATAAATCTATGGGATTGTGAATTATAAAGAGAGAATCGCCTTAACACTTTTGCACAGTACTGACTGAAGAAGCGCACTTTAAGTTAGTTTTGATGTTCTAAACGAAAAAACAATTCTATTTTTTATATTCTCCATTTGGTCTGTGCCCAAATAACAGCTCCCCCCAGTGGTTACTTTGAGAAAGACAATGACCTTAATACTTGTTAAAACACGAATCGCTATTTATTTCCTCAGATTTGGGAATGAAAACAAGGAAGTTTATGTTTACTCTCTGTGAAAAAAATACCATAAAAAAATGTATTTTTATTAAAGTACATACAAAATAATATAAAAAACAACTATGTTTATTTTAAATGTATATATGGTGTTTTAAAATAAGAGCAAGCCAAGGTTCAATTAGCACAAACTCTCATTGTCCTCTAAAGATTATTTCTAAAATAATTTTTATGTTCAGTGTATCTATAGTTTTTCAGGGAAGAAAAGAAATAAACGAATCTCTTCTTAAACATTTGATCTTGTAAGTTAAACACATTTTATTTTGTAGACACCTCCCTCAGTGTGACTAGGCCAATATTGCAGCTTGTTGGGCCACAGTCAGTTAAGGGAAAAGTTCCTTTGATTCAAAATGAACTCATAGAAGCTACAGCAGTCATAACAGATATACATGTCTGAAAAAAGGAATCCATGCCTCTAACAACTGATAATTTGAATCGTATACCTGAGATAACCTATCAAATGGAATGGAAGGATTTTGTACTAATTCCTGCTCTACACTAAAAATGCATTTTGGAGAATCTTGCAAATATTTAAAGCGTAAAGGTGGCAAAGAATGATCACTTCCTTTTAAAAATACAGATATCATTATATAAACAGACTTTATTCTCAGACTGCTCCTACATTTTATACAAAAAGCCATATAAAACTTCAACATTTTTATATACCTTTAGCTTCATTTATAAAAACAGTTCCTCAAAAAAACTTTTCAACATTTCCCCAACATTTCTTTTTCATTTCCTTTATTGACAATATTATTTTTTTCCTTCTTTTTTTGTTTTTTCAATTTAGTTTTCTGCCGATTTTATGTATTTTTTTATTTACCTATTTAGAATGAACAAAAAAGATTTACAGAAAATGTTATTTAGTCTCCTCATTTTTATTTGGTTTTGATTGTATTATACATTCTCTCGTTTTATGCATTTATCTTGTTTTGGCTTTATCTCCTTGAAACAGAAGAAAACCTTAGAGAATTTTTTTTTTTACAGGAATGATGCCTAAAAAGTCACACTACTTTGAGTTTGTGTACGAAATTTGTAAGTATTTCCTTTGAGGTACGTTCAAAGATACATTAAATTGGGACATGGCTATGGAATTTCCCCCATGTTACAAAAGCTTTGGCAGTAGATTTTATTTCCATATTCTGCTCCGCTTATATCTCTGCTCTAAACTCCATCACAACACGTTTTGCACCTTGAGAAAGGAAAGTTGTGAAGAAGGTTTAGCACATGGAGTAATTGTCGTCCCTCAGAGCTGGAGGCCTGATAGCAGCCTTATGAATGAGGTGATCGCTGAGGGCCTGCTTGGTTCTGTTCATCCCGGTCAGTCTGTGGTTATGTCAATACAAACTGGGACTCAGCATTCCCTCTTCATGCAGGGTATCTGCTGTTTATGTCAGTTTTTGCTCATGTTTCGGCTGTTTGGCTGATAGCTCTATCCACCAGGGAGGCATCATGTATGGAGAGAACTGCCTTTTAGCTTTGATCACCCCCTAATGCGACGCCACTGTCCTTTATGGCTGCATTCTTTTAGACTGGAACGGAATTTCAGCCTCTATCTTCATTTTACATGCACAAGGCTGCAAGATAAGTGAGGAATTTCCCTGAGGTATTTATTGTCAATGAAGGAGCTGACTGTGTTTGTGCTGTCTGTCTGTCTCATTTTTAAAGCTTTTTCTCTCATTTCTTGTCAACAGTGCAAATTGAAGCTATGATCACTGCAGATAAGATCGCATCAACTCTTCATCCATCACATTAGCAACCCCAAAACCATAATGATCAGTTGGAAGAGATATGTGTTATTGTGGATGAGTGAAGCCCTCCAACGCAACACTGCAAGAATGAGCAGCTTTAGATTATGGATGGATGATTGAATGGATGGAGCCCCACCAACAGAGGAGACAGGAGTCAGGCTCGGACAGAAGCTGATCCCAGGTCTGCAGGGCACTGACGTACGCTGGTTCTCTCCTCCTACCTGACAGAAGAGTTCCTGCTTGTTTTCTGTAAGAAGTTGGGGCTGATTAGTGAGGGGTGATTTTAGAGAATGTTAAATCAGGTTGCATGCTGCTTGTTCTAATTTTCTCTTTTCTAGACTAAGCAGTTTTGAATTCTGTTCAGCTGGATTTATTTTTGCTCTTCCTATTCTATTTTTTTTAAACTTTTGGACAGTTGTTTTGATGCATAACTGTGACATGGATTCTTAGCAGGACCAAGAAGTAGAGAGAGAAGAAAGAAGCCCAGGTCATTTCTTTCATGTCTTCCTACTCTTATATCTCTATGCCTGGCCTTCTAACCACATGGCCTGAAAGAAGTGTAAGGATTAGCTCATGTTTTGTTGTGGAATAAAAAAAATGCTATTTGATCATAATGACATGCATCCCCATGGGTGTTTAATTTCGCCTAATTTCTTGTCGCTTTGCATTACTAAACATAAGGAAGATACGGCCATACCTGACCCAACATGCTACCCGGCTCCTGGTTCAGTCTATGGTGATCTCCTACCTTGAATAATGTAACGCCCTCCTGACTGGTCTCCCAGCCTGTACGGTAAAACCCTTACAAATGATACAGAACGCGGCGGCGCGTCTGGTCTTTAATAAGCCTAAAAAGTCTCACGTCACACCTCTGTTTGTTTAGCTTCACTTGGTACATCTTGCTTCCCGCATCAAATTCAAGTCCCTGATGCCAGCCTACAAAGTGCTGAAGGGTGCGACTGCCATCTTGAATACTCTTGCTTACACAGCTCGGTCGCTTTGGTCATCAGCAGTGCCTACACCACGCTTAAGACAATCCAGACTCTTTTCTCGTGTTTTGTTTGAAGATGTTGGAATGACCTACCAAGCTCCACAAGAACAGAAGCGTCCTTGTCTATCTTCAAGAAACTCTTGATGACCCACTTCTTCAAAGAGCATCTATCCTAACTCTTACCCATACCTCTATACCCCCTCCACTACTCTCTCTGTACTTCCCTCTATCTCTTCACTGACTCTCAATAGGGATTCACATAGTTTATGGTCAGATTGATAATAAGTTTAAAATTGTGTTTACTTTGTAAGTCGCTTTGGATAAAAGTCTCTCCTAGACAAATAGACATAAACATAAACATATCTGAGGCTTTCAAAACCAGGAACTGGCAAGCATGGTTGTGGTAGTATCATGGTGAGACTATGCTTTGTATCTTTTCATTTAATTTCTGCTTGGATGAACAACTGAAGGGTAGAAACCTTGGTCACAGTTGTCAGTATTTTAGCTTGGAACAGGTTCGTATATTCAGAACCACGTTGCAAGCTAATTTGCCTAGTAGCACTCTCGTCCTGTTAAACTTGATTTCTCCATGGTTTCCCTCAAATAATTATGGTGGCTGGATAGCTCCATTGGAATGTCACCATGGCTTTGAATCCAGCGCAGGGCAAAATACACCACAGCATCCAGTGTGGGTCCTTAGGCAAGACCCTTTGCGCTACTGCCTACCTGGCGCCTGCAAAATGACTTCCTCAGTGTGGTGTACATCAAAAACAATTTCCTACGGGATCAATAAAGTATACATTAATATTATAACTACACTGGTCCAATGTAAGACTTGTTTACCCTTTTGTTCTCTTTAATTTTGGCAAAAATAACTCTGCAAATGTCTCATGTAATGCTTTGAGTTCCACTAGCTCCTTCTTGCTTGTCGGAGGTTAGTCTTCCACGTGGGTGGAGCCATCTTGGTGTGAGCTTCATGGTAATTTTCTGGCATGTGGGGTGTTGATAGATCGTACAAGCTTTGAGTTAAATACCACAGATGTATAAGGACATCTTCACAAGCAGAAAAAGTAGAGGCTGCGTTAGAATGATGGTTGGAGAGGATTATTATTTGTAAAGGACATACAGTCCTCTCCAACCATCTAGACAAATGTATTAGACTTAATACAAAATGGTGCCGGATGAAACGTGGTGTAACATGCACTCAACTTCCCTTTTGTTCTTACATTGGGTAGGTTCCCAGTGGATCCCCGGCACTCCAGGGGGATAAGGAGCACAACAATTTGTTAAAACGTAAGACGTTTAAAAACGTTTAAATTAATTTGCAAAGAACTTTTATTATTACTAATAACACAGGAAAACAAACTAAATATGAATGCTGTGTAATTGCATATCCTTAACTCACTGCACCAAAAAATCCACTAAAACATCAAAAAAAACATCATCAGAGTAACAATAATCAGTGAGCTTGATAAAAAAAGTACATAACTTCACATACAAAATACATTGAAACTAATATCCCTGGTAAATATAGTTTTACAACTATTATAAAATGACCAAAATCTTAGCTACACATGGGTAATCAGACAGCAAGGTATCTTTCCGATGATAAGGCAAAAGGGCTGTTATTTTGAAAATAGTGATACTTTGTTGTCACATAAAAAAAAAAAGCTTTTTATTCTCTTCAATAATAATATTTTGACATTTTTTATTAGCATTACGACCTTTAAACCCCCCACTGACCTGCTAATTTTCAGTGTTTTTGTTGTGTTGTTGTTATCATGAGAGCCAACTTACCATTGGTTACGGTAATTTCTTTCTGACCATGGTCAACTTCACTGTGACGGACACATGGCCCACTCTCCTCTGATCATCATCATCCTCTTGCAGGAACAGAAAACAGGGCAGGGAATTCCTCACCAGTGTAAGCACAAGATGAACTCTTGTGAAGCAGATGTCAAAGGGCAGGTTGCTGTTTCCATGCTTGGTCATGTAGTAGTTTTGTTTAAAAGGACTATCTTGCCACTGGCTTCTTGTTTCAAACTCTTAAGGCAGGCAAAGGCAATGTTTGCAAACTTAACTGCGAATCACTGCTTGGTCTCATGCAAAAACTGCTTAACATTTTATATTCCTCCTCAGATGTTGCGTTTACTGTACACAGTTGCTGAAACCACTTTTGGGACGCATATATAAAGAGTACAAAAAGCTCCATCAAAACAAAAACCTCAAAGTTCTCTTTTCTTTGTTTTGTCTTTTTAACATGAACAGTAACACATAATATGCCAAACGATATGTATGAATAACACAAGCATCAATAATCAAAAGGTTCGCCATTGCTAATGGAGCTTCAAAATGCCATTGGAGAAACATAGAGGAACACTCTGCTAATGGAGACAAGAGACACTAAGATAGAACAAAACTAGACATTAACCAGCTGGAGTAAGAAGAGAGGTTTCTTCAGTTCCATTGAGGATCATTAAAACACCACAACATACCTGAGTAGTGTTGTTTCTGACCATCTATTCATGAGCACAAACTACCTTCGTCTGATTTCTAGTTCCAGCAAGTTAATACGTTAATTTATTCATTAGAATCGTTTTCGTTCCTTTTAGCCATCAGAACAGAACCGTCGACCCCAGTATGAACAATAAACGGAAAAAAAATCTAGAAATCTTCATCTTTCTCACAATAGATTACGGGAAAGATTGTCATATAATCTAATTTATAATCCAGCTAATTTGTTTATTGATTTTGTTCCTACATGAGAGATGGCCGCTATCTGATTAATCCCCAATTTTTGCCATTCACCAGACCACCAGCTTGACCGCTGTTGTTTAGCGGAGCTCACACCTTCCCACTGGCTTCCTGTTTCAGACCATCACAACAGTGTGAACTTTCTTTTTTGCTCTCCCAGCCACAGTCTTCCACCAAAAACAGCTCACGCAAGCAGCAGATACAGAGGGAGGAAGAAAGGATTTAAAGGCATACCAGGTCCAAGCTCTGCTCGGTGGGGAATGTGAAGTAGGAGTCAGCCTAATCTCCAGCACACATATGAGACTGGCTTCTGTCTGCCTGACTGCCACTTCCATATCTGTGTTTCATTTTAAGGCTGTCAGGCCCAATCTGGGTCCCTCGAAACACTCCTACTGCCGCCGTCATGATCCCACTAAGGCAGGCAGAGAATTAGGACTATTTAAAAATGTTCATTTCTATGAAGTTCTTTATTTATTTATTTTACCATTTCTTATTTGCAAGTACATATAACTTATTTATGTACAGTTATTTGTATTGAAAGCTCACCCTAAGAACATGTCCTGTGTTAGAGCAGGTAAGATTTTTAAGAAAGTCTTTTACATTTTTTATAACTTATAAAACTTTTCTGCAGAAGTTAACTGTTGATATTTTCCAGGTTTAACGTGTTTCTCTGTCAGACCTGAAATTCTTTAAATAAATCAAATTAAATTAAAATATTCCATCTTATCAAATTACACACGGATGTTAAAGGTGATTATGAACAGGAAAACATAATGAAAGACAAAAAGAAGCTGAAAAAAATAAAATTTATATCAAACACTTGCAGCTGGTATGATTCTTTCCTGCAACGTCACTACAGTAAGCTTTATTTTATGGACTGATGCAGTGTGTAAGCCTCACTTTTGTACACATTGTTAGTACTTGTCTCAAGGTAATGTAGAAGATAATTAAAATCACCATAAAATGTATAAATTTACACATTCATGCAAATAGTTGGAAGGAACACAATATACATTCCTTCTTCTAACTGTAGTCACATTTATTAGACATGGGCTACACAGACAATGTTAGAGATTCCTTTCCTGGGCTAAAGAGAAAATAAATGAGATAGCTGTTTAGTGCTCTGGAGTCCTGTTTTAAGATGAAAGTAAATTCTACCTTTTATTTGGAAATTAGGGTCATGGAGTCTTGAGGTGGGGGTAGACCAGGGGTCTTCAAATCAAGAATTCAAGGGTTGATGCCCCGCAACGTTTGGTCCAACCTACCTGAATCAAAAGACTGAATCAACTCTTTAGTTTGCAATTCTGAAAGATCCTGCTGGCGACCTGATTATTAGATTTTGGTTTTGTTGAAGCAGAGACACATTCAAAAGTTGCTTGAATTCAGTGAAGTTTCTATTCTGTGATAACTTGGGATTTCGTGTCACCTGTTGGTGTTGGTTCAAAACATTTTCTTAGCCCTGTTTTAATAAAGTAAAAGTAAGAACTACTGGTTAAGTATGTGCATACCCCAGGCATTTAACTTTTAGAATGCCAGGTTACTCTGTAAACCTGCTCTGCAGGAGGGATAGTTTGAGGAATCCTGAACCCTAATATTTCCTGAGACTTGAAGCTAGGAAAGTGTCAGAGAAGACATCTTTTTTTAATATGATTTTAGATGTTCAAATGTAGAAAGGCCACAGAAACTTCTGTCGGTAGAGCGTGATTAGAATATAACTAGACTTCATAGCAGTAAGCTTCTCTCCAATAGCACAATGAGGACAGTTCCGCTCTTAGCTTTCTGTTCATTGTGTGTATTTCACTGTAATGGGAAATTATTCAGTTTAGGTATGAGAGTGAAAAAGCTCAGGCCCTCAACACAAAATCCATCCAACTTCAGTACACTGGGCTGCGACAGAGATAGCCATTGAAGGTTTCTTTCACATTTTCTTGAGCGTGGACAGGAGGCCATGACGTTAGAGTACAATCGCACATGCACCAAAAAATACGGATTAGAACACTTGATGCTGTTGAGTCAAGGGACACATGAGTTATTGATGAAGCTCAGGGGAATCGCACAGTTTGGTCAGACTAAACTTGGATGATGTTGGGTAAAACTAGTCTTTTTCTCTTTTATGTTGTTATCGTCATAACAGTTTTATTTCATTTGTGTCTAAAACGGACAGCCTCATTACCTTCAGGGCAGCTGTTGATACAGTGGCTTTTCCATTCACCTACAGGAGTTGAAAAAGTTTGTAGCTATTACTTTGAGCTCAATTGTTGTTATCAGTCTCTACCCAGAACTAATTCTAATCTCTCAGAAGCCCTCAGAAGTTTTTTTAAATTTGGGTTTAAATTTTACTTTCTTTTGGAACACTTATGTTCTATTGAAAAACCAAAGAAAAGTTTTCACTAGTGTGAAAGGGTCATTGCTACGTGGGGAATCCAGGTAAGAATCCAGGAAGAAACCTTGGATACTATAGAGAGCAGATTAGTTAGCCATGAACATGGGAAAAACAAAAGGTGAAAGAAAGACTTGACATTCAGGTGCGGAATTACAGGAAGACAGTTCTGCTTCAGATTGTCCAGTTCTAAGTGATGGTTGGCTGTATAAGCCCCATATCATGGATCTGCAGCCACCATGCTCCCCAATACTCCACCTAGGACTCTAAATATATGCTACAACAATATTAAAGGAGTTGGACGTTTATATGGTAATGTTTAATTTGCTCAAAGCCCTCCTGTCATGATCTGTTATTAGCAATAAAAAAACTACTGTGTTCTTAGCATGGAGCCAACAAGAACAGGTTGCCCTAGTGATCCTCCAGCAGTTCCCACGCAGCTGGGAAATCAGCCTGGCTGGGTGACTGTACGCAAAAAGCATAGTCCCAGAACCCAGCCTTTGGCTCACCACCAACCTGTTAACGTTTCTAACCGATTTTCCCCACTCAGCGATACACCTACTGAGAAACAGACTCTGGTAATTGGCAGCTCCATAGTCAGAAACGTTGCTTTAGAGAAACCAGCAACCATAGTCAAATGTTTGCCAGGGGCCAGAACAGGCGACATAAAATCA
>JAVLVB010000311.1:351453-361999 GCA_032876305.1 Orestias chungarensis | reverse complement strand
GCTTTCTGTCTTTTCAAACCCCCAGTCGGTCGTGGCAGATGGCTGCTTGTACTGAGCCTGGTTCTGCTGGAGGTTTCTTCCTGTTAAAGGGGAGTTTTTCCTCTCCACTGTCGCTACATGCATGCTCAGTATGAGGGATTGCTGTAAAGTCAACGACAACACAAGCCATTGTTTCTGCCTGCTGATTCCAGAGGAGTGATTGCTGCAAGTCAATGACTCGATGCAATCTGCTGGGGTTCCTTAGATTGGAAACTTTTTCAAATTGATTTGTTAGAATGTATCCTTGATTTTAATTGATTTTTTGTAAAGTGCCTTGAGACGACACCTGTTGTAAATTGGCGCTATATAAATAAACTGATTCTTGATTCTTGATTCTTTTGTTAATATTAATTTTGTACCCTGATAATTTACCAAATTGTTTGAATAATTGCATCAAAGCTGGGAGAGAGTGGGTCAGTTGTTCCATATAAATTAATATATCGTCTGCAAAACAGGCCAATTTATGTTCTACCCCTTTGATAGTTATTTCTTTAATATCCTTATTTTGTCTTATCAATTGGGCTAGTGGTTCTAAATATAATGCAAAAAGTAATGGTGACCACGCACATCCTTGTCCTGACCCTCTTTCTAAGGTACTTGTGTCTGATAAGTGTCCATTAACCTTAATTCTTGCTGTGGGGTCATTGTATAATGCCTGTATTGTTTTTATTATTGTATTATTTAGTCCAAATTTATGTAAAACCCTGAAGAGAAAATTCCAGTCAACTGAATTGAATGTTTTTTCCGCATCTATGCTGATGACAATGGCTTACAGTTTACTTTTTTGTATGTCATGTATAACATGTAGCATCCTTCTTATATTATCTTGTGTTTGACGTTGTCGTATGAAACCCGTTTGATCGTTATGTATTAAGGAAAGGAGAAATTCTTCCAATCGTCTGGCCATTATTGAAGTAAAAGGTCGATAATCAATATTTAAAACAGATATCGGTCGGTATGATCCACAGTCCAGTTTAGCTTTGCCTTCTTTAAGTATCACTGAGATTATTGCCTCTTTCCAGCTTGGTGATGTTTGAGCTTTTTTCAGAGTCCAATTTAGTGAAGGGAGAAGGATTGGAATCAGCTCTTTCTGAAATTCCTTATAAAATTCTGCTGCGTATCCATCTGACCCAGGCGATTTACATGGTTTTAATCTACTTATAGTATTTTTAATTTTAATTTCTGTAATATCTGATATCAGTTTTCTATTATGTTCTTCGTTCATAAGTGGTAGTTCTAGTGAGGTAAGATATTGATCAATTTGTTTTATAGTTCCTCCAGATATTTTTGAATATAGGGTTTTGTAAAACATTTCGAATGCTTCTTGGATGTCGTCAAATTTTTCTGTAATAGTTTTGATTTGGGGTTTATATTCTATGGATTGTATTTTCTGCTTTTTTCTTTTTTAGTTTCCATGCTAGTATCCTCATAGATTTTGATCCACCTTTATAGTGTCTTTGTTTAAGAAACATGAGGTTTTTCATTGTTTCCTGTGTTGTCATATCATTTATTTCATTTCTAATTCTTTTTAAATCTTCACTTTAGTTTGTGTTTCTGTTCTAGATCTTCCAATTTTTTATGCAATTCTTTTGATCTTTCATTTCTCAATTTTTTTAGGTATGGTGACATTACTATATTTTTTCCCCTCAGTACCGCTTTAAGAGTGTCCCATAATATCGGAGGAGATACTTCTCCATTGTCAAATTAATTTCCTTTCGTATTTCCTGTTTGAACCACTGGTTATTAAGCAAACCGGAATTTAGTTTCCATGTATTATTTCTTTTTTTGTAAGTCCAGATCCACTGTTAAACATACAGGTGAGTGGTCACTCACGTCTATTGTTCCAATCTCACATCTGTCTATTTTGTCCCTGTCGTTTGTAAATGTCAGTAGTATGTATAATCCTTTTTTACTGGGGTGGGAGTCTGTCCATATATCTATCAGGCCAACTTCTTTAAACAGTATATGTTTATTTTTTTGTATTGTAGGCTTTCTCCCTGGAAGAATCCATCTTTGGTTGTAAACAAATAATATTAAGTCCCCTTCACAGATCAGAACACCTTGTGTTTCTTTGACTAATATATTAGTTATTTTTCTTGAAGTCAATATCGCTTCCCAGAGGAGCGTATATGTTAAGTACACTATGTGAGCGTTTTCCTTCTTGATTGATTTTGATTTTACTTCATTTAATTGGGTTGAGTAGACCATTAACATTAAAAGTAATTATATTTATCTTATTGTTAGCCATGTCTGGTTGTCTTGTTGATCACTTTTAGATATCTGCTTAACCAATCCACTCTCAGAGTAAATGTAAACAGTAACTTAATCATAAAGAATAAAAAACAAACTTGAGATTCCAAGGTTGGGGTCCTGAACAAAAGACCCTGAACTTGGCTAGGAAAACCGTCTAGCCCTGGGGGAAGTCCTCCCTTGAAAAAGAGGGGAGGGCCCCCAACAACGTTAAAGCTGTTTCTGTCCATTTTGTGTGCACTCCTCCTCTGTAAATTTTTTCCCCCCTTGTCTACGTAAAATCTCTTCCTTGGTTCTCCCTCAGAGAAATTTAATGACAATGGATCGCTGTCTGTTGTTTCTGTCCCCTGCAGGTGGCGGAGCCAGCGTTCTGGCTTATCAGGTTGGCCATCTTGCCCAATATCTGCTCCATGTTCAGTGCCCGCTCCTCCACTTCATCAACTCTGTTCTCCGTTTCCTTAATTTTTTGGTGTACGTTGGTGAGTTCTGACTTGATGTCGTCGAACTGTTGTTTCATATCTTTTTGGAAATCCCGTAACCCCCCAAGAATTTGCGATAGTCATGATGCGTCAGTTGAAGGCGGATCAGCATTAGCTTCGTCAAGGTGCTGATGTGTTGGTGAGCTACATCACGTCTTTCTTTCTTTTGCCAATTCTTCGTTTGTGGCTCCATTTTACTCACTTTTCCTTATATTTGGTAAGTAGTGGGGGTCAAATTAAGATTTACCGGAGGAGTAGTCAGCTCAAGCAGCCATTGCAGAACGTGACGTCACCGGAACCAAAATTATCAGATTTCATATATAGTTTGGCATTTTTCTTTTTTCCCAAATGTTGCTTTGTTGAGGGTTGCATTTATCTTACTTTTTAGATGGTGTGTTAGTTCTATAGAACCATCCAGGTTTAAATACGTTTCCATTGTTTTTTAAGTGGATCTTACTGCCTTTCCAAATAAAATTTACATGTTACTCTACAGCTGGATCATTTTTTATACTACACTTTTATGTGTGGTTATTTGTAAGATTTGAGTGTTTATGTGTAAATTTAGATTCTGTGTGTATGAATCTAAAGTTTAGTAACATTTTGCTACAAAGTGTTCTTTTTTCTACCTTTATAGGATCCTACAGACATCTTTGTTTGAATGGATTTATTTTATTTTATTTTAAGATTAAATAAGTACAAGGTCCAATGAAACATTCAGATTTTTGATTTTCTCAAAACATTCTGCGAGACACAAAATAATCAAATATTTTGTGTTGTAATTTAGCATTTATACAAAAGTAGAAAACTCTTCAGTTAAAAAATGTAATTAAAATAATTCAAAATATATATATTAAATATTTTTAACGCTGTATACAAAAATATATCTTACAATTTCCCCAGCTTTAGATTTCTTTGAATATACCATGCTAAAAGTTACCAGAGGGGGGCAGTATAAACATATTTATTGGTTGTTGTGACAGGTCCCTGCACTGCGTCTGCAGGCTCAGAGACTGCAGTCAAATCTTAGAATCGTCTCTGGACTCATTCTTGCAGTTCAACACTATTGCAAATTTACTCCTGCTACAGTCTGTTTAAACTGTTTCAGCTGAGAAGTCGCTGAGGCCCAGTGATCCCGGAAAAACACTATAGATAGAAAAAAAAATAAAAAATTATTATCCATGGAAATGTCAGCACAAAACCAGCTGCATTACACCATCAAGTTGTCAAATATGAGTCCAGCAGAATTCAGTACTGAAATTATTTAAAGGTTATATCCATCATCAGAATACAAAATGAAAGTGTGACGAAAAGTTGACAAAAAATAAAACATTTAATACCCATGCAAGAAAACAATGGAGTTCAAGTCTTGAAAAACAGCCACACAACTTATAAACACCAGTCATAAAAAAAGTCAAACATTCATAAATTTTTCTATCCAAAAATATGAGGTTTTGCAGCATCTACAACAGAAAAGACATTCTAAATGATCTTGACACAACTACAAGCAGCCCAAAAGAGCATAACTATACAGGAACTTTGTCTCACTCAGTGGTTAAGCAGTTCACCTCAAGCACAGCAAAGAAATCTGTGAGTCTGTGGATCCCAGCTGTACAGCATAAAGGTTCAGATAAAAATCAGGTGTAGTGGACAAAGACTGACCCAAGATCAGGCCACGGAGGCTTGAATGAACGAGGGCTGGACTGATAAATCTCCACTTTTGCTGATATAGCAGATGGCGGCCTCCGAATGTTGTGTTAATAGCATGAATCTATAGACTCAACCTGATTTGTGTCAACAACACAGGCTGCTGCTGCTGGCATTATGGTGTGGTTGAATGTTCTTTGGCAAACCTTCTGCCCCTTAATACCAATCAATCATTGCTGGAAAGCCACAGTATATCTTAGTGTTTGTTGATGCTGACCATGTACATCTCTTTATTGCCACACTTTACCATCATCTAATGGCGGTTTCCAATAGTATAATGTACCATCTCGGAAAGGAAGTTATCTCAGACTAATGTAAATGACATGGGCTCAATTGACTGACACATCAGATCAAACGTGGAGTGTAAGCTGCAACAACCAGAAAGTTCCAAGAAATCTTTATTAGTGCTGTGTTTAAAGTCCTTTATCTATTCAATCAATGTCATATCTGTTTTGTGTTGCTACTCTTAGAGTACTTGTTTACTGCAACTACACTACAAATGAGAAAGAATGTGTGTTTAAATAAGTATTTCTTTGTTGTAAAGCCTATTTCTATATAAACAGTGCCATATTTGTAAGGAAATATTTCTGTTTTAAAAAAAGCACAGTTGAATATGTAGGATTTGTCTAAAGCATGCAATAATCTTTTGTTGTGTGAGTGATGTTAATGTTTTGTATTGATTGGATTGATGATGGTAGGTAAAGGAAATCAGACATATTGGAAATTAACAAAGGCCTATGCAGTATGTAGAACCAGCATAAATAACCATAACAGCCTGGTACCACCAACTGAGCATACAATGACGTGGGATGCTTACCCATTCGCCTACCTGGATTTGTCACATGTTAGTCAGTTCGGTTGTGGTGGTCACTCTGACAGGAAGAGCTGGTAGATCCTAAAAGTGTTTGACTTGGTTTATGTCAGGACTGTAGTCAAACTCTTTCTTCTTCTGCACTCAGAATTTCTAGAGGTAGTCTTTAGTAAACTATTGTCTTTGGTATAGAGTTTAATCCCTAAAAGTGGAAATAAGGGACTGACACTGGTTGAAGAATCTTTTATTTTTACTGATTGTTTCTAATGATGCCGCTTCAGGTCATCAACATTTTATTTTATTGGCAGAATTGTGTCTAGAAAGTTTTTTTGTGCAATCCACTTAGTTAACTATGCAGGTCAACACACAAACATGCAAGGTTCCAAAAGAGGAAGTGTGCTGGTCTACAAATAAAGCTGGAGTATCCACCTTTGGATCAGATCTTTGACCTCTCCATGGACTTTGGGGGTTGTTGAAGTTGTTACAAAATCATTTGGGAGCACAAAAAATATGTGGATATAAGATTTCGTTCCAAAACACATTTTACTTTAAAGAAAAATCAAATCAACCAAGAATACTTTTTTTATCCCAAACGGACATTCAAAAAATGAAATTAAAAGAATATCAACAACATTTTCTCGTGTATGGTTTCAATGCACACTATTCCTTTTTCACACATATTTCTATGTATCTTTTAAATTAATGTAACATAATGTAAAATATTGATGAGTATTGTTATGGTCCTTCCTTAGACGCTATTCTTTAAAGTACATCTGAGAATCTATTAAAGACCAAATCATTTCAATTATGTTCTGGTACAATGCACCAGAGAATAAAAGAAAAGTCCATTTTCTTTTCATGTGACTGTACCAGATTTTCAAAAAATACCTTTCTTGTCAGCAGTGCTATTATTAGCTATTAGCAGTTAGTATTGAGCTTTAGGCAGCCCATAAAACAGTTAGAGAAATTATGGCAGATTCAAAGTAACAGTGACTCAAACTGAGCTAGTTAAGCTAACAGCTACTTACAGTGAATGAAACAATGACTTATAAATGACAGCAAAGTTCATTGTTTGGATGGTTTGATTTTTTTTTTTTTTGAAAGTGGAAATTTGCTCTTTGTAGATCAACTATCTAACTGTGTCTTATTCATGTCTCATTTGAGTTATTTTCTGTATCACATGCTAACACATCATGCTAACATTATTTTTTTACATTTCAAAATAAAGTCATAAAGTAAATCTTAAAATGATTCATGCCCCATTTACATTTAAATCTGCTTCAGCATAGTGGTAAGGTTTACACTATAAAATGCACTAATCAGCTTGATGACAATGATCCTACTTTGAATGGAGGAGCATACTAAGCACAAGTTTAAAAAATCAGAAGAGATAAGCAATATTTCTTATAAAAACAAAAAAAGAGAGACCTTTTAGTGTAAGTAAAAACACAAAAAGAAAACTTTGTCAATGTATTTTGGTGCTTTAAAAACCTTGGACAAGTATAAAAACTACAATGTGAACAAGTAAGAGCTGGACTGGAATATTCTGATATCAATTTTGTAAAGATTTACTTTTTATGATAAAGACCTGGGGTTTTACTTTTTTAAATTATGACAAAAATCTTGATACATCTTAATTCTTATCAATTCAGATCTTGTATTGTATTATGAGCTGAAAATATTATTATACCGCTACAGTTTCTATATTTTCTCTATATGACTGCAAGCAGATGCTTGTGACCCATTGGACCAGGGCTGACAGTGCTTGAGTAAGTCTCACACTTGTAAAACTATCCTTCATCATTTGTTACGGCATTTTGAGCTCCGGACGCTCAGTGAAACACCATACCTCCCAGCTCTGTAACGTTTTTATAATGCATAATGCCCTCTCCTCATTGGGCATGGACATCAAGTCTGCTGGTTGCCAATATCCCATTAACTGTGACCCCTCTGTGACAATGACAGATGATCAGTTATGCCTGTGTGCAGTCCTGACTATTAGTTAAGCCTGAAGAAGTCAAATAAATTGGTATTGTCTTGATGCCATTCTGCAGAATGTTTGCAGATTTTTACACTAGAGATAAGTGAGTCAACGTGCATTTATTTATTTATTTTTTATTTTTTTGTCTTTTCCCACCAAGGTGTCTTTTGTATCTCTAACACTCCAGGAAAGAGCTCGGTCATCAGGGACATGGGTAATAGCTCCCAGTGTGTTCTCTAATGTGAGAGAGAGCAGGAGGCATGCTGACCATAATCATATTAGGCAGCACTTCAGTAAATAAAGCAAAAGGACCTTCTCATCAAATCCACACAGCCACTAAGTGGGCCTCTAAGGCACTACAGCATTATACATGTGTGCATGTGTATTTTTAAAATATATAATAATTTCTTTGTATTAGACACCACAAAAGTCTTTAAGACAAGTAAGCATTTTATTCACATGAATGGTACGTGGTGCTTGCTGACAAACTCCCCGTCCATTACTAAATTCTTTATCAAGTTTTGAGCAGCATGTCCTTGCAGCCCTGAGCTGTTCAGGTTTGCTGTCCAAAGCTGTTTTAGACTACAGGGAGTTTGTGCATGAGGAAAATGCGACCTCGTTATAAAGAGAGATAGAGATGATTTTTGCATGCTGTCTTAAACATCCCAATGGTGTTTATTAGAATGTGGCCATAGGGGTCCTGCTCAGCCCAAAACCACTATTCCTGGACTGTTCTCAGTTCAGCAACTCAATATCAGCAAGACCTTTAACTAGAACGTACCAGTTTATTTTGCAGCAAGAGATTGGGATTCCTTAAAATCAAGGTCATACTAAGATTGTTTTTTTTTCTACTCTATGTTAAATTAAAAATATCCAATACAATAATCTGCAACTAGACTTAATCACATTGCTAGAGACACTTTCAACACACGGATTATTTTTGTTCCCATTCCTGTTTTTAGTTGCTAAGCCATCTTTTTTTTATTATTATTTTGTGGATTTCTACACATGTGCCTATTAAATCATTGTAGTTAGCTGTGACCTTCAGCTACACCAAGCTTTCTCTCCGACACAACTTCTCTATCTAGTTTGAGGTACCCCCAAGTTAAAATTGCCAACGTGTCAGTTAGTATCAAGCATTGCTTTGACACCAGGCCTAAACCCTGGAACTTCCCTGTCCTATTGGAATACAATGAAGCTACTCGCCTTTTATCTAAAGCCAGGCTCAAACATTATTAACCGATTGAAACCAAACCACGTATTTTGAGAGAATCATAAGAAAATATGTTTGTGGAAACTTGAGTTAGTAGTTAATCAGTGTGACATGCTTAGCAATTTTAAATTCTCTTGAAATGTCCTGTGACAAATACAATGCAGGGTTTTTCAAGCATTTCATATATTTTTTGAAGTATCTGCTGAACCAACCGATAACCTTCTATTGAATTTCTACATTTATGTATCCTTTGTATTTGTTGTTTTTCTATTGTCTTTCTTGACAAACTTTTTGTATGTAAGTTAACTTTACATATGTCTTAATCTTTTAGAACCTTCTGTTTGTTTTTAGTAATCAAAATTATCTAATTTTTAGGAAGAAGACTTGAAAAAAAAGCCCAGTGGTTAATTTTGGAACATTTACATTAATGTTATTTATTGTACATTATTTCTGCTTAATAAACAATTTTCAGTTTTAAATGATACATAAATCTGTACTATGATATTACCTTTTCAATAACTTAAGGGTGACAAAACCTCATAAAATGTAGTAAGATGTACATACAGTTACACTAATATACCATACAGAGTATAACAGGCTAACATTTGCTTGTAAATTATGTCACTTGTCAGGAAACATCACCACACTGCTTATAGTTATACATCTTTTACCTTAGCAAGGGTCATGAGGTTTTCTAAGCAAAACAAAAAGTGTATTAGGCGCTCTGGCCAGCTAACTTGCCTGCACAACAACACCTAGTATCATTGATTTTATTTATGCACCAAATGTTTGAGGTAGAAAATAAACCGAATGTAGACGCTAATGGGAACAGCTGAATAGGACTTTAGGCAGAGGACAATCAGGTTAAGGAAAACAGCTGTGAAGAGCAGTAAACAGTTAAGAGGCTGAAGGAAAGTGGATATTTAACAGCAAAATAAGGAAAAAGAACAAAACCAACAAGCCAAAAACAGAAGTAAGGAACGAATAAGCAAACATAAAGAAATAAAAAGATATGACGAGATCTAAATTGATACAAAAAACAAACAAACTAAATAATCTAAATAACAACACAGAAGAAAAACAAAATTCTAACAGCCAAAATCAAGACACTAAAATGCAATAGTGGCCTGCTGACTGACATAAAACAGCTTTTTGTCCTGGGCTGTTGAGACCATTCTGTGTCCAGTTTGTACTTCCCCCTCATGGGGATTCTCTCTATGGGTGAAAAGGTTTGAAATTAACCTAATAAGTCACAGTAGATCACAACTGAAGAAATGTAATTCTTTATGGAACCAAACAATAAATGATAAAACATTCCATATGCGTGCTATATTTATACAATTTTACAAGTCTTGTTTATATATAAAAAAACCAGAGAAATAGAAAAAGGTCACAGAAAAGTGGAAGAAAGACTTATAACAATAGTCCCAAATCAGAAAAATGTCCAGACTGAGATGGTTGAAGTGCTGAGATGCCTGATCAGACAGCATAGAAGGTTTTGGGAGGGTGTTTAGGAACTGGATCTTTAAACTCACAGTTTTATTACTGGAGTTCTGCAGCAACATACTGATGTCTGACAGCAGACCGATGGCTTGGATAATTTGCAGTCAATAATGGGCCATAGAGCAGCAGGCTGAATGGAATACTAACAGTGAGAAACATGCACAGATAGAAGCTCAGACTCGAAGAGCTATGTGTTCTCACTGAAGGGTCTTGTCACGCTGGGTTTTAATGACTCGAGCAGAGGTGGAGTTGAGTGTTAATAAATTTATTGAGGGATTGAATATGAACAGAACACGAAAGGAACCACACAGGGAACAACAGACAACGGAACAAAGCGTGATGGGAACTAAAGGCGCGGAGGCGGAACAAAAATAACAACAAGCGGGGAAACAATAACGTCGGAACCAAATGTAACAAACACAAAGACAATAAATAAATAAACAAACACCAACACGGGAAATAAGAACTAAACCAACAGAATACAAAACAATAAACAATAACGATCACGGGGGGAGGTACACAGGAGACAATAACTAGGACGCACAACACGGAAGGAGACAAAGGAA
>JAVLVB010000311.1:320873-339879 GCA_032876305.1 Orestias chungarensis | reverse complement strand
CTATTTGGGTGTACACCTGAGTAACAACCTCACCTGGAGCAACAACACTTCCATTCTGGTCAGGAAGGCGCACCAGCGGCTCTTCTTCCTAAGGAGGCTCAGTCGAGCTGGACTTGGGAGCTCAGTCCTCACCTCCTTCTACAGATGTGTGGTGGAGAGCGTCTTGTGCTCCAGCATCAACGTGTGGGATGGAAGCTGCTCTGCTGCAGACAGGAAAAGTCTGCAGAGGGTGGTGAAGATCGCACAGAGGATTGTTGGAGTCAGCCTCCCCAGCACCACAGACATCTACATCTCCAGATGCAGGAAAAGGGCCACCTGCATCAGGAAGGATCCCACCCACCCAACACACTCACTTTTTGTTCCGCTCCCCTCAGGCAGGAGGCTGCGGAGCATCAAGTGTAGAACAACCCGTCTGAGAAACAGCTTCATTCCTGAAGCTGTTAGACTCTTGAACTCATCCTGAACAAACCACTGCACGGACAATACAAAATGAACACCTTACTATACCCGCACTGAGACACTTTACTACCGTATATTCTGTATATTTTCTGAATATTCTATGTTCTATTTTATTTACTTTACTTCTATTTTATTTATTTTAATTTTTTAACTTATTTTATCTATTTTAATATTAGCTCTTGGGTGGAACTGGACCGTGAGAATATAATTTCGTTCCACCTCATGTACCACATGTGTTGAAATGATAATAAAGTCTCCTTGAATCCTTGAATCCTTGAATCCTTGAAACTAGACAGGGTGTCTGCCTCACAGACTAAAGCTGGAAGCTTGTTCCACAGGAGAGGAGCCTGATAACTGAAAGATCTACCTCCCATTGTGCTTTTAGAGATTCTAGGAACAATCAGTAAACCTGCAGTCTGAGAGCGGAGTGCTCTGTTAGGGAAATAAGGAGTACTCAGATCTCTGATATACGATGGAGCTTTATTAGTGAGGGCTTTATATGTCAAAAGAAGAATCTTAAAATCTATTCTAAGTTTGACAGGGAGCCAATGAAGGGAAGCTAAAATAGGGGAGATATGATCTCTCTTTTTAAGTTTCATCAGAACTCTTGCTGCAGCATTTTGGATCAACTGTAGACTTTTAATTACATTTTGTGAACTTCCTGCTAATAAAGAGTTACAATAGTCCAGCCTTGAGGTAACAAATGCATGGACTAGTTTTTCAGCATCTGTCCTAGAGAGAATATTTCTAATTAGAGAGAATATTTCTAATTTCAACCTTTACACCCAATCCTTCTCTAACACAATTGAATAAACTGGACGGCTCATCACCAGGTATCAGGTCATTTGGAAGTTTGATTAAGATGAGGATTGGAGTTGGGCGTCACAATTGATTAATCATTAGGCAGAAAATTCTGTCAAGCAGCAATCTGAACACTTCTAACCTCTGAAGGTGACTAAAAAAATCAGACAGGTTGGAAAGCTACAGAGTGCTGAACATTTCCATTTAACAAATCAGTGGACAACTATGGACAAATTAAAGCTGTTTTGGCCGAATACCTATTTTGCCTCAATGTCTTGAGCTAAATATTGTGCATCGTCTCTTGTTACAAGTAGGATGGATTGTGAAAGGTGTGGGCCACTTAATATTCTCACGTCAGTGTGTTTAAATGTTTAGTTTTTGGAATCATCGGCACCCTGTTTCCGCTGCATCCTATCTTTGACTTTTATTTCAGCCTCCACCCTCTTCCCTTTATTTACACCCGGTTCCTCCCGCCCCATCTTTCAGACTTCTTAGGTTAGTCTTTAAGGCTGCTTCAAAGCATCAGCTGCTGCAGTGTTTTTCTTTGGCTCGCCGACCTGCTGACACTCCCAAAGATCAGAGGTAATACTGGGCCACTCTTTCCTCTCCTCCTACGGCAGAAAAGAAAGCTTCCTTTACTCTACCCCATCAATTAATAATACTTTCCCACAGGACTCAAAGCTTGTGTACATAAGCAGCACACAACACTACAAACTGGGTCCACTTTTTATTTCTTCCTCCATTCCCCCGTCTCTCCTATACATAAAATTAGTAATTCATTTGTAGGGAGAGCAGATTTACTGATGTGCCGACAGGAACATATTTTTGGGCTCCCCGGAGGGCGTCGTTGCTGACTCGTGTCATATTTACTGTGTAATTGATTTTTAAACACACTCGTCTCTTCATTCCTGGACTAATCTCTTCATTCCTTTTTTTTCTTTCCCCCATTGCCGAAGACAGTTGATCCTTCCAGTCTCACTGTGTACCTTACAGTCAGACACACATTATGATGTCTGGATTTCAGTCTTCTCCATTATATAATATTCTCCTCAGCCCCTCTCTGGTATGTCACAGCAAAGCATTATTTCAAATACGGAAAACAGGAAAGAGTAGGACATTGGGACATAAGGAGAGTGATAGAGAGATATAAAAAACGGAAAATGATGACTACACCTAAGCCACTCTACTGCCTGCCTGCATAAAAATAAAAGGATCTAACAAATACCTCTCACAGTTTGGACAAATACCATCGTATTAAAACTGAATAAGGCTTTAGATAATCATCATAGTAAAATAATAAAAGTATTTTATAAAAGTGACCAGGGTTGCAACAAAATGTACTTGTCCATTTTACAGAAACCTAATATACAATAACAGCATGTATGTTTAAATTCATTTCAGCAAAGCTTGTGTTCTACAATCCTCGACCAAAGGTAAGAGTATCCAAAAAATCTATTGTTAAATTAAACATAGATTAAGAAATGTGGCTTAGAAACAGGCCTAATTCATTAAAAATGTTTATGTACCTTGGCCTTTTGCACTAACTACTTTTGCAGTTTTCATAAAAGTCTCTGTCAGGGACTCAGGTTTGGAGCAATGCTTTTGTGGAAAAACAAGAGTGGACACTTGGTGTTTCTGAGGGTTGCATATTTTAATAGTTCAGATGCCAAATATACCTTTGAATGCAGTAACATGCACAATGTGAACAGTTTTGGCATTACCATCGTAATTAATATATACAGTCTTTGACACAGTTGATCGCAGTATCCTCATAGTAAGGCTTGAACAAATTGTAGGCATCAAGGGAACTGAACTGGGCTTGTTTAAATCATATTTGTCTGATAGATCCCAGTTTGTTCATCTAAATGACAACATTGTAAGGTTACGTGTGGAGTACCACATGGTTCTGTACTTGGCCCAATTATATTTACTATATACATGCTCCCTATTGATAAAATCATCAGACAGCATGATGTTAATTTCCATTGTTATGGTGATGATACACAACTGTCTTTATCCATAAACCCTGATGAATCCAATGAGTTTGATAGATTACAGCCATGTCTAGAAAAAATAAAAATGTGGATTACTTTAAACCTGCTTTTGAACTCTGAACAGACAAAGGTTTTTATCTTTTGGACCAGAACCTCTAAAAAAGAAACTACTTAGTCAACCTTTTAAACTCAATATAATCAAATTGGCCTCTGGTAACAAAGTAAAGGACCTATGTGTTATATATGACCAGGATATGTATTTTAAGTCCCATATAAAACAAGTCTTTAAGATGTCCTTATTTAACCTTAAGAATATAGCCAAGATAAATATTTTCTCTAGGACTGATGGTTAAACACTATTTCATGCATTTGTTATTTTAAAGAATCAAGAATCAGTTTCTTTATATAGCGTCAATTTACAACAGATGTTCTATCAAGGCACTTTACAAGACAATCTGTATAAATCATAGATACATCATAAACAAATCAGTTCGAAAAATTTCCCAATCTAAGAACACCCAGCAGATTGCAAAATGTTATTGATTTACAGCATTCACTCCTCTGGAATCAGCAGACTGAAATAATGGCTTGTGTTATCATTGACTTTACAGCAATCCCTCATGCTGAGCATATATGTAGCGACAGTGGAGGGGAAAAACTCAGCCTTGTAAAGTGCTTTGAGATAACATCTGTTGTAAATTGGCACGATGTAAATTAACTGATTCTTGAATAGTTCGATATTTGGCTTCAAATTTGAAGCTGCATTATACAGAAACATTAGGAAATATGTGAATCTGTAAGTAATGAACTGTTAACAGTTGCTTAAAACTAGTTTAAATATTGTTATTGATTGCAGGGGTTGTGATTGCTTTTCATTTGTCCCAGATTATAAAGTTAAAATATAAGCATAGTATATTTTCTGTAAACTCAAAATGACTATTTAAAATCTAGTACCGTCAAGTATAAACCTCAAATTGAGCGGACAAAATGAAATCAAAGAAAAAACCATTTCCGAAAAAGAAAAGAAAAAACCAACTCCGTTACCCCTATTAAGCAATTATTAGCGGTCGAGACACAGTTAAATGGGAATACATTCTATAAACACCATTGTTAAAAGGCAGATGCTGCTGAAAGCTATTAAACACAACACTTTGTAGGAACAACATCTGAAAAGATCCCAGAGAAGGAACTGTGGCTGGCCAGCAGTCTGGGAAATGATTAGGTTATTTCCAAACCAATCCCATCACTATATAGTAAAAATAGTTTTCTACAGACAGCATGTAAGACAGCTCCAACATCATGAGTGTATTTAGGTTAATTATTTCTTAATGTTTAATAACTAATAAAATTGTGGAATGTTAAGTATATTTTTATAGATTCCAGGCTAGATTTACATAATGTGACAACCTTAAAAAGACCAGTTCATATTATCACACTCTGAAACAACAAACCATCAAACTATTATAGACTGTTTCTTTATTTTAACACCACTGCTTGATAAGATCTGACATTTTAATTAATACAAAGCAACACAAATAGGAATTCTGCTATTATTATAAATATACCTGATCTTTTACTATATCTATAATAAAATGTAATGTCAATTTTGGACTTTAAAATCCAAATAAAAATGGTAGGGGAGCTGGAGACTGCCTGTCTGCAGAGAAGGCTAAGTAAGCAGAGAAGTTACCTTAAGAAAAACACTGAAGGTCAAACAAGAAACTGCATGGCTGGCTCCAAAATGAGAAGAATTGTGAAGGGATAGACATGTGTTCACTCACACTGAAAGGTTTCCATTTTGTGTTATATGCTGAGAGTATTAAACTTTGCATTGATACGTTCAAAATACAAAATAGCAAAGAAGATCCATTAATCCATATTCCAATCCGCTTATAGCTGTGATGATCTAGATTTATAAAAAGAAAAAGACAAAAACAAAAGCAATTAATTAGTAAAATCCCTTTACATTTTTTGATAACATCATATGTAATGTTTACTTGGTTCCATTTGGCATAAAAACAATGAAATACATTA
The DNA here is from genome assembly GCA_032876305.1 of Orestias chungarensis. Lineage (NCBI taxonomy): Eukaryota > Metazoa > Chordata > Actinopteri > Cyprinodontiformes > Cyprinodontidae > Orestias > Orestias chungarensis. Next base: position 334,591 of record JAVLVB010000311.1, on the reverse strand, counting down.
AAGTGAAAACATAACTTAAAAAAAAAGGCTGCAATAACTTAGGTGTGCACATCATTACCTTCATTTACCTTTAACCGCCTTTTGCAGACTTCTTCAGGTTAGCCTGAAAAAAATGTGTCAGATTTTTTTCTGAACTCTTGTTAGAGTAATTTCATAAAGTTATAAAATTAGTGTTTTGTTGATTTCAGATACTTGCTATAACTTACTTTGACTTAAACGCCGTTCTTAAATCGCAGGAAACCCCGAGGAGTTATTCGTGTCACAGTGGGAACACAGCGATCTGCAGTCCTGTTTTTGTGTTAAATGGATGGAATTGTGGACAAAATTTAAGGGCTGATTATAACATGTTAACAAAGTATGTTTATTTAAACTGGAGGTTTGGGTTGGAATAAAAGACCTCCGTCTGTTAAACCTGTTTTTCTGTATAGACAGTAATTTTAAAATATTTATATATAATAGAAGGTAGTTTTCCCCTAGATTTAGTTGAATTCTTAACTAATTATAATGAGCCACATGTTGTGTATTGTCTCATATCCTGAGCTTGATGTATTATTAATAGGGATGCACCTATACCGACACTGGTATCGGGTATCATCCCGATACCAGGCTTCAAGTACTCTACTCGTACTCATAAAATTACCACCGATACCACGACACCGATACCACCCGCGGTGCAACTATTGGGCATGGGTGGGCCTTATTGCGTGATCTCTGTGCCACCAGGTCCGCGGGCACAGATCCACCTGAAGGAGCAACAACCGCAAGCGTGTGTGCAGGAATAGCAGGTAAGCACGCCTGCTCAAAGGGGCCCAGACACGCGCTCATCTCCGACAAACCGACCGCTCGCGTAGCTCACTCCACGTCCGCAACTCTAATTGTATGCAAATGAGCCACGCTCCCAACTAATCAAAGACTGGCCTTTTTCCTCCAATTAAATAATTCCTTCCAAATACATAAAGTTGATTGATACTCTCAGACTCACTAACATTTCAGCAGAGCTGCGAGTGTAGACACAGAGCCGAGCGCGAGCAGAGCGAACGAGCGAGCAGTTTGTCAGAGTTGAGCCCAAGCCTGAGGAACCCATGAGCGAGGGCGCCTGAGATTCACACACACACGCCCACAACCATTGCTCCCCCAGACAGCTCCGCACCCGCAAACCTGGCGGCACAAAAACAACGCCACACTTAGTCGCTGTCCTCAGTACGGCAAAAAAGCATTTCAGTATTTCACAATTTTGTTAAATTTGTGTTTGTACTGTATGTTTGCACATAATAGGGAATGTTGTTCAAATAGCAATATCTGTGGAAAAAGTAAAAAAAATCCAAAGTAACTATATGTGTAATGACATAAGTACTCGGTATCGGTGAGTACTCAAATGCAACTACTCGTACACTACTCATTTTGGGGAAAAAGTGGTATCGCTGCATCCCTAATCATTGCACACCTAATGGAGAGTTAACCTGCTCTTTCAGAAGTGCTTGATATCAGACATCTATTTTAAAGTTTAAATTTGGGGCTGAAATGATTAAATTAAACCTTGTAAAAATGGTAATAATAGTTTTGCACAGACCTTTAGTGGGGCTAAATGTGCTACTCAAAAACATATAAAAGATAAATATTTTTTTGTGAAACACCACATGAGTCAGCTTAACATTGCCACTGGATATGTATGCAGTCAGATTGAGTGGGACAGAGATTGGATGAAGGGACAACAGTAAGAAGAAGACAAGAGAGCAAAACCTTCCATCCTTAGGGGAGGTGCAAGGCTCTTCTAATCAATCCATGGAGGCATTGTAAAATCAATGCCCTGTATAATTAGGGCAATCCAAAGGTAAATAAAAAGCCTGCTCTGCATTTTGCCTCCATTTGCACTAAGTCTTAGCTTTCTGCTATTATAATGCCTTCAATGTAAACAGCTTTAGGTCACAGTTACATTATTTCAAATTGGTTGGAATAATTGAAAAACCTCAAGGTCCACGCTATTCCGCTTGTCACATAGTGCAATACCCTTAAAGGTAACATTGTTCAATGATTAACTTCAGCCGAGCTGCTTCTTTTAAACAAGCTGATGGTATTTTGAAATAGGTTTTAACTTTCACATATGAGCTACAATCAGTGCATGTCAAATCGACTGATATCAGATGGACAGCTGTGTAAACATTACCTAGATGCCCCACACCTACAGTAGATCTTCTGACACAGACACGCTTATTCGATTATTTTTCTTTTTTATGTGTTTTTAAATATAGGACTTGTTCCTTCATTTTGATCCCAGCAATTAAATTTTGGAATGTCCACACAAATATTATCCGCATCACATCTGATGCTTTGCAATTTTATTTGATTAAAGAATGATATACTTATCCCAAACAGATCAAATGTTTTGGTAACTTATATGATCTCAATTATTTTTAAGAGGTTAATATGTCAGTAGTAGATACCAGTCAGCAGCTTTTAATTGTAAAAACAAAAACAAATAACAACAACGTTGCTACCATGGTTATGCATCACAACAGCTGTCCCAAAAACAGAGAAAATATGGTGCCTCCATTCCTTGCGTTTAAAACTCCCAAAGACATTTTGCCTTTTACATCCTGACCACTTTAGTTTTTTCATGACTGAATGTTACTTACTGCCCTCTGGGGACAATTACTGGAATCAACAGGTTCACTATTGGTGTTAAAATAATAACGGTTGTACGGTGTATTTAAAAATAAGCTCAGATGATAGGAATTAGAACATTTAATTTAGCTTTGTAATGTCTAAGTTAACTCCGCCAAGGATGGTCCCAAACCCGGCTGCAAAAGAAGGAGGCTTGGGCGTGGAGCTAGCTACCCCACCATTTAAAAAACTTTCTAGCTACACAACTGCCAACAAGAATGCTAAAAGACACTGCAGACTCAGGAGAATATTGACCTCCAGCTGGAATGTGTATGACGTCCGACAGTGAAAGCCAGAGTCTTCTGTAAGCTGTCAGGCAGAAGACCATGGTCTCCACCATCACTACAATGAACGTCCGGACCATGTGTGAGACTGGGAGGACAGTGCAAGTGGCCGCAAAGATGAGGAAGTTTAGCTTAACTGTCCTAGGAATCGGCAAATTAACATGGACTGGTTCTGGGCAGAAGTGGCTGACTTTCGGCGAGTTACTGGTGACAAACAAGAAGATGCTGCACACACCCAGGGAATGGCCCTGATGCTTTCCAAGTCAGCACAGAGAGCGCTCTTTGGGTGGGAGGCGCACAGACCACGAATCAGGAGAGCCTTGTTATGGATGTAAGATTTTGTATGTATGATTCTGTGACTGCTTCTAATAATCTCTTTACTGGACTTAGTAAACATCTGTCCTTGTTGTTTATCTGCTGCACCACTCACTGGTACAGCTTACACAACATAACTGCTGATCACATAGACGCAACACATAGTCAAGGATAAACTGATACAAGAGGATGACACGCTTTAGGAGGGTTAGGAATGAGGAATAGATAAAAGCAGGACACGCGCTTCATTCTTTGCTTCATTTTGTTCATCCTTATGATGTGCTAAGTGGAGTTTGGTACCGATGATGAATATCACTCTGTATCTGTTCCATTGGCATAATTGTACACTGATTACCTTTATATTAAATGTTGATTTTATACTTAACCATTTCTCATTATTTTTACAAGGTAAATACTTTGCTGGTTTTACTGGTTGGGTCTCGGAACTGGATAGGACGGACCTGGATGAAGTAAGGGGCTGAGACCCACTTTCACAACAGCCTCCCTCCATGCAAAGAAGAAGAGGTTACCAACTGAGGGGAAGGAAGGCTACCTCATCAAACTTGCCAAGAAAGGCGACCTCACTTGCTGCTCCAACTACAGAGGGATAATGCTGTTGTCCATCCCAGGGAAGATGTTTAAACACATTTTGATATACAGAGTGCAAGATGCTGTTGATCTGCATCTTCATAAAGAACAAGCTGGCTTCCGAAAGGAGAGTTCATGCACGGAACCAAATCACAACCCTGCGCATCATTCTGGAGCAGTCCTTGGAATTTAACTCTAAGTCAACTTCATTGACTACTATAAGGCGTTTGACAGCGTTGACACGCAGACCCTCTGGAGACTACTGAGACTCTACAGAAGGTCACCTACTTCATCAGGATATCGTAAGAAGGAATGAACTGCAGAATGGTACATGGCAGACAGCTCACCGACGCCTTCGAGGTAAGAACTGGAGTGGGGCAAGGCTGCTTACTCTCGTCCTTCCTGTTCCTGCTGGCCCTAGACTGGATCATGAAGACATTCACAGACCAGAAGCAAAACGGTATCCCGTGGACACTCTGGAAGCTGTTGCACAACTTCGACTGCGACGATCTGGCTATTCTCTTCCACACCCAACAACAGATGCAGGAAAAGACCAGCATCGTTTCAGACAACTTAGCTAGACTGGGCTTCAACATCAACAGAGGGAAGTGCAAGGTGTTTACGATCAATGCATCCAACAAGGAACAGATGCAGACTTCAGAACCCACAACGGTAAAGCACGAGCACCCTTTCATCAGCTGAAGAACATCTGGGGATCCAGTAAGACAAGCATCACCACAAACATCAGGCTGTTCAACACCATAGTAAAGAAAATACTACTATACGTATCAGACACCTGGAGAACCACCATCACCACCATGAAGAGAATCCAGGTATTCATCAACATCTGCTTCAGGAAAACCCTAAAGATCCGCTGGGCTGACAAGATCAGCAATGAAGAACTGTGGCAAGAAACAAAACAGCAGCATGTTGACCAAGACATCTTTCAGAGACACTGGCAATGGATTGGTCACACCCTCCGCAAACCTGCATCCAACATCACCAGACAATCCCTCACCTGGATCCCCCAAAAGAGGAAGAGAGGTTGACCTACAAATACCTGGCACTAAGACCTTGATGCAGACGCCAAGCAGATAGGCAAGACCTGGGGACAGTTAGAGAGACTTGCCCAGACCCGTGATGCCTGGAAAGAGCTTGTTGGCGGCCTATGTCCCAGACGGGACCACAGACTGAAGTGAAGTGAATGTATAACTTATTTTTAATTTGAAGTCATGATGATTCTGTTAATATATAAAACTAAAAACTGTTGCACTAATCCACATGTATCGAAACATCTTCGGAGCCATAATAGGTAAATGAAACGTAAGGTGCAAACACAAGGAGCAAAAAGTTAATGTTTCCACAACTCCTGGTCAGTATCAAATTCTACTTAAAATCAAATTATTTTTTGAGTCACATTAGGTCATATTATGAGCATAAAAAAACACACACAAAAACAAAATTCTTAAAATAAAACAAGGGAATAAAATCTTTATTTAAAAAAAAAAAACAGTTTTTTGCCAAAGAATAATTTCTGACTGCATTTTCTTATTTTTTTATAATCCTTTTTAAAACGTATATCTTAATCAGTAAAACATAAAGGAACAAAACAAAAGTTACTACTGTAACTAGGGTTCTATGAATCCCGGATGAACGCCAGAGGCGGTGCTTCAAGCACTGAATGATCATTCTTGCACATGCGCAGGTCGAGTACTAATGACAACAAATCACCTGTGACCTGCCGGGGACCCGTGTGACTTTATATAGTCACATGGCACCCGGCGTTCAATCCCTCAACCTTCTCGCAAGAGCAAGGATTCCGAGGGACCAAGCACACTGGCGGTCATCCGGGATTCATAGAACCGTAGTTACAGTAGTAACTTTCATTCTATTTCATCCCTACTGACTGCCAGAGGCGGTGCTTAAAGCACTGGATGACTTATGTCAACAAGGTCTCGAGGAATCGGAAACATCCAAGGGATAACCACCACATTACCCACCCTAATGTGATGTAGAGGAATGTTGCTCCAGAAGTCCTTGAAGGGGATGGGTCACATCCATATATACCCTGTAAAACCGAGGAAAGGTACTAGTTGACTTCTAGGAGGCCGCACGGCATATAAAGTCCAACGGCATCCCAGTCATGGCAGCAAACGAGGTTGACATGCCCCTCGCAGAGTGGCACTTCACTCCTACCGGCAGTGGCCGGTCCTGTAAGGCATAAGCTTTGGAGATCAAATCCACAACCCAGTGTGCAAGTCACTGCTTAGAAAGTGCCTGACCTTTCCATGAGCCAGCGTAGCAAACAAAAATGCCATTTGTCTGTCGGAATGATGTCATGGCATCGATATATGCCTCAAGGGCACGAACAGGGCACAGGGGTTCAGAGGAGGAACCTCTGTCAAACCGGGCAAGAGGCTGGGTACTGCTTGTTTCCCGTGACACCTTAGGAATAAATGCTACATCAGGCCACAGTGTGACACCTGAGCCATCAGGATTCCACCGGCAGCAGGGCTCGGCTATCAAGAGAGCCTGCAATTCCCCCACACGCTTTGCAGAAGCCATCGCGAAGAAGGAAAGCCGTCTTCATTGAGAGCCATTTGAGGTCTGCAGATGCCAAGGGCTCAAATGGGACGGACCGAAGAGCCTCAAGCACTAGAGAAAGGTCCCAAGCCGGTGCTACAGGGCGGTTAGGTGGGTGCAAACGCCGAGCACCTCTCAAAAGTACAACGTCCTTGTCACGGCCCACCGAACAACCATTCAGCCCGTCATGCAAACAGGAAATGGCAGCCACATACACTTTTAAGGTGGATGGAGACCAGCCCTGATCCAGTAAAGCCTGCAGGACGGTCAGTATGTCAGATACTGAACACTGCACCGGGTCCCGCCCTTTATCACGGCACCAGGTCGCAAAGGCCGCCCATTTGTTAGTATAAACAGCAAGTTTGTAAGGCACCCATCCACTTGCCATTGTATGCCCTACTGACCCAGTGTATCTGGAAAAAGTGGAACCCGGCCTCCAGAGCTGGAACCGGTCTGGGTTGGGGTGAAAGATCCGACCCCCCATCTGGAAAGGAAGATCCCTCCTGGAGGGGAGACGTATTGGCGAGCCAGAGCTGAGCTCGGGCAGTAGAGGAAACCAAGTCCTCGCTGGCCAGAAGGGGGCCACCAGCAGAACCCTGTGCCCCTCCTGACGAACCCTCAGGAGAGTCTGAAAAAATAGGCTGAATGGTGGAAAGGCATAAAGGAGGGTCCGGGGCCATTCGTGTGCCAGCGCATCGTGTTCCAGAAGGCTGCTGTTGTCCAAGGAGAACCAAAGGGGACAGTGAAATGTGTCCATTGAGGCAAAGAGGTCCACATCCGCCCTGCTGAAAACCTTCCAGATGGACTCCACAACTTCTTGGTGAAGCTTCCATTCCCCAGGAAACGGCTTCTGGCGGGATAGAAAATCAGCCGGCATGTTCTGTGGCCCGGGGATGTAGGCTGCTCTGAGGCTGGCCAAGCATGGGGCTGCCCAGGGCAGAAGCCGTTGAGTCAAGCACAACAGTTTCCTTGACCTGGTCCCCCCTTGGTGCATGATGTGAAAAACCACAGTGGTGTTGTCCGACCTCACCAGCACATGCTTCCCCCGCAAACCTGGAAGAAAGCTCAGAAGGGCCAGAAGCACAGCCTTTAATTCCAGAACATTGATGTGTTCCCTGCTCTGCCACTGGGACCACGTCCCCTGTGCCATTTGACTTCGCCAGATTGCACCCCAGCCCGTGGAGGTGCATCCGTAAACACAACTTCCCAATGACATGGAAGGGAACCGAGCGGAACCCCTGTCGTCATAAACATCCTCACCCTCCATTGAGACAGAGACTGAAGACACTAAGGCCCCACCCGAAGTCGTCTAAGACGATGAGTTTTCCTTGCGGAGTCCAGATTCAAGCCGTTCAACCACATCTGGAGGGGCCGCAATGACAGCAGCCCCAGGGGCAATACGGTGGATGCAGCCCAGGCCACGCCCAGGAAGATAGTCTCCTGTGAGGGAGTCAGACTGCTTTTCTCCATCTTCACCTGCAAGCCCAAGCATCCCACATGATGGAACACAAACCGAGCATCTCGAACCGCCTGATAGAGTTTTGTGGCACAAATGAGCCAGTTGTCCAGATACGGGAGGATCCTCCATCCTTGTCTTTGCAGAGGAGAGAGGGCCGCTGTGACACATCAGGTGAACACCTTGGGAGACAGTGAAAGTCCGAACGGGATGACCCTGAACTGGAAGTGCCTCCCTTGAAAAGCAAAACGACAAAACCGCCAATGGGGTGGAGCGATCGGAACATGAAAATAAGCATCCTTGAGATCTATGGAAGTGAACCAATCGCCCGGGGAAATCGCCTGCAATACTTCCTTGGTGGTCAGCATACGAAAGGGCATGACCTTCAAGTACACATTCAGGCCCCTGATGTCCAAGACTGGACATAGGCCCCCGGTCTTCTTCGAAAACCAGAACATATGGAATAAAAGCCCCCCTTGATCCAGAAGTGGGTCCACAGGCACTATAGCTCCCTTGGCCAGCAAGGATCAAATTTCCTGGTCCAGTGCCTGTGCCTTCAATGGGTCGTGGATCACAGTCGTCCTGACCCGGCCAGGGACAGGTGGCCGGCGGTGGAATTGAAGATGGTATCCCTGGGACAGGGAGGACAACACCCACAAGTCCCACAAGGGTGTGGGCAGCCCAGAAGTCGAGTTGTTCTGGGGTCACTGGTTGGTGATAAATTCTGTGAAGCCCTGCCAGCTGCTGCCTTGTTCGAGAGGGCTGAGCAGTATTGTCCAAGGCATCCAGTGCTGCAGAGCCAAAAAGTTCCCCCGGAACCACAGGTAGGGCCCGGAGGGTTCTCCTACAAGGCTCAGTAAGTGGTGACTGCGCCAACCAGACATGGCGGCGAGCATGAACCAGTGTGGAGCGCGTGCGCCCAAGCTCCCTCGTCATGAGAGCAAAGGCCTGCAGAGATGCATCCACCAGGCCTTGGATGGTGTGGTCCAGTGGAACAGAGTCCAAAGAGGAAGACAGGGCCAGAATAAGATGGGAGAGAGAGAGTTCCCAATCCGGCCCCACAGTCATAGGCCTTGTTGAGAAGGTCATCAGTAATACTGCACTGAGGCGGTGGACAACGGGCATTGGGCTGCAAAGCCTCATCAGGGGAAGAGGGGAGCAGGGGGACAGAGGAGCCAGTTGAGCCAGCCTGACCGATCGGGGCTTAACGCAACAGTTGGGACAAGCGTTATCCGACAGCGCCTTCCGGAGATGTTCCACACAGAGACAGGTGGGACACAGGTCATGCCCGTAGTCGGGCTGAAGCGGAGCCAGACAGGTTGAGCAGCATAAATTATCCAGCATCCTACTGCTAAAAGGCGTAATTAGTCCGCCACCAACAAGAAGTCAACACGGGCAGAAAATGCCACTGGCGACTCCGTCGTAGGGAAAATCACTTAGAGGCTTATGAACTCAGTATGAGCAGAAACGCCACCGGTGAGTCACAGAGTCACAGCGATTAATGCGGCAAATCAAAGCGAACAGTAAACTGCTGCCGAAAAAAGAAAAACACTTTACCAGTCGTCGCAGGGGCGATCGCCAATCTGGTAAAGGCGACAAACAGCTTGTGCAGCCCCTGGAGGGCGAGACTTACCCGCAGCTACAACCAAACTCGGTCACGGGGCTACTAGCAACAAGCAGCCAGGAAAACAGTGTCAGAAACAGAAGCAACCAGCTTCATACAACCACAAGCCCGTACTCAACACACCTGCGGCGAGAAGAACAAAGTGATTGAGCGCCGGGTGCCATATGATTATATAGAGTCACGTGGGTACCTGGCAGGTCACAGGTGACTTTGTTGTCATTAGTACTCGACCTGCGCATGCGCAGGAATAATCATCAGTGCTTGAAGAACCGCCTCTGGCGGTCAGTAGGGATGAAATAGAACTGATGATAATTCAGATGATGGAGTAGACTGTTGCCAGGTAACCTGGAACCATTCAGGTAGATCTCAGCACTGAAACTGGAGAATTCAAGATGAAGTTTTACTGCCAAGCTTTGTCAAATGGAGGCACTACAGCAACAGACCAATGAAAAAGCTAGGCAGCTGGAGTCTGAGCTAATTGATGAAAGAAAAAAGGTGCTGGATGTGGACCTTTTTTTAAATAGAGAGGGTGAAGCTGCACCACTCCCCCAAAATTAGAAAGACCCAGAGGTAAAGGTTTTAAGAGATGAAGTCTTGAGGTTGACATCTGTGATAGAAAACCAGCAAATTGAGCATAAAGACTTGGTTGCTCTTCTGTACAACGAAAGGATTAAGACAAACAAAGACCGTTGGGATGCCATAAGAAGGGCTGACCAGCTAAAATTGTCACTGTTGGCAGAGAAGAGCAGAGCAACAGAATCTGAGACATGTTTAGCCAAGCAAATGGAAGAAACCTGTAAACTACAATCTGCCCTGGACAAAATAGAGGTACAAAGTGGGAGAAGGAAAAAGTTGATCTTCTGACCAATAATCAAGAAGCAACTGAGGTGCAACAGCTGAAAGATTTTTTGTCAAAGATTTTCAAAAGATTTAAGAAAGCTCCACCTCAGTCAGAAAACTAAGCTCTCCAAAACTACACGCATCCACACACCCAAACACACAAACAAACGCAACAAACTTACATAACCCCAACTCCCAAACCTTTATCTGGAACTTTCCTCCCTGAATTTCTGTTTTATTTTTCCCTGGCAGGTTTCTTGTATAGAGGCTGAAACAGAACCTTAACTGTTTAACAGAATCAAAATGCCTTGAAAGCCAGATGAAGAACCACAAACCCACAGCAGCAGTAAAATCACATGAATAATTGATGTTTTTTCTGGTTTGAAATTACTTACCTCTTTTCCACCTGACACTTGCGGCAGATATCTGTTATTCAAACAATTTGTCTATGAAAAAGTACTGCCTCCATATCAGGACCTTTTTTGTGGGACCTGGTAAATGGAGCGGGGATGCACAGTGGTCATCACTGTTGCCTTGCAATTGGAGAAAAATTCAGAATCTTCTCCATCTTCATCCATGGGTTCTCTCTGGGTGCTCCGGCTTCCTCCCACATTCCAAAAAATACTCTTTTTAAGTTAATTTGTCTTTGTAAATTGGGTTCATCGTCTGCATCAGTGTTTATTATTATTATTATTATTATTATTATTATTATTATTATTATTATTATTATTATTATCCCTTCTCTTTGGGAAACCATGTGATTGACCTGCCCAGCTTATCCCTCCTCTTCTACCCTTCACCCTTCCATACTTTCTGTTTTTACCCTTCAACTTTCTCCTTAAAAATAATATTTCTTACCCCCACCCCCCCACACACACACACACATACAAACAATACACACAACATATTTACAGCATAATATATTTTTATGAATTTTTACAAAGACTTATACTTATCAAGCAATGATCCATTAGATATAAAACTTGAAGAATTTCTTCTCGACATTAATATTCCAAAATTACAACAAGAACAGGTCAAGATGTTAGACTCTCCTCTGTCAGTTGGTGAGCTCCATGAAGCCTTACTACAGTTTTCTGATAATAAAGCTCCAGGACCAGATGGTTTCCCAGCTGAGTTCTACAAGGAATTTTGGACTATACTAGCACCAACATTCTATAGGATATCTGAAATCAAAGAGAAAAACAAGGTTCCCTCAAATATGAATTCTGCTAATATTATTTTGCTCCACAAACCAGGGAAAGAACCGATACTCCCATCCAGTTACCGTCCAATATCCTTGATTAATGTAGATCTCAAAATAATCTCAAAAGCTCTTGCTAGAAGACTAAAAAAAGTAACACCTCTTTTGATACATCCAGATAAAACAGGCTTCATAAAGGGAAGACGGTCTTCCACTAACATGCGCAGACTAATTAATATTATAGACTATTCTACTATCAATAACCTGGAAGCCGTAATTGTTTCATTAGATGCAGAAAAAGCATTTTATCGTGTAAAATGTAAATTTGTGTTTGCAGTATTAGACAAATTTGGGTTTGGTTCATCATTTATAAACTGGATGAGAATTCTGTACAACTCTCCAAATGCTTGTGTACGAAACAATGATCAAAATTCTCCAACCTTTAGTCTGCAGAGAGGCACCCGACCAGGGTGTCCACTGTCCCCGTCACTCTTTGCACTATTTATCGAACCCCTAGCAGCTGCCATCAGAGAAAGCAGAGATATAAAAGGCATTCAGTCCAACAATATTGAACATAACATAAGTCTATATGTGGATGATGTATTACTTTTCCTCCAGAACCCACGGGTCTCTCTAACTAACACTATTGCTCTAATGAACAAATTCTCTGCACTTTCTGATTACTCAATTAGCTGGTCAAAATCTATAGCTCTGCCAGTTAATTGCAGTCCTCTGTATATATCAACTAATATGCGGAAGTCAGGAAACATCAAATACCTGGGAATAAACATCTTGCCCAGGCTCTCAGAGCTGACAAAACTAAATCACATTCAACTTCTTACAAGGTGGAATCCCCTGCCTATATCACTCATGGGCAGAGTAGCCACTATAAAGATGATTGTCATACCTAAAGTAAACGACCTATTTTCAATGATTCTCACAAGGCCATCCTCTGCTTGGTTTAAGTCACTAGACTCCTGTAATTCAAAATTTTCATGGAAAAACAAACCACCAAGAATCAGCCTTAAAACACTACAAAAAGGTAAAGATTGTGGTGGTTTAGAATAACCAAACTTTCAGCACTATTTTCTAGCTAATAGATTGCAATACATCTCACATTGGTTTCAAAGTAACCCACGAGATGAAGAATGGATGGATATAGAACAAACATTCTGTGATAATCTGGAAATCTGTGATTTACTATTTATTAGCCCGAGCATTAAACATCATAAATGCTTTAAAAGCATCAACATTAGCTCCTCTCTGACAGCCTGGTGGGAATTTCTTAAAATAACAAAATCCTCACTCTTTCCATGTAAATTAACACCCATTTGGAACAACCCTGACATCCTGCAAAACAAAAAAATGCTAAACTTTACAGTATGGAAAAACAAAGGAATCAAGACTCTGGAGCACATAGCTCAACATGGTAAATTTTTTTCATATGATACACTTATAAAACTATATGGAATAAATAGCAACAGATTCTTAGAATACCAACAAATAAACACAGTAATTAATGAAAAATACATTGTTGAGCAACTAGATCTACAACTCTTTGCAGGGTAGCAGAATTCTTAAACATTTGCTCTCCAAAATACCTTTCAAAAATATACAAACTATTATCCAAGATAGATAATTCCATTTCTTTACCATCTTTAAAATGGGAGATGGACTTATCGTTAGAATCAGATCACAATTTTTGGTCGCTAATATGCTGTAACACCTTTAGAAACGTAAGAAACCCAAATCTACAACTTATACAATATAAGATTCTTCACAGAACTCATTACACAGGACAAAGGTATTTTGTTGGGTCGCTGAGTTGCCCGGGTGAGGTTTGGGGGGCGGGGCTGGGGCTCTGGCGCCTGGGGTACTCCTGCGCATGGTTGTGGGATTCGCCTGTGCCCGGGGGGCTCGGGTAGCCTTGGACGTGCCGGCATAGTGGTGGGTCGCTGCGGTTCTCTGCCTAGGCGATGTACTCTGGGGTCTATTTTAGGTCTGCAAGGCTGGGGGGGAGCTCCACTGTCTGCAAACTGTGGCATGCTTCCCTCACCCCCCCTTCCCTACCATTTTAATTACATCTTAGTCATCAACATTTTGGACTAGAGGGGGGAGGGGAAGGGTCTTTCTGCGCCCCTGTTTCCTGGGTGCTATTCGAGGTGG
>JAVLVB010000311.1:275667-305529 GCA_032876305.1 Orestias chungarensis | reverse complement strand
ATTCATGTTTCTTTTGATGTTAGAGGGGTGGGCATGGAACAGGGGCTATACATTTCCTGATAAGGCCTGCTTATTCTCTCTCTGGAAGCTGGATCAAAGGGGCCTGTGATCTTTTGTTCCTGTTAATGCACAGTGAGGGGTCCGTGAGACGTCTGAGAGGAGGGGGAGATAAAGGTTTCTGCAACAGATGGTGTAAATCGCATGTATATGTTATGTGACTCCCTAATCTCAATAAAGCAGCCTGATGCTGGGCTGAGACCTCAGACCCGAGTGAGCCATTGCACTAGAACGGCCTCGGCTCTCCCTTTCGGCAGAAATGAAACTTGGACGATCCCCAAGATGGTTTTTTGGCTGAGGGGATCTGAGTTTATATCTTTTATTTGCACATTGTGAGAACCTGAATACGCTGTCCTGAGATCAACCAACCTGGGGAAGTCGAGGTGGACTTCAACATAAGCAATGGACTTTAAACCTGGCATGGGTAGGAAATCAATTAATCTGAAGATTTATATTCCCTTCATACCAATATACATTCCATACACAAAAAGATTATTGATCATGGGCAAGACATGACAAAACTATTGACTAAAGAATACAGGTAGGCTTCAGCTAGACAGTTTGTTTTTTTTAAAGTTAAAATCTCGCAGGGATATTAAAATAGCTACAATAACTCGCCTAAGTGTAACAGAAGAAAGAGAACTTGGCAGTTTTGATAGCAACCTAATTTCATTTTCTTAAAAAAGAAATTTGTCAAGTTTTTTAAGCTTCTGACCTACATAAACAGAGGACTCTCAGGAATAGATATTGAAACAGTTTATTGAATGGGTGCAAGTGATCTTCTGACAGGGATTCAGCGGACTCGAGTGGAAACGGCTGAAGCGACAGGAGATGGCAGGAAAGAGCTGGAACGATGCAGGAGACTGGAAACTTCTGGAGGTTGAGGACAGAGAAGGTGACTGTAGTAGTGGGGAGAAGATGATTCTTAGGAGACAGTCTTACTTGAAGTAATGGTTGTTGACGCCAGGGAGAAGTGAGCGGGCTGAGGTTTCCAAGAAGACGGTCCAGAGAGGTTGGTTGTCCACGGGGTGCATAGATGGCTGGAGCGAGCAGACCGAGCTTAGCTGAGGAGGTGGCGGGAACCAGATCCTTTTGACATTACGATGTTTTGAGCATCTTATAGGATTTCTTTGCAGATAATGTTAGTCTGCACTATTAATGTAATTGATAATTTTTACAGAGTTTACAAATAACACAGATTAGTTACCCAGTGGTGGTATGCCCCTAAATAATGTCCTTTATGGCTACAAATCTAAAAGGAATCGACTGAAAATGAGAATGTTTTGCTACTTAAGGAGGAATTGAATGAAGGGATGGTAATCAAATTTACATTTAATAGTAATTTTAGACTTGTAAAAACCATCTGCTTGTTCTACACTTTGCATCATACAGATATTCTGGACTCTTTTTGGAAATTATTGCTTGCTTGAGGCAGAGCATGTCAAAGTTTTAAACCATTGCATCTAAAATGGCGAAATCACTCACAATATAACTTGATGTATGTACTTACGTCAGGTTTTAGGCTTAACAGAATCTTTTTGGAAGTTGGGTGCGCTGTAAAAAATCATCAATTACTGCGAAGAGATAAGTGTTGTGCTCAAGGTAATGGGCCATGACATCTTTTCCAGGATTTAATGTCTTAAACATTCCTCTTTGGTAATAATTACTCTGTATTAAGCATGGCGGACACTGAATCTGTGACTTCACCCATTCCCAAGACAGCAATTGCAATACTACAAACATAGGCAGACAAACAACTCCAAAATAGCTCAGAAAATGTATTTCCTCGTTCACAACTTTAAATCTTTAGAAATTGAGCTCAATCCTGTCAGGGAATGGTTTGTTCTTGGCTGGTGTGTTGCTGTGTCTTTCTGTTTTCTCACCAGGGGTGCATTTCCTGGAGGCTGTCTCCAAGCTGTAGCTGCTGAGCTGGCAGTCCTGTGGCTACAGGTGCTGCCAATCACCTCATCAAGCAGTGGAAGATAAAGGGAGCGGCTTGGCAGTCACTCAGCGCCTGGTTATTGACCTTTTACTCCCAAGCCCTCTCTCATGTGCACTCTCTCATGTCTTGAGTTGCTTTGGTGTATCACCTGTCCCTACTAACTACTCTCGTGTTTGCAATTCTCAGGTTCCAGCTCAAGTACTCCTCTCAGAAGAGAACATTACATACCCCACTACAGAAAGATAAAGACTTAAGACTTCACTCACTGATGACCAGCCATCCTCAGACTCCTCTCTCCTCCTGGGTTCGCTCATGCTCCCAGCCCACCCTTGACCTCAACCGACAGTCTCCATCATCCATCCACGCCCTCTTCTCTCGACCAAGCCACTGAGCAGCAACACACAACAATCCAAGTCAACCAGATCCGGTAATCTCTCCCGGTAAACTCTCCACCACCTTAGTTGCTCTCATCATCTCTCGGATCAGTCAACTCACCTGTCTGTCTTCCTCAAGAGCTCCTAGTTCCCCTTGTCACCCGCAGCCACTCCGAAGATCCCCATCCACATCTCCAAGATTATTTTCAATAAATAAACTTACCTGATCAGTTGTCTCTTGAGTAGTCTTCCTGCATATAGGTCGGAGCCCGTACTAAAACCATAACAAATCCAAGTCGGAGCATTAAACAAAGATGAGAATCAAACAGAAGTGCTTAGGAACACAATAGCAAGGCTACAATACATAAAAAAAGATCACTGCTTTATCTTCTGTAAATGCAGCTCTGTGTCACTCGCCACTTTTTTAAGGATGAAATATCAGATTATCTTTCTTTTAGGCAAGTTGAAGTATGGTTTGTTTGTCTGCTTAACATAGATGTGTGGAGAATCTTTGAATTAAGCCATACAACACACTGGAAGTGGAGGAGTGCTGCTCTGGTATCAGGAAACATTACAGCTTTGGCACATTTTCAACTAGAGGAATGAAAGTAAAGAATTTTACTTATTTTTTGATATGGTTATGAATAAAATAAAAAACTTCACTGTATTATCAACATAGATTTCATCCTACCACAAAATTATTTTCCACAAGAAGCAGGTTCACCATCTTTTTGAAACATAGTTTGTGTTTTTTTTTTCTGATGGACAAAGATAGATGGGGAAATACTTTAAAGATGTTCAAGGCTTTGTTGATCAAGTTTCAAATGTATTCTGTCTGCTTTTTCTTTCCTTCCTGTCTTTAGTAATCTAATAATAATAAAAATAATAATAATAATACTAGTACTACTTATAATAATAATAATATGGGGTGCTTGTATCTTTAGTTTGGGAATATAATTTTTTTTGTACTCCTTAATCTGTAATAGGAGCATGTTAAGCCTGTCTTTGTATCAACAACAATGTACTTTACTAAATCCAAATGAAATTATTTCCAACATAAACATTTAAACCTATCATGTAGTTATAATCAAATCCAACCAAAGATAGACCAATAAAAACCAATTCTGTCACAATAGGTTCTTGAAAATGTTTCAATAAATATGGATTGGCTTGTTTAAGTAAAATACCATTTGAACTGGAGGGAATTAAAGCTTAGCCTCCAATTTTTCTTCACAAAAACACGACTCTTAAACCCACTTAATCTAGGAGGAACTTGTTCTGCAAACTACTTGAACGAAAATTATTTAAACCAAGATGTGACTGATTGATTTAAAGCATATGCATAATACTTGGGAAATAAAGCCATTAGTTGCAGAACCCAACTTGTAATTTACCGCCAGAGATTGCATTGCCAGTTGTGCTGCCTCACCTATAGGTGTAGTTTAATGTTGTCTGAAACATTTCTCTAAATTCAGATACAATCCAGAACAACTCATGGTTGATAAATCACCACTCAATATAATGCTTAGTGTGCTCCAATAGCTAGACAAAAAATGCTTTTCACTTGTATTTTCTGGCTTTTCATCAAGTAATAAATCTCCTCGGACTATCCAAAATCCTGTCCAAACCCTACACACTTTTACCCTTTTCACTCGTTTTCCACTAAGACATGCAAAGAACAGGGATGGATGGAACACTGAAAAGACCGGTGAAGTGGAAATGAGGGCTGGAGGAGGAAAAATTGATCCCAATGACTTATGAATAGTGGACGGTGCAATTCCACTGTGCACATACCCAGTAGGTAATTAAGCAACTATGGTATTTGTTTTGTTGGGAGCAAAGATGGCTTCTAAAGCGTAACAGCTGCTAGGAGGAAGAGTATACGATAATGCGAAATGAATTGAAGTTAGTCTTTTCTGACCTGACTGTAATAGGCTGATTTTCTGTAGTATTATTCTACTTTCAGACCGACCACAATGCAAGTGGTTTGGAGATAGAGGGGCTGGAAGCACTCGTTGCTCGCTGTAAGTACAGTATGATTGGTGCTTTACATGCCAAACCCTAAGTTACAAATGATGCAGAAGAAAAAGTAGCTAGATTTGTTGCTAGTAGCTTTTTTGAAAGTCTTCTGAATCATTTGAAAACAGATGTGTTGTGAGTTAGGGGCTATCCAAATGAGTTTATTTACTTAAAATAAAACTTGTTGATAATGCTTGCTTGTTAATTATAAGTTTGCACCTGCTGCAGTATGAGATGACAGTCACCAGAGGGAGACTACCACTCTTTATAATAATAATAATGTATACTTTATTGATCCCGTAGGAAATTGTTTTTGGTGTAAATCACACCAAGGCAGCATTTAGAGGCGCCAGGTAGGCAGTAGCGCAAAGAGTCTTGCCTAAGGACCCACACTGGATGCTGTGGTGTATATTTGCCCTGGGCTGGGTTTGAACCAATGAGCTTTGGATTGGAAGTCTGACATTCCAATTGAGCTATCCAGCCGCTGGGCTGAAGCTAAATTGCATATCAATTTTTCCTCTGATCTCTTATATGTTAGTTTTCCTAAAAAATCAAAAGAACAGCGTCTATAAGCAGGACACAAGCGGTTTAGATCACTGTCATGTTTGGTTTGGTATATTTGAATGGGTTGCATTTGGTATTTTTGTTCTGAGATTATGTATATTTACATTAAGTGGCTTTTAATGGTTTGAAAACCCCTGTTGAAATTTGTTAATGCATTCATAATGCATTGTTTTATTTTTGATTGTTACATATCCGTCTAGACAAATAAAATATAAGACATTACATTTACTAAGCCACCAAAAAGTCATCAAATCCTTTAATTTTTTTAATGTTTACATCAGGAAGAATTGTCTACTCTAATCAAATTGTCACTATATTTCTGGATAGATCAACAAATATCTTCATTTCTGAAAGCCACTAAGTATCGATGGGTGGAGCAAAAGCTTTAATGGCACCCCTGAGCAAAATTTAATTTGGTTTAATTTTCTGGAGCCAATCTATGATTAATAGAACTGTCAGGTACTGCACAACAAAAGAAACATCTGAACATATAGATATAGTCAAATTTAATTTAATGGCTTTCTGTAATACAGTGTACTCAATTTCAGTTTAACAAACTTGTAAATGGTTTCTTTTTGACAGTAGAGAAACGAAGGATAGCACAGTTAAATTGGTAATGCATTTATCTTCCTCATAGACCTCATAGAGGTTAGGCAGGTTAGTTTTGTTGTGAACAAAGGCTAAGATGAGTACAATACACCCTAGGTGATTACATCAAACATGTAAATGGTAATTTTAAGAAAAGTAATCTGATTCAGGGTGAGAATAACCTAACTCTTTTTGAATTAGAAGAAAAATAATTAATTTCATTGGCCAACATTGTGCACTCATATGCTTGAAGTCGCTGACTTCTCAGGGTGTAAGTTTTTTTTGTTTGTTTCTTTTTGATTGATGGGAAAAGGGAAGAGGGAAAAAGGACAACAAAAAAGAAAGAGGAGAATACAGGAAGTAAGCCTGAAGACGCCAAGGACACTACAAATTTCTTTCAATATTTGTATTTGTTTTGGACTGTAGAAGGTAGTCTGAGTATCCAAAGAGAACCCAGAGATGCATAAGGTAAACATGACAAAAGACCCCCGACTGGGTTTCAACCTCAACAATGTTACTGTGTTTTATTTACAAAATTGAGTGATGGAAACTAATTCCAAAACCTTTTTTCAACATTTACATATTTCTTCTGAAAGACAAACAAATCTATTAGAGGGAAATGCAAACAATAAAAGTGAAACGACAATGTTGCATAAATGCTCAAACACTTAGACTAAGACTTAATCTGCTTTATAAATTTTCATTAGGTGTATTTTTCCCCTTTTTTCATTGAGAAAACTATATTCTCCCACTTTGCCTTATAAAGGTTCTTCTTGTCTGTCAGATTGTGAGGATTTCTCCCTTCATTAGCCCTTTACAGAAAGATTTTTGTTTAGTTTTTAACACTGACCTGGCTATTCCAAAGCTTTGATTCAGTTGAAACCATCAATGGAATTTGTATCACTTTGAAACAATAGGTAATTATGACTATCCCAACGTTTAGGATTAAAACTTGCAGGTACTGACATTATTCTCCCTTTTACCAAACACATCAGCAGGTGCAAAGCGGGTAGTGTAATAGTTTGGTACATTCAGTATGGGTGAGAAAAGGTTGTTGCTCTTGCTAATGAGTTACTCTTTGTTCTGTTTTCTGCCAACCTGTTTATGTTTTTGATGACCTTTCGATTTTGTTCTTTGTTATTTTGAATGCCCAGATAGATGTGCTATTAATATTAACACAGCAAGGAGCCTCTTCTGTTATTCTCAAAATGCTGTAAAAGAAACAGAGTCTACTGTTTAGCTCCTACAGACACACAATCAAGAATCAGTTTATTTATATAGTACAAATTTACAACAGATGTCGTGTCAAGGCACTTACAAGAAAATCAATTCAAATCATACATACATCATTACGAATCAGTTTGAAAAAGTTTCTGTCAGGGTGAGTTTTCTGTTCAGTTCTCCAGGTGGCCACGGGGGGTCACCAGTGCGCTCTTCCAGGTTGGAGCTCCGTCCTGCCCAGGTGTTTCTGGTTGGCGCTGATCAGCGGAGCCAGTATAAGAGGGGTGGTGGATCAACTACTCGTCGCCTGAGTGTTTGTTACCATCGGTAAACTACAGTCTTCATTGCCACGCTAGTTCTTAGTGCTTCCTTGTGATATCGTAGCTTTTTCCTCGTAGTATTTTTTCTCTCCCTAGCCTATGTATTTGAATCCAAGCCGTGTCTCCTGTTTTTGTGCCTCACGATTTTTGTTCCTCTCACCTCCAACTGCACTTGTGTCTCACC
Source organism: Orestias chungarensis (assembly GCA_032876305.1). Classification (NCBI taxonomy): domain Eukaryota; kingdom Metazoa; phylum Chordata; class Actinopteri; order Cyprinodontiformes; family Cyprinodontidae; genus Orestias; species Orestias chungarensis. Next base: position 298,260 of record JAVLVB010000311.1, on the reverse strand, counting down.
TCAGGTTTTACTCACTTCTTCATTCTCCACCTCATTCAAGAATCTCCCCGGTCATCATCCATCAGGTGACTCCCACACCTCTTGGCTCTGCTCGATCTGCCTGCCCCAGCGTACTTCACCAGCTGGTCAAAGCCCCCGGACCACATCTCTCCATCAGTGGAAAACTCAACCCGGACATTCCCCCTGGCGACACGAAAGATCCACCAAACAAGTAAGATCGTTCCTTTTTCATTACTCGACCATCATCAGTTTTACTCACCTTGCCTGTCCTCGCTCTCAGAGGTTCCCGGTCTCCCTCGTCGAATTGTTCCTGGTTTTCCCGTGTACTTCCGCCACTCATTGCTGTCACTCACTGCCGTTCACTGCCGCTGCAGGATCACAGCTGGACTCCCCTTCTCCCTTAACCTCCCTCAAATAAACCATTGTTTTACCGTTCTTCTGAGAGTCTCTGTTTATGTAGGTCAGAAATTTAAAACCCGACATGACAGATCACTCAGGCCAAATAGACCCACAGGAGGCCCTCAGAAGAATTATCTCCGATCAAACCACCATGCTTTACTCCCACGAATCAGTCCTCCGATCCCTATCGGAACAACAGGCCAACACGAACCAAACCTTGGATCAAATCACCTCCCTTCTCCAGAATCTAAATCCTAAGGCCTCTGAGAGTTGCCCTCCACGCTATGAGGGCGCCACCGTTCCTATTCCCCCGTCACCGCCACTATCGCACCGGGAGTTTCCGGTTCCGGTTCACCGAGGGGTTTCACTTCCGGTTCCTGAGAGGTACTCCGGAAGTACTGGCGGCTGCGAAGGATTTATGATGCAGTGTTCTCTGCATTTTGCCCACTCGCCTCGTGCATTTCCCAATGATGACGCAAGAATAGCGTTTGTTATCGGTCAGTTGTCCGGAACAGCGCTTAGCTGGGCTGAATCGCGCTTCCACCGTTATCCTGAATTTCGTATGTCCTTTCACGAGTTCAGAGAGGAATTTTTTAGAGTATTCGGTCACAAGACCGATCCCTCAACAGTTTCTCGTAAGATGCACAGATTAACACAGGGTTCCAGGACCGTGGCCGAGTTTGCGATAGAGTTTAGTACTCTGGCGGCCCGGTTGCCATGGGATCCGCACTCGTTAAAGAGTTCGTTTCACCACGCACTTAATGAGCGATTACAGTACAAACTCGCGCTATTTGATGAGCCTCACTCGCTAGAGGATTATATATCTCTGGCTGCCCGTGTTGACGGTCGTCTGAGGGAGAGAGATCGTTTAAAGGTAAGCTGCAGAACCTCTGTTAGTCAGGCTCCCGCAGTTGGTCGGCCTTCCGCTCAGTACCTAGAGACCCCTTTCAGATATGAACCCCGCAGGCCGTCATCCCCGGGACCGGAGCCGATGCAGGTCGGACGAACCAGGTTAGCCCCGGAGGAACGGCAGCGGAGGTTGCAGTCGAGGGAGTGTCTTTACTGCGGGACTCCTGGTCATTACATCGCCCATTGCCCGACCCGTGGTAAGATGACACTCCCCGAGAGAGTCCATCTGTAGATGCTAGGCAACAGATGGATTTAATACCTATTCCTAGTCAGCCCCGTCTTCTTCTTCCGGTCACTGTTGTTCACAACCAAAAACTCCTAAATCTATCAGTCTTGATAGACTCCGGTTGTGAAGAATCCCTTATCCCTCAGGTCCTTGTGGATCAGCTCCAGTTGTCCATTTCCCCACTCACCGTTCCACTCCAGGTATCTGCTTTGGATGGCAGATCCCTTCCCCAGATTACCCATGTCACTAGACCCATTGAAATTATCATCTCCGGTAATCACAAGGAACGCAGATCATTCTTTGTGTTTTCCTCCTCCCAGCCTCACATCATTCTAGGATTTGACTGGTTACATGCACATAACCCTACCATAAACTGGTCAGACTGCTCAATAACCTCCTGGTCCTCTAACTGACAGTCATCTTGCCTCCAGGCAGCCGTTCCTTCTAGCCCGCCCCAGGAAGATGTCTCCATCGATTCCCATGATCTCAGCAATATACCGGAGGAGTACCTAGACCTCAAACAGGCCTTCAATAAGAGTAAGGCCTGTTCTTTGCCTCCCCATAGACCTTACGACTTTGCCATAGACCTCCTTCCTGGAGCCCCCCTACCATCCAGCCGTCTATTCAATATCTCACGCAAGGAGCGGGAATCGATGGAGACCTATATAAGTGAGTCCCTTGCCACCGGAATTATCAGGTCTTCTTCCTCTCCCGTAGGGGCGGGCTTTTTCTTCGTCTCCAAGAAGGATGGTTCGCTCGGACCCTGCATTGACTACACAGGGCTCAACAACATAACCGTAAAGAACAGGTAACCTCTACCACTTATAACTGCTGCCTTCGAGTCACTACATAAAGCCACTGTATTCACTAAACTGGACCTCCGTAATGCCTACCACTTCGTCCGTGTTCGCCAGGGGGACGAATGGAAAACTGCTTTTAAGACACCCCTGGGACATTTTGAGTATCTTGTTATGCCTTTTGGTTTGTGCAATGCCCCTTCAGTGTTCCAAGCGTTAATTATCGATGTTCTCCGTGATTTCCTTAATGTTTTTGTTTATTTAGATGACATCCTTATTTTCTCTAGAGACCCCACCGAACACCAGTCCCACGTCCGTCAGGTCCTCCAACGCCTTCTCCAGAATCGGCTTTATGTCAAAGCCGAGAAATGCGAATTTCACAAGACATCCATCGCATTTCTCGGCTACATCTTCGAGGGTGGGCAGATTCGAGCAGATCCCGTCAAGATCCGTGCAGTCAATCAATGGCCCACTCCCGACACCAGACATCAACTCCAAAGGTTCCTAGGTTTCGCAAACTTCTATCGCCACTTCATCAGCAACTACAGTCAAACCGTATCCCCACTCACTGCCCTAACCTCAGTTAAAGTCCCTTATAGGTTGACTCCTCAAGCAGAGGAGGCCTTTTACAAAATCAAGACCCTGTTTACCCAAGCCCCAGTCCTTATTCAACCCAATACAACCCGTCAGTTCACCCTGGAGGTCGACGCTTCTGACCTGGGAGTCGGAGCCATTCTCTCCCAGAGGTCAGAAGATGATAGCAAATTCCATCCCTGTGCCTACTTCTCCCGACGTTTGTCCCCTGCCGAACGTAACTACGACGTGGGAGACCGAGAACTCCTGGCTATTAAGTTGGCTCTCGAGGAGTGGCGTCACTGGCTGGAGGGTGCGAGTCATCCGGTACAGGTTTGGACCGACCACAAGAATCTTGAGTACATCAAATCTGCTAAACGCCTCAATCCTCCACAGTCCCGCTGGTCCCTTTTCTTTTCCCGTTTTAACCTCTCCATTTCTTACAGGCCTGGCTCCAAGAATATCAAACCCGATGCCCTCTCCCGTCAGTTCTCCCCGGACGATTCCGTTCCCAATCCTGCACCCATCATTCCCTCTGACTGCGTGGTTGGTCTGGTATCCTGGGAGATTGAGGGCATCATCAAGGATGCTCTCCAGCATGAACCTGACCCTCGGACCCCTCCTCAGAAGACCACGTACGTTCCATCCGGCGTTCATTCCCGAGTAATTCATTGGTTCCACACATCCCGTTTCTTTTGTCACCCCGGTTCCAGTCGGACCATAGCCCTCGTGTCTCGCAGGTTCTGGTGGCCCAACCTTGACAAGAACATCACGGAGTATGTACAAGCCTGTCCCACCTGCTCCAGAAACAATACCAGCAATAAGCCTGCCTCCGGTCTCCTGCAACCACTACCTATCCCTAAACGTCCCTGGTCCCATATAGCGGTCGACTTTATCACAGGTCTTCCATCGTCCCAAGGCATGACCACAATCCTCACCATAGTCGACCGTTTTTCCAAGTCCTGTCACCTTGTTCCCCTACGCAAACTCACTTCAGCGTTCCAGACTGCTCGACTTCTGGTTAAGCACGTCTTCCGGTTGCACGGCATCCCCGTAGATGTTCTGTCTGACTGTGGCCCCCAGTTTGCTTCCCAGGTCTGGAAGCATTTTTGTGCAGCGCTGGGGGCCAAGGCTAGCCTTACATCGGGTTACCACCCTCAGTCAAACGGTCAGACAGAGCGGCTTAACCAGGAGATCGAGGCAGCCCTCCGTTGCCTGACATCCTCCCACCAGACCGACTGGAACCAACACCTTCCCTGGATCGAGTACGCCCATAATTCCCACGTCTCTGCTGCCACAGGTTTGTCCCCCTTCGAGATCTCCCTAGGGTACCAACCTCCACTGTTCCCGGCCGACGAGAAGGATATCCCGGTGACATCAGTCCACCACCATATCCGCCGCGTTCGCACCATCTGGAGGGACACAGTCTCGGCCCTCCAGCGAACTGCGGCCCAGAACAAGAGGTATGCTGACCGGAGACTCATTCCAGCTCCCGTTTATTCTCCCTGTCAGCAGGTGTGGCTGTCGTCCCGGGATATTCCCCTTAAATCAGTCTCCCGCAAACTCTCCCCCCGGTTCATCGGCCCTTACACCATCCAGTCCGTCTTGAGTCCTTCCACCGTCCGTCTTCGTTTGCCGCCCATTCTCAGGATCCATCCAACCTTCCACGTCTCCCAAGTAAAGCCGGTCCAAACCAGTGCCCTCCAGCCGACACCCCTCCGCCCGCCCGTATTATTGATGGGCATCCGACCTATGACGTCCAGAGGATCGTGGCTTCTCGTCGACGAGGTCGTGGATATCAGTACCTCGTCGATTGGGTGGGGTACGGTCCCGAGGAGCGTTGCTGGGTCCCCCGCTCATTCATTTTGGATCCTTCCTTGGTGGATGACTTTGAGACGTCTTCTGGACCGCCAGGTGGCGGTCCTTGAGGGGGGGGTACTGTCAGGGTGAGTTTTCTGTTCAGTTCTCCAGGTGGCCACGGGGGGTCACCAGTGCGCTCTTCTAGGTTGGAGCTCCGTCCTACCCAGGTGTTTCTGGTTGGCGCTGATCAGCGGAGCCAGTATAAGAGGGGTGGTGGATCAACTACTCGTCGCCTGAGTGTTTGTTACCATCGGTAAACTATAGTCTCAGTGCCACGCTAGTTCTTAGTGCTTCCTTGTGATGTCGTAGCTTTTTCCTCGTAGTAGTTTTTTCTCCCTAGCCTATGTATTTGAATCCAAGCCGTGTCTCCTGTTTTTGTGCCTCACGATTTTTGTTCCTCTCACCTCCAACTGCACTTGTGTCTCACCTCAGGTTTTACTCACTTCTTCATTCTCCACCTCATTCAAGAATCTCCCCGGTCATCATCCATCAGGTGACTCCCACTCCTCTTGGCTCTGCTCGATCTGCCTGCCCCAGCGTACTTCACCAGCTGGTCAAACCCCCCGGACCACATCTCTCCATCAGTGGAAAACTCAACCCAGACATTCCCCCTGGCGACATAAAAGATCCACCAAACAAGTAAGATCGTTCCTTGTTCATTACTCGACCATCATCAGTTTTACTCACCTTGCCTGTCCTCGCTCTCAGAGGTTCCCGGTCTCCCTCGTCGAAGTGTTCCTGGTTTTCCCGCGTACTTCCGCCACTCAATGCTGTCACTCACTGCCGTTTACTGCCGCTGCAGGATCACCGCCGGACTCCCCTTCTCCCTTCACCTCCCTCAAATAAACCATTGTTTTACCGTTCTTCTGACAGTCTCTGTTTATGTGGGTCAGAAATTTAAAACCCGACATGACAGTTTCCAATCTAAGGAACCACATCAGATTGCATCGAGTCATTGACTTGCAGCATTCACTCTTTTGGAATCAGCAGACCTGACAATGTCTTGTGTTGTCGTTGACTTTACAGCAATCCCTCATACTGAGCATGCATGTAGTGAGAGTGGAGAGGAAAACCTCCCCTTTAAGATCTATAGTTATCAATTATTGCTACAACCATGGGAGAATGAGTGAGAGTAAGTGAGCGAGTGTGAGCGAGAGAGAGTGTGTGTGTATCCGGGCAAGTGAAAGAGTGAGTGAGAGCGTTGGGCATGCAAAAGGCCCACCAGGGTCCTACACATAGGGCTAATGCCCTTGGAAATGTACTTTTTTAGATAGTTTCTGCCGCATGCTGTTGCTCTGTAACCTCATTGTTTTCATTCTTATTATACGGAGCAGACTTAGGTTGAAAAACAAGGACACAACCAATGTGAGCAGTGTATGGTGGTGGCTGTCCATACCATATTGTGTCTCACCAATGTCTGCACAGGTCCTCAGGCAGGAGGGAGAGATTCCATCAGGACCAGGGGCCTTCTTTACTTTCTGTTTTTTAAAAAGACTCAGCATGTCTTCTTCGCAGATCTTCAGGGCAGGCTGGATGGGTGGCTGATAGTCAGATGGGTGTGAAGTGGTGTTGGATGGGAGCTCGTTGCTGGGCTGTTCAAACCTGCAGTAGAATCTGTTAAGGTCGTCGGCCAGTTGACGATCTCCCATTGTCTGTGTAGATGGCCTTTTGTAGCTGGTGATGTTCTGGAGACACCTCCAGGCAGTTGATGGCTCGTTACTAAACATCATGCTGCTTAGCTTGTTGGAGTAGTTTTTCTTTGCAGCTTTGATCTCTTTAGTTAGGGTGTTCCTTGCCTGGTTGTACAGCGCCCGATCCCCACTTCTATATGCTACCTCCTTAGACCGGCGCAGCTGTTTTCAATTTGGCATTAAACCAGGGCTTGTCATTGTTGTATTTAATGTGAGTCCTGGTGGGAACACAGATGTCTTCACAAAAGCTGATGTAAGATGTCACAGTGTCCGTGTATTCATCCAGGCATCTTGTGACATCATCAAAAACACACCAGTCTGTTAAAACCATGCAGTCCTGAAGCCTTTCTTTAGACTCGTTAGTCCATTATTTCACCGAGCTGACCACAGGTTTGGCACACTTGAGCTTCTGTCTGTACGTCGGGAGAAGATGAACTAAACAGTGGTCAGATAGTCCCAGTGCTGCAAGGGGGACAGAGCGATAAGCACGTTTAAATACAGTGTAACAGTGGTCTCAAATGTTGCTCTCCCTGGTGGGGCAGGTAACATGCTGTCTGTATTTAGGTAGTTCGTTGTTAAGTTTTGCTCTGTTAAAGTCCCCTAAGATAATAAAAACGGAGTCTGTGTGTTGGTTCTCCATACTGAGGATCTGATCAGCGAGTGCGCTCAGTGCCTCACGCGTGCACGCTTGAGGTGGAATGTAAACAGCAACAAGCACAACGGATGAAAACTCCCGCGGACAATAAAACGGTCAACAGTTCAAGAAAAGCAGTTCAAGAAATTGTCAATATAACTAAAGGTGTAAGTGACACACACCCGAGACAGCCATTTGTTCAGGCCGAACAGCCTGCTGAACCTCTCATCTCCTCTCATTGGTGGTAGAAGGCCACTGATGAACACCTCAGCATCCAAATTAATAACTGTATCAAATAGCTTCTTGAAGTCCTGTTTCAGCACCTCAGACTGCTATTTCACAGTGTCGTTAGATCCCAGGTGTAGAACAAGGGTCTTAAAAGTTGGATGTTCAGCCAGAATCTTCACAATATTGTCTCTCACATCTGATACCATGTCCTTTGGAAAGTACAGTATTTTTGTACGTTTCCCACACACATATCTTACATCCTTCACCGCCGCATCACCAACAACCAGAGTCTCAGCACCAGGCATTAGCTTCCCTCTTTGCCTTTAATTTTCTGATTTGCTTTTTTGGTTTACCTTTCTGTGTAAAGAGACTTCATCCTGGTGATAAAGTGGAGAACTAGATTTCTGTAGCAGTGCAAATCTGTTCTGTAGTGGGATAGTTGTTTGAGGAGGAGGAGGCTTCATTCCAAGTCTGTGTCCTCGTCTTGTCGGGTGTGCAGGCCAGCCGGTTGCATCGCAGATGTCACCACACAGGGCTGGTTCTCTCTTCTTCCTCTGAGATGACTTACTCTTTGGTTTAGCCCTGAGTACATTCCAGAAATTACTTGTCTTGTTATTCAAAGCAACATCCTCTTGTTTTTGGTTGTTCTTGCCCTAGTTAATTAGCGGACGGGTAGCAGCATCATGTCTCTTACAAACCAACAACACAGCATTGCATACCTCTCATTGAGAGGAAATGGTAAATGTTTTTTTCAAAAGTATTGTAAAAAGCAAAATGTAAATATGTAATACTTTCAATTACAATTGTATTATCCCTTCTTTAATTATGGATCTATAACTAAATTCCAATGGAACCAATAGGCTTTAGAAATCCATGCGTTAGTAAATACTGTTTAAAATTTGTGATTTAGTCTCAGTAATAATGCTATTTTTGGACTTTGCAAAGCAGCCAATTTTCCTTGGCACTGACTCCTAATAAGGGCCCTATTCCACCGAACTGGTTCCAGTGCTGGTTTGGGGCTGGAGCAACACTTAGCACCGGTTCATTGTGTTTCCACTGACCAAACTTATTCCAAACTGGTTCTAAACTGGTGCTTAGCTGCCTAGCTCTTTCTGGGGTCAGAGGAAAGAACCAGTTCAACGTGATGGCTACGTAACAACCATTATCCGGGTAAACAGGAAAAGAGCGGCCGTTTTTTAACAACACTGGAGTTGCTTGTGCGACAAAAGAAACAAAATGGACCTGAAGTCAAAGCAGAAGTGGTCATTGGAGGAGACAAACTTCCTACTCGCAGACGTCTGGTCTACGGTAGTGCAAAAGTCTACGCTCGAACGTAGACTGTAGGCTGGCCAGTTAGGGCGCCGCATGCTCGCCACTGTAGACTTTTGAACGTAGACTACCAATCGGATCTCCTCCTCCGGCATCTTAGAAACTTTACGCCAATCGGATCAGCCTCCTTCACTTACCGTAAACCTGACGGTGGACTACTAATCAAAGCGGATCCAACGCGCGGTAAGTACATTATTTCGCTTTGTTTTTAAATTTCAATGTTTAATCTGGTGAATGTATGTATCATGTTGTTTAAGCTACGGACCCACATAAAAGGAGTGAGTGGTGTGTCCTTCCAGTGAATCCAGAGGTTGGTTGTCCAGAGGGGCGAGCACAGCAGATGGAGAGTGATGGAACGAGCACACCGAGCTGAACCAGCGGAGTGGAGAAACCAGAGAGTTGCACGGACAGGAGAGGTTCTAGAGTGGTTTGTATACTGGAGATGATGGGAACCAGCAGCAACTAATACTCAGGCGATGAGTAGCTGTTCTACCGCTCCTTTTAACTGGTCCAGCTCGTCATTGCCGATTGGATGCACCTGGCCTGCTGAGCAGATGCATCGGCAGTGGTGGCTGTGGCGACCCTCAGTGGACCTCCTGAAAAGTGCACTGAAAGGACTCAACCTGACAGTATGACAGATACGCGTTTCTACAAATGCTTCATTGCGATCTGACGTTAGCCCATACTGATGCCTAACAGAGCCCTCTTGTTTCGATGTCATTCATTACTTAAAAAAAACTTTTTTTACCTGTCAGTAATAACACAAATAGAACAAAATGTTTTTCTATCCAATTAGTGTGTGCATACAGAATAACATAAATGTTGTTACGATGTGATCAAGTGTGTGATTTGGTTAAAACTGCAAAGCCAAAAGTAATTTAAAGGAGTAATGCAAAAGTCTACGTTCGAACGTGGACTGTAGGCTGGCCAATCAGAGCGCCGCCCGGTCGCCACTGTAGACTTTCGAACGTAGACTACCAATCGGATTGCCTCCTCCGCCATCTTAGAGACTTTGTGCCATTCGGATCCGCCCGCTTCACTTACCGTAAACCTGATGGTGGAATACTAATCAAAGCACCTCCAAGGCGCAGTAAGTACATTATTTTGCTTTGTTTTTAAATGACAATGTTTAATTTTGTGAATGTGTGACAGATCCGCGTTTTTACTAATTCTTCGTCGCGGTCTGACGTTAGCCCATACTAATGCCTAACAGAGCCCTCTTGTTTGGATGTTTTCAATACTTAAAAACGTTTTCTTTACCTGTCAGTAATAACACAAATAGAACAAAATGTTGTTATATCCAATTAGCTCAAAGTAATTTAAAAGAATAATGTTTAGTTAAAGAATTGTCATGTTTTCATTAATTATGATAAAGTTTTATTTTTTTGTTATTTTTTCTTTCTCACTCTGGAAGATTGAGTTCAACTAATTTCTATTAAGAAGGTGAAAACTGAAAAGTCAGTGTAATATTTTTTGGGTTTTGTTTTCCACACCAAACCTCTCAGTGTTTTTATATACTGCGTATGTAAGTATGTATGTATGTATGTATGTAATAGATAGATAGAACGTGAACGTGATAGGGGGAGACTCTACAGATACCTGGTTCGATTTTATTAATGACTGTCGTGGGAAATGGCAGCCGGAGGTGATTGGTTGAGAAGAATGTAGGTCACATGTCTCATGTTTATTAATTAGAACCAACCAGGAAGATGACTTTTGTGGCCAATAACAAGTTTATAAGAACAAAATGAGCATTATTGACTACTAACAATGATCACACGGGTAGAGCAAATATGAACAAATTAGAATTGTTATGGATTCATTCTAGTTTGATGTTTTATTGACTTTTATGCCTTTCATTTACCTTCCAGATTCTTAATTGCTGCCCCAAGTTTAGGGTCTGGACTTTCCAAACAGTCTCGGTCAGCAGATTCATTAGGCAGTGATCATCAGACGGCCCTCTGTGGCTGTTGACACCACCCTTTATCTCCTGTTGTTATTTTCTCACCTGAATAAGCTATTAAACGGTTGTTGTGATCCTTCTTTCACATGTAACTGCACAGAATATGAAGAGCAATCAATACAGTATAATAAAATCAAACACCAACGTGTGCAAACAATTTCTTTAAATGTCACCTTTTCATCCTGAAAATATGTGAATAACTTTAGCAGATCTTTGTTTTACATGTCCTTACATGAAGGTTTTATAGTGTACTCTGCATTTCTGTGTGTGAAACAACCACAAAGACACAATATAACACAAATTCCTTCTTGTAGCTCTTCACACTTTATTTCCCTGTCACCACAACAAAAAAGAACGTTATTTACACGAGAACTACATTAGACAAATGTACAAGTTAAATAAAAAGTTAGAATAGAATATAAAAGCTATGAAGTGTAATCTATGCGTAAATAACTACAAGAGAATAAAATAGTGCAGGGATGTGTGTTTTTAAGTGTCTTTAAGTGCGTCCACAACAGAGGTGAAATGTTGATAACTGTCATACACTCTCTGATCCAGTCCTCTGGATGTGGACATCCTCTTAATGGGACAAAAAGGCTTTTTTTGTATTTTGTATGCCCCTTAGTTGGCTGTTGGTAGAGTTTGCACAAAGGGAATCTCTGCACCTTTGACAGTTTTCCTCACACTTCTGTCAGGTCCTGCCGGTGCTTCCTCTTGTACTGAGTGGCCCTGGACCAGCTGGGGCTGGGCTGGCTGTGAGGAGGTCCCGGCTGAGGGCACAGCGGCTGTGATGTAGCAGGGCGGTCTGTGGAGGGGAAAACCTGGATGACGGGCAGGGTGTTCTGGCTGTGTGGAGGTCCAGGCTTTGGTCTTGTGTAAGTATTGAACAGGTATGAAGGTGATTTAGGAAATGGAGCGGCAACAACAACGTGGGAGACCGGAATCTTCTGAACGGTGAGGAAAAAGATGATGGTTTGCAGAAAGGGTGAGGGAAACAGACTTGGGGTGAGTAGTCTTACTTGTGGAGATGGGATTATGCCAGGGAGAGTTGAGTGGATTGAGGGTTTACTTGCTGGAGTTCGAGGAGGTGTTTCAAGGGGTTTACTGAAGATGCGGTGGCTGAGGCTGGAGCGGGCAGACAGAGCTAAGAGGATGAGGACAAGAGACCAGAGTTGAAGGATAAATCCAGATTTCACAGATGGTTGAACACGGAGGAGACTTGAGGATGAATCTGGATTGAGCACAGGTGCTCGGACTTGCTCGGCCAGGAAAGAGCTCAGAGGGCACAATGTGCTGGTCTGAATTTTATCTGCAAGACAGAGAACAGAAGGTGGATTCTCAGACCTATTGGGTGAGCTACTGACTGGGTGAGTAGACTGGAGCTGGAATTCGTCTCCGGTCAGCATCCTTCTTGTTCTGAGTGGTGGTATGTTGAGGGCAGTGACGGTCTCCTTTCAGATTCTGCGGGAACAGTGGATGGGGTGATGGATGGAGGCCACCGACATATCCCTCTCATCGGCACGCTACAGTGGTGGCTGATAACCCAGGGAGATATCGAAGGGGGAGAAGCCAGTTACTGCAGAGTCATGAGAGTTGTGTGCATATTCGACCCAGGGGAGGTGTTGGTTCCAGTTGGAATGATAAGTGGATGAGAGACCAGAGGGTGGCTTATATTTCTTGTTTGAGACGCTCCGTCTGACCGTTGGCCTCTGGGTGGTAGCCAGAGGTAAGGCTTACCTTGGTCCCCAGTGCTTCACAGAAATGTTTCCATGCTTGGGAAACGAACTGGGGGCCACAGTCAGAAAGAATGTTGGTGGGAATGCCATGTAGGCGGAAAACGTGTTTTACGAGGAGGCGGGCTGTCTGGAGACCTGAAGGCAACTTAAGGAGGGAGACTAGATGGCATGCTTTAGAAAATCGGTCTATGATGGTGAGGATAGTTCTCATACCTTGTGACGGTGGTAAGCCGGTGCTGAAGTCTATTGCAATGTGGGACAGGGTATGTTTAGGGATTTCCGAGGGCTGAAGAAGATCAGAGGGAGGCTTATTGCCGGATTTGCACTTAGCAGGTAAGAGACGTTGGGAGAAAAAGGCAAAGAGGTGTAATTTGTTGTCATTGATGGATCTTTGAGAGAGGACTGCTTCGACCCGAGGAATTGACCTCGAGGACGAACTGATTGAGGGGATCAGGCTGGAAATCATTTATTTGAGTTTTAAAAGGCCGTGTCTGCTTCGGGTGACCATGAGAATGGATGCTTGGTGGATGTTAATGAAGTGAGGGGTGTAGCGATCTGATTGTAGTTGCATATAAAGCATCGGTAAAAGTTCACGAAACCCAGGAAGCGCTGAAGCTGCTTCTTTGATTCCAGTACGGGCCAATCGGCGAAAGTTTGAAACTTGACAGGGTCAGCTTGGATCTGCCCGCCCTCAAAAATAAAACCAAGAAAGGATATGGATGACTTATAAAATTTAAATTTTTCAGCTTTGATGAATAAACGGTTGTGGAGTAGATGCTGGAGTACTTGGCGGACATGTTTTCTGGGTTTGGAGGGATTCTTGAAAAAAAAAAGAGGTCGTGGAGATAAATAAAAACAAAAATGTTCAAAAAATCACGGAGTAAATCATTAATGAGGGCTTGAAACATAGATGGACCATACAGAGACCGAAAGGCATGACTACGTATATGGATGAGGTGAAATAAATTTCTTAAATCCAATTTAGAGAATATTGTACCTTTGTGTAATGATTCGAAGGCGGCTGCGATGAGTGGTAATTGGTACCTGTTTTTAATTGTTATGCTGTTGAGTCCGCAGTCAGTGCAGTGTCGGAGCGAAACAACTTTCTTGGAGACGAAGAAAAATCCCGTCCCTAGCAGTGACGAGGGATTCATTAATGTAGGCCTCCATCGACTCTCGATCCTTGTGTGAGATGTTATATAGACGACTGGAAGGAAGTGGGGCTCCGGGTAGCAAATCGATAGCAAAACCATATGGGCGATGAATTTGCAATGAGCATGTCTTACTTTTGTGAAGACTTCTTTGAGGTCCATGTAATCCTCCGGAACATTGCATAAATCCTGAGAGTCGATGGAGGCATCCTCCAGGGGTAAACTAGGAGGAACGACAGCCTGGAGACAGGAGGACAGGCAGTTAGAGGACCAAGAGTCAACTAAGATGTTTGTCCAGTTTATGGTAAGGTTGTGTGTCTTTAATCAGTCAAAACGTACTATTATGTCAGGTTGAGATGAGGAAAAGATGAAAAATTATCTTTTTTCTTAATGGTGTCCAGTGGTGATGAGTTCAAATGGGCTTGTGAGGTAAGGGGCGACCATCCGGGGCTGAGGCACAGAAAGGAACATCTAACGACATGGTAGGGATATGCAGTTGCTCAATAAGCGATTGTTCAGGAAAGAGGATTAGTTGCTCTTGGTAACTAGAAACTTTCAGTGCCAGTCTCTCTCGTGTTATTCTCTTAGTGATTACTTGTTCTCTAGTATGTTTTGTGTCTCCAGTTCTCTAGTTTGTAGTTTTTAGTCCTCTAGTCTCCAGTTGCCTTAGTCATCCAGTAGTTTATTTATTCTCTGAGCCTTTGAGTTTTTGTAGTTTGCACTTTTGATTATTTTGTTACTTTGTTTTTCCCCTCTCTTATGTCTCTCATCGTCTCCTGTTGCTCCACCCAGGTTCTTACCGTCACCAGTGATCAAAACCTTGCAAGACTCCCACGGTCTCCACTCACTTCCCTAGCGTCACCAATCTCCACCAAATGTAAGAACGTTCCAAATTTATCACGCTCTGTCTGCATCACCTCACCCCCACTCTGCTTACCTCCCAGTTGTCTCCACTCTCCCGCATCGTCTTGCCGTCCTCTGAGTTCCCCGCAGAACTGTTGGTTTTTCCCACTGTCTCTGGATTTCCTCCGTGGTTGCTGTCTCTGGATTCCCTCTCTGCCTGTTGTCTCTTGATCCCCTTCGTGTCCGTTGTCTCTGGATTTCCCCGCCAAGTTCCTGGCTTCCAACATCCACCCATCTACAAATCTTTTCAATAAACTCAAAATTATTCGTACTCCTGAGAGTCTTCTACTTCATGTGGGTCAGAAGCTTGAATAACATGACAGACATGGCTCTGAATAAAGCGCAGATAAGTGTTTTGTTAGAAAAAAAATGTCCTCCCTGCATCCTCTAATTGAGCTTAAAGCTGCAGTTTTAAAGTATTTTTAGTTGACTGTTCTTCATTACATGTTTTTTCTTATCACTACAGTGAAAGTTTCCTTTTAACTAAATCCGTTTATTTTGTTGTCTTCTGACTTTTTTCAAGGACAACTTAAAAAATGAAGTTAAAGCAGTGGGTTTTATTGTCCTAATGAAAAACAAAGAAAATGATGGGAATGTCTGAATCAGCAATTTTGTGTTAAAAGTCAAATTAGTACAAGTATGAACAGACATTAGAAAATGCTTGCACAAGGCTTATGGGCTTTATTAGTTTTGTATATAGACTTGAAAGCATTTGAGAGTGAAGGTAAAAGTTGCTGGACCTTAAAACTAGCTATGCTTAGCTCAGTCTTTCCTCTGTCCCCTTCAGCAGCATTCCTTGGAGCCTTTGGGAGATAAAATGGGCTGTTTTCAAAAGGCAAATGGCAAAGGTCAGGCTTCTTTGATAATTTCTCTAAAGATTAATTCGATTTAATCACGGTGCAGACTGACTGACAAAACAGCCAATTGTGGAAGTACAATAGATTTACTACTTGTTATGGAATTTCACAAATTATGTAAAACAAGGGCTTAAAAAATTATTGATGAGACAAATATGGTTTTAGGTTTTAACTGGAGATATGAATATTACTGATCATGGATCTTACTTTTACTCAGTTATTTCTCCTGTTTTTTGTTCACACTTACCAGATTTCCTTTACCAAGTGAGACTTTAAAAATATAGAGCATCCCTTACTACCCATACCGTATTCGTTTATTTATTTCTGAGGTGTTATTTATATTCAAAATTTAAACATGATTGAGGGGTGGGGGTGCACAGAGTGAAAGGGAACAAATACACAGACCAAAAATCAATACTAAAACTAGCTGTTACCAGATTGCATCAATGGGAAACTGCGAAATGGCAATGAATTATACCTATGGAGATATAACCAGCGGAAAGCACAGCAAAGACAGCAATGTATCCAGCACAAAAAACAAATATTTAAATAAATACGCAGCAAACTTGATGTTATTAATAAACATCAGCACGGTTAAAGTATTGTAACCTTTATAGTGTGTGATTACGTTTGAGCATGCAGAAATTGTGATGTAGGTCTTACATGAATTATGCTCAGCCATGGGTAGAGAGGGCCACCGCCACCCCCCTCCAGGAACCCAGAGGGAGCACAAGGTCCAGGACACCAGGGCCACGCAAGAGCACAGAGATCAGACAGCCCACCGAAGGAACACCATGCACCCACTCAGAGGGCTGCAGAGTGGGTCTGAGGTAGAGCCCCCAAGGTACCAGGAGCAGCACCCTACCCAGCCCCGACCGCCCAAGCAGGGGCCTGGGCCAAGATCCAGGGCCCAAACACCCGGCCCCACCGCCCAGCAGAGAGCCTGCTCAACACACCTCAGAAGGACAAACAACCCTAGACAGCCAGCCGTGCTGGACCGATACACGCCCCTGTGCCCCCAGCACTGCCTACCAGGGCCAAGTCTGGCCAAGGTGAGTGCAGCAACGAGCGGTGAGGAAGGGGTAGGAGAGGGCAGGGCACGACCCCTCCCACACGGTACTAGCATGGAAAGGCAGAGGACACCCAGGCCCAGACCCAGTCCAATCAATATTCATACACAAACATGTATGCTCAATCACTCACTCACTCACTTATGCAGTCACCCAAGGTAGGGATGGGGTTGGTGGTTGGGGGACCAGCCTCTGGTGCAGCCCGGTGGGCGGCCCCTGGGATAAGAAGCACCCCCACCACCCACACTGTATTCACCGCCCCAAGCCCGCAGACCAATCAATCCATATCAAAAGCATAAAAAATGGTCAGTGAGTCTCCGTGTTCCGTTTCTCGTAAGCAGAGACAGTTTGAGCAGCCCTTTGCAAGGTTTTAATGTGATTCAAGAAATCCTAAGAGGAAACACTGAGCAGACAAACAACATAATTATGGTGGACTTGCTGGCAGAGGCTTAAAATCTATTCTAAGTTTGACAGGGAGCCAATGAAGGGAAGCTAAAATAGGGGAGATATGATCTCTCATTTTAAGTTTCGTCAGAACTCTTGCTGCAGCGTTTTGGACCAACTCAAAACTTTTAACTGCATTTTGCGAACCTACTGCTAATAAAAAGTTACAATAGTCAAGCCTTGAAGTAACAAATGCATATAACATTTTTCAGCATCATTCCTGAAGAGAATATTTCAAATTTTTGCTATATTCCTAAGGTGAAAGAAGGAAATCTTACAGACATATGGGACTTAAAAGGCATATGTTGATCAAAAATAACACCAAGGTTCTTTATATTGTTACCAGAAGCCTAATTGATGCTATCTAGTTTAAGTGGTTGACTAAGAAGTTTCTTTTTTAGAGGTTCTGTCATATTATTTAGGCTTCTGACCCCCATGAAAATCAGAACTCTCAGGAGATCAATTATAATGATTTATTTAAGATAGTGAGGGGAAGGGATCCGGCAACTGGCTGCAAAGGGCAACGGCAATGTGCGGTGAGGAACGGGAAACAGAGGGGGAGCAGGAAACGGCAGGAGACTCGGAACATCAGACGACGTGGAAGACCAGAGACCTTGGTGTGGAGTGGATAGTTGTCGCCAAGGAAGAGTGAGTGGTGAGTTCTTTTCAGCAGCGATGGTAGAGAAGTTGTCCAGGGGGTGTGTGCGGCAGATGGAGCAATGCTGGAGCGGGCAGACCGAGTTGAGCCAAGAGGAGCGGAGAGACCAGATGGAAGTGAGCATCCAGAGATGGATCTTGAGAGGAGTTTGAGCAGCGGAGATGACGGTAATCTGAAGTGAGCACAAGGGAGGTTAAATGCATGGGGGGAAAACAAAGTAGCAAATAAATATAACTCTAAACTAGAAAAAAGCAACAAGAAGAAAAAAACTAGAAAAACTCTTAAGAGTTCAACAAGAAGCTAGAGACTGGCACTGAGACTAGATTTACCGGGAGTAAACAAACACTCAGGCGTTGTGTAGCTGATCCACCACTCCTCTTATACTGGCCAAGCTCATCAACGCCAACCGGGAGCACCTGGGGTGGAAGGCGCTCCAGCAGAGGAAGAGCACTGGTGACCCCCTGTGGCCAACTGGAGAAGTAGCTGAAAAGAACTCACTCTGACAGGTTCTGGTCCAAAGATAACAACTTCTGTCTTTTCAGAGTTCAAGAGCAGAAAGTTTAAAATCATCCACATTTTTATGTTTTCTAGACATGCTGGTAATCTTCCAAACTGACTGGATTCATCAGGATTTACAGATAAATACAGTTGTGTATTATAAGCATAACAGTGGAAAATAACATCATGCAGTCTGATGATGTTACCAATAGGGAGCATGTATATAGTAAATAGAATTGGCCCAAGTACAGAACCATGTGGTACTCCACAAGTAACCTTACAATGCGGTGAAGATTTTTCATTTAAATGAACAAACTAGGATCTATCAGACAAATACAATTTAAACCAGCCTAGTGCTGTTCCCTTAACCCTACAGTGTGTTTGAGCGTTTCTATGGGGAAATTGTGATCGACTGTGTCAAAAGCAGCATTGAGATCTAACAGAACTAGAATAGACACGAGTTCATTGTCTGAGGCCTCTAAAAGCGAAAACCACTATTTCTTCTCCAATTTCCTGGTGTTTCCCTTCAAGGTATGAAGTTCTGAATTTAACCAGGGAGCCAACCTCCTATGAGTAATCACTTTCCCTTTTATGGGGGCTACCTTGTCTAATGTATTACGCAATGAGGATGTAATACTATGAACAACAACATCAATTTGTGTAGGGCATGAAATTAATTGGCTGCCCTCCACTGTATTTATCTGAAATACTGAAGAAATTAAGGATGGAATGGATTCTTTAAAGCTTGTAACAGCATTGTCTGATAGGCACCTACTATAAAGACATTTTCTTTCGGATTTTAAGTACTCAGTGAAAAAGAACTTAAAAGTTTATCAAAAAATGGTCAGATAGGAGAGGGTTATGAGGCAGTACTGTAACCTTTTCACGCTGCAGGTGTGTTTAGAATTGGCTAGAAACGTCTCAGTAGAGAAAATTCGGAGTAATAAAAGAGAGCACGGAGCTAGCAGACGTAGCAGACACAGTGCAACAGGAAATGACTTCAATAAGTCGATACGTACCACCGTAAACCGACTGCCCTCACCGTTCTGGTTCTGTCAAACATCTATTTTATGACTTTAAAATCACACCTGCTCCTTCTGATAAGTAGCCTAGTGCTCTCTGTAACCTCTTGTGTACAACCACTTCCTGGATAAATTCAGGTTTTTAAACCCTAAAATTTCTGACAAATCTATTCACGAAATCTATTCAGTCAAAAACCTTTCCTCTCCAATTTCAGCACTTACTCCTTTGTTGGAGTTGAATTCTTTGGTCTTTCGTGTGACTTGTTACACCAGTTGCTCTTTGAAGACCTCAAAGGTTTATTACAGAACATTTGTCAACAGAACAATATCATAAAAAACCAAGAAGCATATCAGGCACATGAGGGAGAAATTGCAAAGAAGTTAGATTATAAGACAATATTTAATCCTTTGAACACTTCACCGTCTGCTAATCTAAATAGTAAGGAATATTTTCTAAATAACCAAACCATTGAAGCCCACTTAAACTAACAGGTGAGGAGCATACATAAGATACAATACAATCATGAGACACGTGGTTAACTCTGAAGAAGCTAAAGACACCCAGTTGATTAACAGATCTGAACTGGTCTTTATTGAGATTCCAAAGAAGGAAGAAGACCCAGCAGATTGCATCGAGTGACCTTCAACATTCATTCCTCCTGGTCCAGCATGCAGCAAAGGTAGATAATAGCCTGCTGTGTGTTTGATTTTACAGAAATAATTCAAACTAATCATGTATGTAGCAACAGTGGAAGGGAACAACTACCCTTTAACAGGAAGAAACCTCCAGCAGAACTAACTAAAAAGATAGCTGAGGATGACGTAAACCTTTAGGATGATGCTTGAGAGGTAAATGAGAGGACCATTTTTCTAGACTAAACAAAAGGATCAAATCAAAAATACTTTATTTATCGCAAAGAGAAATTAAATAAATTTGTGTTTATTTCCAGCAAGAACCCAAACATGATACATGCTGGTCTTAACATAAAGTGAACTGAAACCCGGGTGTGATTTTTAACTTTCATTCTCAGATTTTTTTCCACAATTTAGCCCTTTAAATCTCAAATCTCGTGATAGTTGAATGTGACATCATCAATTCTCGCGAGACTACTACACAGCCAATCGCTGTTGAGTATTTGGGTCAAGTTTACCACCGCAGCTTATCTGCTAAGTATATCACCTGGAGCCGGGAAGTATTAAAAATTAGGACACGTTGGGAGAAGCAGAGCTGCAGGAGCCAACTACTATGAGCCGAGATGAGATTAAAAAAACACGGTTGTGTCAAATATAAACTGAGGAATTGGTGAGTGTTTCTGCATGTGATTTGGCGTTAGCTCATTGATGACATTGTTTGTTTGTGTAGCTGCTAAATTACTGACTATGTAAATCCAGATGCCCATATTAGCTTTTGACAATAAGGAGCGTTAAATATTTATTGAACACTTGTTTTGATTAGGTTTTTTTATGCCAACTAATTTAGAAGATGTATATTTATTAGATTTTGTCATGAATGTAATTTATATTGAACTTTATTTATTGACTATGCATACTGAATGAAAATGATTGTTTGAGATTATTTATAGTGCAAATAGTGCCATTTATTGAATTTATGTTTACACTAGAATGTTTTGATATATTTATATATATATATATATATATATATATATATATACAGAGAGAAAATGGTCTTGTTTTATTATTCAGGCCAGGTTTCGATGGCGAGCTGAAAGTCCAGGCTGAGAGCCCAAGGAAAGATTGTACTTTTGGTGCGTGACGACTTCTGTTCTCCGGCCAGGCTGGTAGGAGGCTCCTTGCTGCCAAAGAACAATTTCATCCCCAATCTAATCTGATTTATGTCAGTCCATGACCTGCACGGCGCCAAGCACTTTAAAATTAACTTGCTTAGGACTTCTAACCAACCCCAGCTTGGGGTGGAGGAACTGAAGGGTGTGGGTCCATCAATTATGGAACTGTGGGATTGATTGACTGATTTGATTGAATGATTTTTGTTTATTTTCTTTGCGCATTTTATATTGCCATTTGGATGTTTATTTTCACTGATGTGGTAAATATGTATATACATTGTTTCACTATAAATACAAGGCACTCGCAACTGCAAACGTCTAGTCTGTCTGCTCCTTCATCATTTGTATCTATCTTCTGATAAAACTAGCTCATTGACACTATCGGTCACAATTCATTTACATTGATTTAAAAGGTAGTATACTGTTATTTTTACAGGTATTCTACAAAACACATTGGATAATATTATGTGCTGGGAATAAATTTAGGGTTTCTACACTTTACTTATGTAAACATTCCAGACTTCTTCATAGTAAAAATTCTCATTTATGTTCGATTAAGAATGTAATAGTTGTGGATTTTGAACATTAAGTCTTCATCAAACGGAAATGGAGGTAACACCCAACAAAAAAAAGTAATAAAAATACAAATAGATGAAGGAAGTATAAGGAAAAAAATTTAATGATGCAAGAACAAAAACATATGAAGCAAAATAAAGTAAGGAAGGTTCTGTGTATAAGAATTGATAAGAAATAAAAAGGGGACAAAAAAGATACAAGATAGAATAAAACAACACAAAAAAAGGAAAGCAGGATACAAGTAAATAAAATATGAGGAATAATTAACTCAAGCAATGAAATGAGGACATGGACAGTGATTACGGAGAGAACCAAAAAACATGAGGAAGGAAACTGGATACAATGAAGCGCACACAGGAAAATGGAAACAAAAACAGGCATAAAAAATAAAGTTGTGAGTCCACAATGTCTTAAAATATATCCAACCATCGGTTTGTACTTATCCAGACCAAGAAAACACACAAAAACATTCCAAACTGTCTATTAAAGGTGTCTGACATTTGTTTTTGTGGGTTTGACAGCATAACCTCAAAGTAGAAAAATCATTTGTAAGTCAGTAAAGCCTTTTAGGACTGATTATGACTCTCGACTTCATGTCGTTTGTTAATGGAGTTGGTTGTAGCAACACAGCTAGGACAGCTCCATGATTCCTGACTGTTCAGTAATGAAAGTGAAATTTCCAACAAAAACAAATTTTTATAGTAGAAAACATAATGTATGCTGTCATCGCTGAAAAATCCCAGATGTGATAGCGTAAAAATATTGTTGTACAGTAAATCCGCTGAGGAAAAGACGACGAGAGCATGATGAGTCATCAAGCAGACAGCCTACTGTCCTGCTGTTACCCAACATTAAGGTAACTTTGTTCCTGGCAGGGTGTTCCAGAGGCCTTCACCAGCAGCCCAAGACATCCACCTGCTTTCCTCTTTAAATCCCCCAGCGATGCCCATGCATTGTTCTGCTGTTTGCATCTTTCTTTAGACATCCTGTGTTTAGCCGTGGTTATTCAAGGCTACAGTGTTTGAGTGCACCAAAACAGCCGAGTGAGCCAGTTGTTGCCACCTTTCGGTATGTCATCGCTCTTCTTAGATCATATAATCTGTTCTCTTCTCTCTTATTCACAGCTTTGGCTTACTTTTTGTTATCTCTCTGTCTTTGCTGATACAAATCTGTCATCTCTTTTTTTCTCCAACTCTCACTCTGAACGGCTTCTTTGACCTTTGCTCTTTCATTCCCCCAACCACTCAAACTTCCCTTCCATTTC
>JAVLVB010000311.1:230982-260035 GCA_032876305.1 Orestias chungarensis | reverse complement strand
GTACTTTTAACCATTTTAACCTTGACAGGAGCAATGGCATCCATAACCTTCAAGACACTTGATGTGTAAGAGTTTAACATATCATCAACATTAGAACACGGAGCATTTTCAAACCTAATCATTTTCAAAAACTGAATCCCTGTGTTGTCATCAATAAGTCTTCCTTGAGTAACTGTAGGGTCAGCTGTTGGCTTGGGTGAAACAGAAAGGTCAAAGAAAACACAAAAATGATCAGACAAAGCGACATCCACAACACCCACATTTAAAATAACAACACCCTTTGAGATAAGCACATCTAGAGTGTGTCCTCTGTTGTGTGTAGGCTTGTTCACATGCTGAGTTAGACCAAACATCTCAAAGACAGCAATGAGTTATTTACATTGTTTACCTTGGGCTGCATCCATTTGCACATTCAGGTCCCCTGTTATGACCAAACAGTCAAAATTAGTGCATACAATTGAAAGTTAGTTCAGTAAAATCATCAATAAAACAGTTCCCTGGAGGTTTGTAGATGGTAATACAAAGAATGGAAGATTGTTTTGTATCCATTTTGAATGATACATACTCAAATGATGAAAAGACCCCTAATGCTAATTTATGGATGGGTATTTGGTCCCTGAATATTGCACAAACCCCCCCACCCCTCTGGTTTTGACGTGTTTCAGATAAAAAATTGAAGTGAGGTGGACTAGCTTCAATCAGGACTGTATCAGCTGTGTTTTTATCGAGCCATGTCTTGGTTAAAAACATAAAATCAGAAAGGTTTACCCTGCCAAAGATCTGACATTTAGTACAGCGAGTTTCAGCGTGTTACTGTAATTTGCTGACTGTGGCTGACGAGTAGTGAACCCAAGATTTGAGATGCGTACAGGCTGTTTTGTACTGTTTTGATAGCTGACTAATCGTTTTCTGTTACGTATTACTACAGGGATGAAGGAAGGTATTTCCACATCGGGCCCCGGCTTATCCTGGAATGAGCCATGGGTACATGCAGTACTGCTCTATCTCTCTTGGCTGCGTCTCTGTACAGTGGAGATAGAGTTTACATAATGAGTTTGTGTTGGGGGAGGAGTTGCAGGACGACGGGATAGGAGAGGACTGAGGCATGGGGTCATCCTGGTGGCAACACTAACCAGCTCCTTCATGTGTTCTGTAAAATCCAGAAGAGGAAGAGATTTGGAGGATGATCTTGATGAGGGCGGGTCATCATTCCCGCTCCAGGAGGAGCTCTCTGAGATAATGTTAGCTTGATGAACATCAGCAGTCTGGGGCCTTCAGAATACGAGCAGTGATCCACTGTAACATACAGATGAAGGCTCACAGAGAGAAAAAAATGGCATGTGGAGATTCCGATTGTTAGCAGAGGATGGATTTTTAAAGGGGAGAGTCAATTATGGCCCACAACGCACTTGGTTAAAATATCAAGGTCGCAATGCTGTGATAGGCTCAATATCTGTCCTGTGTCAATGTGCCATTTTTCATTGCTTTGTGTCTCCTCTGGAGGTCAAACCCATTTGAGCTTCATTTATTAACCCTAAAGTGCTGTTGCTGTCAGGAGTTAGACGGTCAGCTCCATGAGGCATGTGTGAAAACCAGGATTGCCATAGTGAGATGTAGAGTGGGCAGAACCAAGAGGATGACACAGAGTTGCAAGTATTTACAGTATATGAGTGTACATCCATCCACTTAATAAAGTAGCATCTGACAGACAGGGTGCAACAAACACAAGGGACACAGCAATCCTCCCAAACTTAATCTAGTTTTTTTTGTCAATAAACATTAGAGATGATCAAGGAAAGGTGACATTTTTTTGCCGTTGTAATAATGACTTAATGCTTTAGGAGATTAAAAATCAATACTGCTCTTTTCTCACCGATATGTTGACTGTAATTGTAGTGTGGTAATCCTTTTTTACGTTCTCAACACAGGTTTAAAACAAAGGTAACTCCCAACAGTCTGCAAATAAAACTGTTAGGCTTCCTTTCCCCACATGGTAGATCTAACTCACAGTTCAGTGATGTAGAACATTACATTGCATTAGCTAAATTGTGCTGCATCACCTTCTTATGCATTTAATTTACCACCACATATAATTTTATTCACCAGCTGAGTTAGGATGACACAGATAATTTTTTGGACTTATGGAAAAAAAGCCCACAGCATGTTTATACTGCTCTTATATTTCTCTGTGTGGAAAAGCAATGCAACTTCTTGATAGGCCTAATTTAGAAAAAGAGAAAAAAACAACCCACTGACCAATTGTTATGATGACTTAAAGTGGAGGTACATATTTAATGTGGAAATTTAATTCCCAAACAATCAATACTCAATAAATATAAAATAATAAACAAAATGTTGAAATTATGGCAATAATTACGTTCTACATCCTTATGTACACTAAATCTTTGAACATAATACATCAGACACATAGGAATTGAACTCTGGAGCAACATCAAGGATCAAAGATGTTGATCCTTTACAAAATCTTGTTTGTTTCCAGAATTCCAGTGTTTAATATTGTGACAGCTTAATTGATCCATTTATTCAACTGCATAGTGGGAAACAACAGAATTGCAAGCAATCACTTCAGCTTCCTATTCTATTTAAGATGGTGCCTTAATGTCTGTGTCGCCGCTTGGCTCTATTAAGTTTTGTTTATTTTGTGTTAAACTATAATGTGTCATAAGGACCCATTGACTCTCTACTGGTTTATAACCGCCAGGACCTACTTCAGATCAAAATAGCAGTGCAATTAAGCGTGATCTATGATGCAAACAAGTGGATTCTTTTTACCTAGCTGATCTTCCGGAGTACCTCATCCGGGCAAAGATCCCTCTACCGAGGTAACGCAAACGCAGAGGAGTACGAGCCAGCTGGCTTGTGAAATTGAAGGCTTTACTGGCTCTTTCTCCGGAAGCGATGTGGCCCACCTTACTTTCGCTGGACCTCAGTAATCATTTCCACCGCTTCAAGTCGCGACACAGGTTGGTTCTAGCCAGCACCCGGTTGGTGCCCGTCATCGGTGAATGGGAGAATTGTTGTGCACCGCGCCCTTGCTACATTCCTCACTATTGGTGGTCCTTGGGGGGGAGGTACTGTCAGGGTTTTGAGTTTTTCTCTACAGGTAGTCCTCTGGAGGTCGCTGAGTTCCTGTCTGGCTAGGGCGTTGGCTTAACTGCACAGGTGCTCTGCATCACCGTCATCAGCTGAGCAGTAATTAAGGAGAGGTGAAACCACTACTCGAAGCCTGAGTGTAAGTTGCTACCGGTAACATTGTGCTCCTCAGTGCCAGCTTTTCTAGTGTTACTAGTTTCTAGTTGCTACGTTGCCTCTAACAAATCTTCTATTGTTTCTAGTTCTGAATGTTGTTTATATACTATTGTCACCCTCCCGTGTTTTTCCGTGCCTCATACCACAGATTCACTGCCTCACCTTCCTCAGTTGCCGTCGTCATCTTCCTAAGCCTTGCTCACTGCTCCATCTGCTCAGCTCGATCTGCCCGCTCCAGCAAGAAACACGTCAGCTGCAGACCGCCTGGACAACCAAACAACCAACATTGCTCAAAGAATCAAGCCCTCTCAGTCCTCCTGCCATTATCCCTTTCCCGTCACAAGTAAGTCCGCAACTCAATATAATCATTTACCTTCAAGCCCCAGTTCACCATCTCTGTCTCCACTCCAGAAGCCGTCCGGTCTCTCACGTCGTTTACAGCCGTTCCCCTGCCGCCGCCTTGCCGTTCCCCTTTGGATCCCCTTCTGGATAGATCATTCACAACCTTTCAATAAATCTAATTACTTCAACTCCTCAGAGTCCTCTGTTCATGTGGGTCAGAAGTTTGCGAATTGTGACAGTTAAAGCTGAGAAAACTAAATATTTCTCTGATTTAATCATGAATAATGTCAGCAAGCCTCTGGTTCTTTTTAAAACTATTAATTCTGTTTTTAATCTGAATCCCCCCACTTTACTGGTAAATGACCACAGACACTTGTGAAAAATTCCTTTCTTATTTTAATGACAAGGTTACTGCTATTAGAGCCGAAATATCTCTGTTATCAGTGTGTATTTCGGAGGTCCAGAGGAATACTGAGTGCTCAGATGTTTTTTACAAATTTGAACCTGTGCCACTGTCTGACATAACACACATAGTAAGCAGAATTAAACCGTCCTCTTGTCCCACTGACCCCTTACCTTATAGCCCCCCATACCTCGAGGTATGGGGCACTATTGGCTCCTTTGTCAGGGATATAATCATGGGCACTGTTCCCATATTTTGTAAAAACGCTTTAGTTGAACCTCTAACGAAAAGAAACGGTCTTGACCCCTTGGTTTTAGCTAATTTTTAATGAACTCCTTTTAATGACTGATTCTGGTAGCTCTGCCATTTTAGTGCTCTTAGATCTCACAGCTGCGTTTGACACTGTGTACCATGCAATTCTTTTAACATGTCTGGAAAACTGCATGGGTGTCAGGGGGGCAGTCCTTAAATAGTTTCAGTTGTACCTAAGTGGGAGGTCCTTCTGTGTCAGGCTCGGTGACTCCACCTCATCCTTTGCTCCTCTGGATTGTGGAGTCCCCCAGGGTTCAATCCTAGGGCCCTGTACCTGCATATGACTGCCAAATTTACATGCCATTCACAAAAAATAGCCATTGCCCCCTGACACCCCTACTTAGCTGTCTAAATGACATCAAGGCTTGGTTGGCGCAAATTTTTTAAAAGCCAAACGAGGGAAAGACTGAAGTCATTTAGGGAACACCCTGAAGTCACTTTGGGAACACCCTCCTTGACTTGGGACCCCTTCAAACCTACTTGTGTCCCAAAGTCACCAGCCTTGGCATCACCTTGGACAGTGATTTTAAATTGAATAAACATGTTAATGCGGTTTTAAAATAACGTTTTTATCACCATTTTATCAAAAGACAAACCTTTTTTTATCTTGTGCACTTGTCTCTTCTGGTCTGGACTACTTCAGTGCCCTATACTCTGGTGTTTGTAACACGGCTCTTTCCCATCTGCAGTTATTTCAGAACTTTTAACAGGGGCCAAGAAGCATGAACACATCACCCCTGTTTTAGCTCCACTCCACTGGCTGCCTGTACATTTTAGAATAGATTTTAAAATATTATTTTTTTTATTTATTTTTTTAAGCTTTAAATGGACTGGCTCCAAAATACATTTCCCATTGCCTCCATTTTTATACTCCGTCGCCCACTCTGCGGTCTGGGGACCAGTCCCAGCTCAAGGTTGAAACTTGTCAATAAAGCTGGGGCAACAGACTGCCTATCAGTGAGCGCTTATGAACAGAAGAACCTGCCCTCCTGGTTAAAGAATGGTAAGACACTACTAATACTAGTATTATGATTTTATATTCCTGTCTCATGAATGAACACAGTGCCTTGTGGGTCAGACAGTTTGTGAATTCTAAACAATGGTAAAATTATGTGATGAAAGATGCACATGGACTTCAAACACAATTTTCAACAGTTAAATACTGTAAAATATATATTAAATCAAAAAATACATTTGATAATATTGAGCTTATTTTAATGTTTTATTTTTATTGATAGATGTGGCATGTTTGATTCAAATGCTGCTGCTACCAGTTGCATGAAAAATGTTTATATGTCCACTCTAAAGGGTCATGATTAATATCTGTTTTATGCCTGATTTTGTAGAGTGGCACTTGTGTATATGAGTGCATACTTGATTAAATGTGTGTTTGTGAATGTGTTGCTTGTTGGCCTGCACTTGTGTGCGTGGCTCATCTCTAGAAAGTTTTCTGAAATGAAAAGTGTCCATTAACATCTGTCTTTCTAAAGGTGATCCGATGCTGACTCAGGTTTGTGAGCTGGAAACTGATTCCTGAAGGGCAGTTGTACCAATATCCATGCTTCTGGAGAATGGTGTTGCGGGACTCGGACTTCAACCCCAACCCTGCCCCTATCAAGGAATAACTGAACACAAAAGGGAATAAAATGCTGATCTAAGAAATAAATAGATAACTGCTATAAGGTCAAGGAGAAGGGAAGAGGACAAAATGGTAATGATTGCGCATTTCTTGTGTAAAAGATATCAAGAAAATGAGTGTGTTAAAAAATAACATGAAGGAAAAGAACAAAAATAGTTATATAGAGCAAAAATGACAAAAATATCCAGGAAGACAGATGTGTGTCTGAACAAGATAACACAACTAGGGTAGGTGATAGAGAGTGATGTGTGTGGGCCAGAAAAGCTTTGATATTATCCGGCACTCTCTTTATGACAAGCTTTCTGTGATAAGAGGTCATAGCTGGGATGTTGAATGTGTTTGCTGGAAAGGGAGTTTGGGAAAGAATGAGTGATCAAGATAGTGAGAAGGACTCAGATTGAATAGAGAAAGGATGTGACATCATTTAGGATATAAAACCAGCCAAGGAATATTGTGCCCTTCAGAATGGAAGGTACATCACATCACCACGCAGTCAAAAAACACACAGACGGTTGTGCTGTTTTTACTTTAAAACACAATGCGGAAGGGGGACTTTTAATCACCAGAACAATAAACATTGATTGGCAAATCTCAATACACAGCCTTTTTTAATCCAATCCTTTTTTGAAGCTAAGTATGTATCAAGAATATTATATAACTGTTTTCTGACCGTGGACATGAGTACTAGTCTAAGATGTTTTAGTTAGGCAAAAAAACTGTTCTGGATGCTGCAGCTTTTGGCAGGAAATATATTCTCTAGTGGTCAAGTGTAATATCGAATCTTGAAAAGCCTCTGCCTTAATTTGTTGTAGTTGTTAAGAAGTCTCATAATGAGGGTAGGGTTGTCCTTAAATTTATTTTTTTTGAAAAATCCTTCTTTTCCTATCTCTTACGCCATCCTTGTTAGATGTTCAGAGCCAGGACAAAACTAGCCTTCTTAATCAGGTTGAGTCACTGACTCTCGTGCTTTTGCCAAAAACTGATAATGCCACTGTTGACAGCAGACCTATATAATATCTGTAGGGTCTTGTTGCAAGCACCAAAACTAGGCATTCTCAATAAGTACAGTCTGCTCTCTCTTGTTTTAAATGCATCTCCAGTCCAGTCAGTTATCCAGGTGAACATCCAGGCATATACTTCAGTCTTATTGTTAATGGACACTTTCTCAAGCTTTCATTAGAGTAAATTTGACCAGATAGAGCATGGTAAAAGGAACACTCTCTATGATGTCTATTTTTGCAAATAGTGTGCTCAAGTGCTAGGTTCAAGGTATAAGTGTATTCAGTTTGTGTCTAGAAAATTTTGTGGAATGCAATCTACCATCTGTACTCTTTTCTGCCTCCTACCTGCAGATCCTGGTCAGGGGTACAAAGCACTCAAAGTAATTTAAGTCCAAATGCTATCAGATTTCTGTAATCCTTGCAACAATATCTGACAAAAGAACTTAGAATACAGGTGTTAAACACTGGTCTTAAGGACCTGTGTCCTGAATCTTTGAAGCTTCTCTCAGTCAGCACACCTGGATTTTAAAATTAACAGCACTCTGTAAAATGAGTACGATAGGAGGTAATTGTGTTATTTTATGAAGGGTTGTTTGAGGGTTGTCCTTGAGGTCTAGAGTTTGACACCCCAGGCCTACAAGTAAGTTGAGAATGTTAATTATTAACTTGCAACTTAAGAATGAACATTCTGTTGATGATGGTGAGAGAGTCTTTTTGATCAGAAAACCAAAGTCAAGAGCAGTAATATACTATTGGAACTTGAAAAGAGAAGTAAGTACAAAGGTTCCGTTTTCCCATGTCATGAAGCTGTGCAAAAGATGATGAACAATATGATTCATCTTTACTGTAAAGGAATAATTGTTTTTTGAGACTGCAGAGGGAACATATTTTTACCCCTGTCGAATTCCTGATAGGCTGATCCTTTCAACCAATGCCATCGATCTTTTAGCACCAAAGTGATGGTAGGATATCTTCTGACACAGATTAGTAAGGTAAGTTAGTTACTACAACCAAAGTTGAGAATTCAGGCATCAACAGCATTCCATTCCAGCAGTTCCACATTCCCGGAGCAAGCAGTACCGCAGAGTAGGAGCAAGAGCAGAACACACAGACATTGACACCTCTCCCAGGATCATGGCAATTTTATTTCCTTGTCTTTTTAATATAATACCATATGGAGGACTGACTGTCGTTTAACTTGATTTTAAAGCTGAAGAAAAATTCAAATGAAACACGCTTGGCCAAGCCTTGCATATACTAAATAACTAGATTTAAGTTGGCTGAATGGACAGCCAGTGGATCTTGAGGCTGCTGTTAAATCTGATACAGTGAATCCTTCATTGATAATGAAGATAAGAGATGACATAGGAGAATGGATAGTGCTAGAGTCATTTAGAGAGGAAAAGCTAAGAGAGATTCATGATGTTTTTGCCCAGTGGGAGGTACTTCATCACACAGCTAATGCAGGCTGAAAACCAGTGGTGGGTCACACACTAGGGGCTACAGAAAACTGTAGATGAGCCCAATTACAAACTTACAAAATTATCTATTACCATGAGGGTGAAAAGGGATGGTATGTCATTGTTTTATTGTAAAAAAAAAAAGAAACATTTTGAAATTTTGGTACCAAATTCAAATACTAATAAAAAAACAGCCTGAACAACTACAATTAAACTATAGATTTTTATTATTATTATTTTGTATAAAATGTAGGAAATTGTGCCATTATTAAACTATTCCACTGCTTCTGCTTGCGCTGTTCTTTGAAAAATAAGGTATTTCTATATTAAGCTGAAATGTATTGATATAATCCATCCAATTTGTTTTCTGTCTTTATCCAGTATCTGTTATCAAAGGGTAACAGGTCCAAGATATAAACCCAGATGTCCCTTGTATTAAAAACACTGTTACCCATTCTCAGGTATCCCAAGGCATTGAAAGTTTAGATGAGATATATTGTCCCTCCATCTGGATCTGCCCTAGGGTCAGTGGAGTCACTGGAGCATTGGCTCTGTTCCCCTCCTCCTAGATAGCAGAAATCATCAGATGGTTGGGTGTAACCTTGTCCCCCAAGAAGGAAACTACTTGCACTAAATTTTCATCATTATGCACAATGTAAATTACCATGGAGGTTCCACCAAACAGCTTTTCATGTCCAGTAGCAAGTTTCAACCAAAATGGCGAGTAATTGACACAAAACATTTGTTTTAACAGTTTTATAACTCAAAGGCAATAGAGGGCCTTTTCTATCCCCAGTCACATGAATGTAGTTTTGTTATGCGAGTGCAACTACTGAAATCCACAATATACAAATCATACACCATGTAAATTGGCGTGAAAGTTCAAGCAAATCCACATCTTGCCACTCCTATTTGAGTGGTAGATCAGTGAAATGTGTTCACTATAACTAGTTCATAGAGAAGGGTGAGAAGCAGGGGGTACAATCTGGAAAAGTTTGTCAGTCCATGCAGTACAACTATACTACCAAAAATAAAATATACTACAAGTTTTCTATACTTAGTGTAGATACAGATCATTCTAATGAACTGGTAAAGTACAATGTTATATGCCTTGAAATTTGGTTTACAATTTGTTATTTTGCATATAAGGTGGTAACTTATCCTAAAACGGTCAGTACAGCAACTCCAGGTTAAAATATGGTAAACAGACTTGGCTACAATCTGAATTAATACATAATAATCAAATTTTAAGAATCTCTTAAGCAATTATTAATAAACTTATATTATATCTAAAAACTATTTATTAGCCATCTAAAGGAGAAACCTTATTTTAAAGTGGTACCTCTCCGGAAATAGGGTTTGATGCTCTGATGTGTTGGTGTCCTTTCTCCTAGATATCCACCAGAGGGTCTCAGGAGGCTATCTATGGGGCTGGCTGCTCTAGACCTGTTGATTACCTTACAGGTTTCCTTGATGACTCTGACCCATTTGTTGCCTACCCTTGGTACTCTCAACAAAGCCTACTTTTGAGTATAGCTGTACATGATTCCTTATGCTATTCTGCTTGTTCTCCCTAGTATTTGCTCTTGTTTTTGCTCAACCCAGGTATCTACTAGTGACCAGCTTCTCTGAAACTCTAGCCTCAAACGGCTCTGCAATAACCACTTCTGGATTCAAGCTCCAAGACTGGTACAGCTTCCTTTCCTTCACGGCAGCTCAAAAAGATTGCACTCTCAACATCAGCCTCAATGGTAAACATCTACACCATTTGGATCACCTTCTCGAGCCATCAACACTCCCACAAACCCCTACCCAAGATCAACTCACGCCTCCCTGGTGAACTTTATCATCAACCTCCAAGTAAGACATCATCCATTCATCTAACCCCCAGATCAGAGAATCCCTCCTGCGCATTTACTTTATTCTGTAGTTCAATAAACATAATTTAATTGCCATACTGTCTCCACAATACTTAGTGCATGTACATGTGTACTTAGTGCAATTAAATAAAACCATGAGAGAACCAGTCTACCCTATAGTTTTTTTCCCCTTCTCTAATAGTTGTGAGTTAAGATTTAGGTTCACATCTTTTGTGTTACAATCATGTAATCATGTAATTGTATGTACCTACCAATAATGACAAGTCACAATTATAGAAAACAAATGCAAAAACGTAATTTATTTATAATGCAATACCTCCATAGTTCTGAATCAACTCATTTGGTTTAGTTGCAACTCCTGGAATCCTAAGTACAAAAATCACAACCTAATAAAGAATAAAACATTTTGTGATACTAAAAAAATATGATGGTACACTTTGGAAGAGAGACCTACTGTTTTAATATACAAAATTTACTTTCTTGTGCTTTACATCTTGCTATAATGTCATTCCCTCATCAAAAAAAAAAAAAACATCCCTCGAGGGTTGCTTTGACTCATTCATCCATGTTAGTAAAATATCTAAAAGGGCAGATAGCTTTTATAGACAAGGTAAAGCCATATTACAATTTATTTGGATATTAACCATATAAGACCACAAAATTAATTTGGTTATTAAAAAGTATGGTTGGTGCTCAGTCCAGTTGACTCTTATACTGTTGACAACATCCAGTGAACTTCTAAGTTACACTTTAGCTAGAGGACTATGTTTTTTTTTCTTCCTGAGTGGGACATAAAATTCTTATGACTGCAGAGGTTTTTTTCCTTCCTAACTTAAGAATTACCCAGAAAGCAGAACCTCGAGCTGTTCTTCAGGCAACTGTGTTAAGGAGGGAATTTGTGCACCAGCGAAGGCTTTCTTGACTCACAGCTGAAACATGGTTGTATTGTCGATTTATGAATATTAAGTGAGATATGAGACTGTTATTGCCAGCAATGCATGCTGAAAATGGCATCTTTCCCAAATCATCTATACAGCAATAAAAGCTTAAATTGAAGTGCCGCCCCATAACCTGTTTCAATGATTAATGCATTTTAGCATGACTGAACATAAAATCTTGGAATCTCAAGTCTAGAAATAAAATTGCTTAATGAAAGTAGACCCTTAATACACCTGCTGTTATATGACAACAACCGAAATGACTCAGAAATTGTTTTAAAAATGTTTTCCTTTTAATGACAAAATTAAAAATTTCCTATGTATGCTGGCATTGTGCCAAACATGTTTTCTAACAGATTCTCAGAGATCCGTCACACGCACACAAAAAAAGAAAACCTTTTACTAGCCTTAAACCTTAGGTGTATTGGACTCATAGTGAATAGTTATAAGCATATCCGTGATGTCTATTCTAGCTGGACCTGCCAAGGTGTTCCCACAAGATGTCATGCTGAGTGGTGCGAAGCACTTAAAACGGACATTAGACTGACAAAAACACAGATTCCACAGAAACAATCTGGTAGAGCTTCTTCCAATATTACATATATCATCTGTATGTCCATCTTAACTAAGAAGGCAGCCCACACAGACGCAGCGGCTCACAGCTCTCTCTACCGGTGCTCTTTTGTGTATTTTTTATTTATCAGTTTTTATGCAGTCGCATTTGCAAACAAACTCTACACATGTCAGGATCGTTTGGACATTAGCTACTGACACAAGATGGCAATATTTAGTGATTTTCACTACACCCATAACATCCCAGACGGCATAACAAGACTGCCAGGTGCTCCTTGGATTGTTATCGAGTCTGGAAGGCACCGGCGACGGCATAGGGAGAGAGAAGCGGGGCTGCAGGTCCAGCCTTACGCTGAAACTGAAACGCTAACCATATCTGCCAGCTCTACAGAGCTTGTATCTCTCCCCTGCCAGATCCATGATTAATAAAACAGACTACCTACAGATACAGCTGGCTGGGAATTGCTATGTTTGTGACTGCTGTGTTACGATCATCACTGAAACCTAGCTCCCTGATGCTAGCGTGCAACTAGAAGACTGCACTCTGCTACGCTGGGACCGGTAAGAACAGGGTAGGGCTCTCTGTATTAAATATTAATAAGGAGCGGTGTAACAATGGGACTATCATAGACAAACATTGCTCCCCAGACCTCAAGTACGTGTCTGTAAGATGTCGGCCTTTTTTCTGCCCAGAGAGCTAACGGTAATAATCGTCACTGCTGTATAAATACCACCCGATGCTAATGTTAGCATAGTTGTGTCTGTCTTGCTGAACACCATAAATGGACTACAGGAGGAAAATAGAGTCCCATCTGTCCAGCAACAGCACACATCAGGTGTGGCAGGGCATCCAGAAAATCACAAACTTCAGAGGCTGTGATGTGTCAGAAGGAGACCTGAGCATGTCACTAGTGGAGGAACTGAACTGTTTGTTTACTCGCTTCGAGACACCCCAGGACCACCAATCTTCTTCGTGCCTGCTACCCCCACCGAATCACAACTCTACAATGTTCACTGCTCAGGAGCATGAGGTACAGAGGGTGCTTTTGGCAGTGAACTCCAGGAAGGCTGCTAGACAAGACGGGGTACTGGGAAAGATGATCAGACCAAGTGCCCACCATCTCACCTTGATTTTTACCAGGATTTTCAACCTTTCCTTGGCCCAAGCAGTCATTCCCACCCCCTGCCAAAAGATTGCCACAATCATTCCGGTGCCAAATTCACCAGTTTGAATGATTACCACCCAGTGGCCATCACACCAGTAATCATGAAGTGCTTTTAGAGGCTGGTCCTCCAACACATCACAGACCATCTCCCACCCACTTTCAACACCATCAATTTGCATTCCGGGCAAACAGATCCACGGAAGACGTCATTGCGGTAGCTCTCCACTCTGTCCCGCATGCTTTTTGTGGATTACAGCTCAGCATTTAACACAATCATCCCAGACATACTAATTTCCAAACTGCACACCCTGGGCCTCCCCCTTCTCACAAGTTCTTGGATAAAGGATTTCCTAATTAACCGTCCCCAGACTGTGAGACTTGGCCCACATCTCTCTTTCACCCACACACTGAACACTGGCTTGCCACAGGGCTGTGTGCTGAGCCCCCTCCTGTACTGCCTCTACACTCACGACTGCAGCTCGGCCCATGACAAAAACTTCATCGTCGAGTCGGACTCATCTCAGGTGGAGATTAGGCAACCTACCGAGACGAGGTCCTGAAGTTGACAGCCTGGTGTTCACAGAACAACCTTGCACTGAACACCAGGAAAACAAATGAGATCATCGTTGACTTCAGGAAAAACAGGACTGACCCAGCTCCTCGCTACATCAACGGTGAGCATGTGGAGCGGGTCCACACCTTGGTGTCCTCATCTCTGCTGATCTCTATTGGTCAGATAATTTTACAGCTGTTATCAAGATAGCTCAACAACGACTTCACTTCCTGAGGGTCCTCAGGAAGAACACCTGGACACTAACCTGCTGCTGACCTTCACCCACTCATCCATCGAGTGCCTGCTGACATATTGCACAACAGTTTGGTACGGAGGCTGCAATGAGGCAGACAGGGTGAGGCTTTAGAGGGTTGTCAAAGCGTGAAAAAGAATCATCGGCTGCCTCCTCCCCACCCTGATGGACATCTGCCAATGCATCAGCAGAGTGAGAAACATCATCAAGGACAGCTCACACACTGGCTTTGAACTGTTTGACCTGCTGCTCCCTGACAGGCACTACAGGTGCATCAAGGCCAGGACAAACAGACTCAAAAACAGCATCTTTCCCAAAGCAGTCTCCACTCTGAACTCAACTGGACTCTAACTGGGCAATACCCTCAACTATGTGCAATACAATGCCATTTTAACAATATTTGTGCAATATTTTATATATTTTTAAATTTAGTTACAATAGCATTCTTACCACCAATGTTGCAGTCTCACCACCACTCTCTAATCTAATTATCTTATTATCTAGATAGTGTTTATTTTTCAGCATATATTTTTATATTCTTATACACCGTTTATTTTTTTTATTCGTTGTGTATTTTCTGTATATATTTTTTTGATATTTTTTGCCCGGCACTGAAAGTAGTGGTCCTCCAATCTCATTGTACAATGTGTATAAGGACCATAAAATTCTATTCTATTCTATTCTGATGGTCTTGATGGTCTCCACGGCCTATTAAAGTCAGGGTCACGGTTACAAAATGTTGAGCACAGGGGATGACTAGAACCAAGAGTAACAAACACTCAGGCGATGAGTAGCTGGTCGACCGCTCCTTTTAAGCTGCTCAGCTCATCAGATTCAACAGGAAGCCCCTGTTCCAGCAGCATAGGTGTGGGGAGTGATTATTTCCATAATCTTGACATTTTCAGATTATGAAAAAAAAATTCTTTGAGATTTAGAAAGCCTGGGAAATTAGTTGTATTATCAAACAATTCCCTACAACATTCTAACTTATCTTTACTGATGTAATTCTTTTTTGTCATGCCATTGCTTGTTTACTTATGTTTACCCATAGCAAATACAGTTCTTAGCAGTCTCAACTGTCTCAACTCAGCTGTGTAACCACTGGATTATCTTTGATTGCTTTTGAGCAGGAAGAAAGCCCTTCTCACCACCTACTTGGGGAGAAGAGTAAAAACGACATGTCTATTATGTTAGACTTTCCATAGACACAAGTAAATCCTGGTGTTGTGGACCTTATGGAAACAAAGAGTCAGTAAAATAGTCAGAATCAAAAACAATTACTAAAAAATTAGCTTAGCTGATTTCTCTATACGGGATCT
The DNA here is from genome assembly GCA_032876305.1 of Orestias chungarensis. NCBI lineage: Eukaryota > Metazoa > Chordata > Actinopteri > Cyprinodontiformes > Cyprinodontidae > Orestias > Orestias chungarensis. The sequence continues at coordinate 244,926 of JAVLVB010000311.1, read as the reverse complement.
AAATATGTTAGCTACACAGAAAATATTTCATGATATCAGTAAAGTTAAAAGGGACCACCACAAATTTTCACGACAGTTTTCCTTTCTGTGTGTGCAAAATATTAAAAAAGAAATATGTATATGGTTACTTTACTTTGAAGTTATGCGATACAGTTATGCACAACAGTTCCTGAGAGCAGGCTGGATGAACTCAAAATTATTTGTAAATGTTAAGTTATTCTTTACTCATAATGGTTCAGCTCTAAACTATGCCTTAAATTTAAAGCATAGCAAGTAATCCTCTCTAAACGACAGTAGAGGCTTCTACAGCCTATGATTAATGATAGAACATTAGATAAATAGAAGCGACATTTTGACAAATTGCCACAGAATTAAAACAAGAGAGAAAACTAAAAATAAATAACAGTAATTAGTCACTGTGGTACCATCTAACCTGCATCTCTGAATGTTTTCTTCTAAAATAATGTAAGCACAATGTTAGCATTAAATTCTAGCTTTGTACTTGTTTTGTTCATGGACACTTTATCTTTCTGTAACAACAGGAGTTTTGTTGAACAAAAACTGTTATTCAACCTGATTTAGAAAAAATACCTGTTACAGTTATGACTTTTGGATAAAAGGTAAACTTTTTAAAGAAATTAAATAGGCATCATTGCCTATAAACAGTTAAGCGCTTTGGTTTTGTTTGGTTTTATCATGTTCATGTTTGTGTTAAGAGTTACCAGAAATATAAAAGCAACATTGCTGTTATATGTATCTTGTTTGTCTGAAGGGTGCAAAAATAGTATTCCATTTTTGTTCATAAAATAGTACCTTAAAATATGATATACACTTAAATCAATAATTGAATTATCAGCATAATAATGAGCTTAATTAAGATTTTTCACATAAATATTTGACAATTTTTTGTTTTATCAGAAAAACAACCATTCTTTACTTTACTTTACTTTCATAGAAAATATATTCAGTATTTCTCCCTATTATCAGTCTTGGTGCAAAGGATTTGAACCTTGATGATGCCTCTTTGGTACACTCCTTCATTTTTAACAGGCATTCAAGAAGTATATCTGAGGCAGCCCAACAGGCGTGAAATGTGTAAGGAAGACATTCAGGGACAAAAAGAGCAGGAGGACTCAAATTACACCCCTTATCGCTTTAATACTTATCACCTCTTAGCTCATTCACTCCTCTCTCAGACACTTTTAAATCGTAGTTTAATCCCACCTAATGAAATACAATTCCTTTTTCTCTTTGTTGTTTAAGTAGGGTTTAACAATAATTGAATGGTTAGTGCTACTCTGCATAATTTTCTTGTTCTAAGAAAGGGTGGAATAAAAACCAATATGAGAATTTAATGTTTGCGCACAAGGTGTAAACTGGCCTTGAGCCTGGAGAACGATTTTATAAGGAGAGGATAGGGCAGCTCAATTCTTTTCTGTACCAACCCTTTTCTGACCTTTCTGAAATGGATTTTATTGCATGAAGTGGAATAAAGCAGAATTAATCATGTGTTGGGACCGGGTCACAGACATGAGTTTAACCCAGATGGTTGTGTGGCCCTGCTCGAGCGTATGCCTGTGATTGGTGGGAGGGTGATCCCAACTAACCCCAAAACACACTCACGTCTACCAACACATGAAACTGCATGTAATTGGAGTGTTTTTATTATTAAACAAAGGTGCACGCAATGTGAAAACACTCAAATTATTCATTTATTTAAGACCAAATGTTATTTGAGTTCAGGATCGCCTGGTTTACATACAAACTCTATCGTGGACTCGTCCCTAGGGGCTGTCCGAAATTCTAATGTTGCATCTAGCTCTGCGTGTTTTGCTAGGGTTGGATAAGGGATCGAATAATCATAACTTTTGTGGCTGGGCATTGATGGTAAACCAATCACAGAGACTCTGCAATGTGCAGTAGTGGATCGAGCAGTGTTATGTGAGACAATTTGATAGATCTGAAAACCTTTTCAGAGAGCAGCTACTGACGACTTTGTCAGGAACTTAGCAGGAACTGGACCAAAATGCATAGTAGACAGCAGCAGTTGCAAAGTAGAGGATTTATTGAACATAATGATGATTTACAAAGCGTGCAGCAATGAGGACAACTAGGAACACAGGGAACCATAAGAGAGAATCTGGCAGGGTGGAAAAGGAGGAGAGAAGCTTAAATACTGTTGGTGAGAGGTGGAACCAAATCAAGAAAAGTAAATGCAGCTGACACTAATTGTAAGGTGGCAGGCTAAGAGAGAGAGAACGCAGGGAAAACGAAAGGGAACACAACATAAACAGGATGAGAACTAAATATTCAGAACCAACTAAGATGAACACAAAAACCAACAAGGAAACTGTCACAGACTATGACAGACCATCTGTTCCAACATTGTCCACATAAACAGAATCTATGGCAATAGTGTCTCCATGTGCTTACATCAATTGCTTTTTGAATCCAGAATACGTGTAAAAAACAGGTGAACAGCTATGTTCCCCACATTTCCAACGCAATTTGTGCCCTGGATACAAACCATGACTAAATTTCAAATGCTGAAAAATAGTTGAAGAATTTCTGTGCTGAACCTTACAAATGTAACATGTTGGCATATTTAAGTGTTGTTAATTCTCACTCTGATTTCCTTGACTCTGGGGCTCTACTTTGTTGTTGCCGCATCAATCCCATAAACTGTTGAGTAGAAGTTGAGGAGGGTTGCATCGTAGGACACAGCAAACACAAAGTGTGCCTTAAAAAGTTTGTCGAAGGCAGCCACTGCAGTCTGTGCCACACAAGGAATGGGCTTCTAATCCAGGATGATGTAGAACTTCTGAATACTGCTCTTCTTCTCTCCAACGCAGAGGAGGAAAGGCTGTGCAGATCCAACTTTGCCAAGGAATGTTGCACTGCTTGTCCCAACCTAAGATTAAAAGACAGCACATTAGAAATAATGGTTTTGGTCCCTCACTAGCAACAAATTAAGAACATTTTCCACCTTCCTTTAGCTGTGAACACGCCACAAAAGGGGATGTGACTTGCAAGGAAACTCCTGTGAGCTTAAGTGAAAAGATCAGTTCTAATGCGCTCATACAATTCTTTGTTCCAGTATTTTCCCAAAACCAATTTTTTGTTCCATTTTGTCATAAAATTAACCCTGATCTCTCCCATCCCCTCCAAAAATAACTATAAATTTATATTAAAAGTAACGCCAAAAAATGACTTTACATTTTACAGTCTTGTAAAAATTAGATCAATTTACGGTAAGTGAAGCACTATAATTCATGTCAAAAACATACCTTCATGAGTATGTTTCACAACACTTTCAGCTGCCTCAGTTGCACTAATTTTTACATGTTTCTTCCCTTTGGCGGTTGGAGGCAAGAGATGAACCAACAGGAGAATGGGTGCCAAGTCGCTATCCTATTCTGATAAAATCATAACAAGCCATGTTTAGAAAAGACTGTTGAGCATATTTATCTATCAATACATACCATAATCACTTGATTCCTCCTGAGCAGACAGAAGTTCATCCAGGTGAACGTTCTGTCGAAGGCTTTTGCTGACAGTGATGACCTACGGTTTGTAGAACGTTGGCCATCTTTCAATGATATTCCCCGAGATGTCTTCTCCAAAGAGCATGAAGAAGTCCTGCTCAATATAACAGAAGAAAAAATACCATCAAAAGACCCAATTCAAAAGTTCAGTTAATCAAATCTGAGAGTTTCTCACCAAGACTGGTGTATCCAAGAATCTTGGAAAGTGATCCAAGATGAGTGATGACTGGTCCAGATCATGTAGCATATTATGCCTTCATTTTCACCTTAACAATGTCATGGTCTGATGCATGCTTCATTATGGACATTGCTTCTTTGCATCCATCACCAAACAGCTGTTCAGATGTTAAGGTCTCGGGCCGCCTTGATGAGCAGACAGGGAGCTCCACTTAAAGTCACTTACAGTGTTACGCTGAACGGTTTTCAATCGATAGGCCAGGTAGCCCTGTCCACTTTGAGGATCGTAGAAATGCTCCTATCCCAGAACAGAAACCACAAAATGTCAATTACATTGTATTCAAAAGGGCAGTTACATGGTTAGTCCACATTGTAAAAAAGAAAGAAATCCAACCAAATTATGACCCAAGAAGAGAATCTTCAGGTACTCACATAGCCAGTTGGTAAGCAATTATCTTTCAAACTGGGAAAGAGGGTGACAATTCCCAGGGAATAGGTGATGCGGACATTGACAGGAGGGACTCTCCTAAAAAACAATTCATGAAGAATATTCCTGTTTCACATAGGGGTTAAACAATCTCACACCAATTAAGCAAAGGTTATGAATAGAAAACCCATTCTCACCAATTACAAATTATTTGAATAATCAATATGTGAATAATTATGCTTTTTCACATAATTCCAACATTTCTATGGATTTCATACACTTTTAAAAGTACTACCAGTCAAAAATATCAAGGTTAAATTCTGCCCCCCAATCAGCAGGCTGAGGTTTATTGGTACATACCCATGACTTTTGATCATATTTGCCACTAAAATATTGACAAGTTTCCTTCTTGTTGGATCAGAGAGACTTTTGGTCTTGTTGTATTCTTTTAATACACCCCCCCCCCCTGGTTTTTGGTGTAGAGCCACATAGACAAACTGCAACAGATTTCACATGTCATCCTGGTATGAATTTTAAAATGGATCATCATTCTATTTCCCACCATGACATTTTATCTTTAATGTTCCCCATATTGTTTGACGTAACCGTTTTTATGAAAAATAATGACATAATTATTACTTGAACAAGGACAGGGGTTGACTAATAAGCATTCGGGGCATAATTTAAGATAAACTACCTTAAGCTCACTTAATTTAATGGCAGCTGCCACAACATAATTAGTACTCAACTTACCCTTGAGCATGAATTTCAAGTAATCAAAGAAGTCATCCGTCACTGGAACCCGAACCCATTTCTGGACAGTCTGATACTCCACTTGAACCAGCATTTCTGCAAAACAAAAAAGGGACACGGTCCAAGCTTTGCCACCTTACAGATATTTTAAACCAACCCTTTATCACTTCCACTATCACTTTGAACATGTCAGCTCTGTCAACTATATAAACTTCATCCAAGCTAGAGCGTTGAGCTAGCTAGCTAGTCAGAATCTGCTACCATATCGGCTAGCCGAAACATGGCATTTTATACTCTTGCTCTGCTACTGGCATAGTCTACGGAGCCCTCTAGTGGACATGGGGATTTATTTTTTTTCGCTCTCTTTTGCGTTCCCTCTCAAAAGTGTAGCCTTCCCTAGGAACACTTTATTGCAAAGTTGACGAACCAGACAACAGCCACAATGAATCCATAAATTATATAAAGAGTTGAACAAATTTGACATTTATGTTGGATTAAAAACTTTTTTATTTTACGTATTTTGAGTGTAACCTTATGGAAAATGAACTGCTTCCTTGACGTAACGAACAACTTCGCCACGGCATAAAAAAAAAAAAAACATCCTCCCGGAAGCTAGCCGTTTGCAAAGTTAGCTTTTTAGATACACACATCGTCAATATTTCAAATAATACAGATATACAAGTATTATCCATGGTTTAAAATGACAACTAGAACTTACCAAATATAACAGAATTCAAATTTATCGTTAAACTAGATTTGGCAAAACGGCGGGACCTTGAATTTGGTGGATTTTCCCTGCAAAATGGGTTAAATATCGTGCACTCTGAAGTCTCAAACTAAAAAGCACATTTCCAACGAAACAATGGTAATGTATGAATATTTAGTTCACCTTTAGGAAAGAATTGTGTCTTACGTGTGCGAAACGAAGCCGTACCGATCGACTGACTGGTGGCGTGACGACAGAAAGTAGAACGTACTCTGCAGCCGTTACGCGAAGGCGGGCTTAAGCAACACCAACCAATTAACACTGGAATTTAACAACGCAAATATTACGTAATTTACACTGGCAGTGTTAGTTTATAACTGTGTGGTGTCAAAACAACACTCGCACTCTTTATTTAACACTACACCTGACATTTTAACACTGGCATTTTACCTTGTACTTTTTATCAATATAGCAAAAGCTTTTGTCATGTCTTCACAATGACATGTCTAATGTCTTGTTTGGACTGTACACAAGACGGATCTTGATGGCATTACCTAAAAAAGAGGGGTCAATGTTGTGGACAGCCTGTTAGAATCTACTGTAAGTGTAAATTATGTAAATTATTTCCAGACAATGAATGTGATGTTTCACATTTTCACTCCAGCTCTTCACAGCATTGTGCAAGAGTAAAGTTAGGCAAAATCATAATGTATTAAAATTAAAATTTCATACAACAAATAAAAGAGAAACCCACTGTCTGTCATAATGAGCGGTTACCAGGACTCTAAGGCAAGCAACAACTACGGAAACTCAAACAGTTTTTACAGATTTATTTATCAGGAGAATGTGCTGAGAGCGTGTGGAAGGGCCTCGATCTGCAACTGCGGGGAGGAGCCGGGCCGGCAGAGGAACTGAAAAGAGCGAGCGGGTAAAGATGGAGTAATGAAGGGAATGATGGAGTGACCTGATGGTGACTCACATTCTACGGGTTGAGGTAAGCAGAGGAGAGTTCATGGGGGGTTCCAGGTGGAAAGGGTTCCGGCACGAGACTGAGGTCGGACAGGCAGCAGCTGAGTGGAGGGCGTGACGTACCCCGGTGTAAGACCCAACGGAGCAGCAAGGATAGGATAATTCCGGTGAGTCTGGCTCAGACAATGTTCTGCACGGATTCACACTGTAGAAGCGGAACCATCTGGCATCTGCTCAGGGAAGCCGATCCTCTCTTAAGGACCTTGCTGATTGGTGGTGATGAGTAACAGCTGGATCCCATCCGCCTGCCATCCTGTGAAGGAGAAGAAAACCACTCCCCTGCCAAACCCAACACTATCTAGAGCTGTACTCAAGGTAAGCAACCATACAGGATGATCATTGAAAGCTGTGATTCACCAGAGAGTAACTGTTCAATCTGGGAGACATTTTCTTGAATGAATGAGAAAGAAATTGTTGAAAAGGTTTGTTTGTAATGACCCAAGCATGGAAGGAACATATATTAGTATAGTTCATTTTGATTGACATGATATAACAAATCTGTTTTTTTTCCCTATAAAGAACACTTACCATCATTATACTGTCAGGTTACTTTATAAAATCTGTCTGTTGTTTGTGGGTTTGCATCATCTTCTTCACATCTCCCCACAACCAACAGCATCTACAACAACTCTTTGAATAAGCTCAAATAATAGGCATTACAACAACGTTGTATTTTGCTTTTGGATTATTACAATATTTTTGAATTTAATTTACTCATTTCCAAAACCACTGGTTTCAAATTCAGAATTCATTGCACTTTGATGCTAAAAATAATAACTGGCTCTGCCAACCTTGCTAGCGATAATTGCCATTAAATCTTTCTGCTTTCTGCTAATAAAACTTTCTTTAAACATTAGCCCTCCCTTTGGCAGAATTGGTTCAAATCCTCCAATGTTGAATGTTTTTATGCATAAATGGCTAGTTTACAGCGTTTTATTTAAACGTACTTTCAGACTTTGAGTAGGTCACTCCAAAATCTGATTTTATCATTGAAATTCCTCTATTGTGTTTTGAATCATTATTCTGTTGTATAGTACTTGTAAACTTAAGGTATGTTGCTATTTGAGTTCTTTCACTCAACTTTGTGATGCCAGACAGGTTCTGTGTGATCAACGTTTCTGAAATGGGGATTTTTCTTTTGTAGCTCTAACCCTGAAAGGTGTAGGTACCACTGCTATTGATTATTTTGATTAGAGAAGCTGCTTTAAAATTTCAGAAAAAAAAATTCTATCAGAAACGTATTGGTTTAGTTTATTATTAAGTCACACCTAAATAATAAGGCTTCCCTTAGACTTTTCCCTAAAAACTTGAGACTTGGACTTTTGGTCTGAGACTCAAATTAAGATAATTGAATGAAGGTCAGTTTGTTAGCTTCGGTTTGCTATACTGTGAAAGGATGGAATTGATCATTATCCATTCATGTTATGGATTATTGGGTGATGACTGTTAACAATCTGCACATGTGACCACCTGAATGTTGCTCCAAATAATCACTGTGTTGAATGTTTTTGAATCATTTAGGAGACAAAAAACAGCTTTGAACATTTTCTCACTGTTAAGCTGCGTCATTGCAATAAAAAAACAGAACTGTAAATATAAATAAGTCATTCTGGATTTGTCCTATAAATTTTCAAGTTCTTAGTACAGTCTTCCTCATTCATTGTGATGTAATATACATTATGTCATATGTTTGTACAACTTACAACTTAGGACTGAGAGCATAACGTCTTAATGTGGATTTAGGAAATGGTTTCTTGATATTTATAACAATTCTCCAGCTCAGAGTATGTAGGAAGAAAAAAAACATTCAAAATATATTTAGTGCAATATAAAATGAAAGAATGGACAATATGAAGAAAGAATTAACATCACATATAGAAATTACATTTTTAGTTAAAAACCAACATTCAAAAGAGATTTCAAACTCAACAAAATCTCCAAAACACATTCAAAACTGTCAACCATTTTAAGTTCACTTAGACAAAAGACTGAAATGGATAGAAAACATTAAGACTAAAGAAGCAGCAGACCTAAGTTTTTGCAGCAAGATATGCTACATATCTTCTTTAAGTCTGTTGTGGAGAGTGTATTCTCTTCTGCATTATCTATCGGAGTGGCAGCTTTACAACCAGAAAAAGTTCAACCTGATAAAGATGGCTGGTTCTGTTCTGACGACTGCTCTTGAACCAATTGAGGCAATAGTGCAAAGGAGGATTCTTCATAAAATGAATAACATTGCTCACAGCCGTAAATATCCTCTTTGTAATACTGTTATCTAACAACAAAGTTTCTTTAGTCAGGGCCTGAATAACAACCACTGTAACACTGGCCACCACATGAGATTGTTCCTGCCCAAAGCCATCTGCATCAATATTTTATATGAGTTACTGAAACCAATTGTTTTACCTCTGGAATTATTGATGCATGATTTAATTGAATAAACAATAAATGCAGTCAACACTGCACTGAATCATATTCACTTGTAGGTTAAACTTTAGTTATTAAAAAAAAACATCTACCATACAACTAATATGTCTGCTTTTTTAAATCCTTACAAGAGTTTCTATATTAGCCTGATACTTAGGTAGTCTAAAAGATTCTGTAGTCTATTATTCCCCAGCAGGTATATTTAGTGAGTATTCAGACCCTCTAAAATGAACAAAAAAAAAATTTTTTTTAATTTTTCTCAGCCAGTCACGCCCGCGTGGGCTTCTACCAGCAGCTGTGCTGCGGGGTCGGCAGCGTGGCGCGCCTTCTGCGCCGCTACCTGTTCTACCTGCCGCTGGAGAACTCACAGCACAGCACACGGTTTACATCATGGGCCTCGTTCCACAAAAGCTGTGGAACGCCGCCTCGTTCCACAGCCACCAGGTTTGTGCGCACAGAGCTATCTGAAGGAGGAATAATTGTGAGCGTATGCGTATGAATCTCAAGCGCGCACGCGCTAAAAGGTGCTCGGACACGCGCTCAACTCTGACAAAAATGCTCGCTCGCTCGGGTCACTCTGCTCGCGCTTGGCTCTGTGTCTGCCCTCACAACTTTATATTATATGGAAATGATCTGCGCTCCCAGCCAATCAAAGACGCCTTTTTCATCCAAATAAATAATTCCTTCCAAATACTTCTTCGCTTCCATGTAAAACAGCCAATCACAACCAGCAAATTAAGGGACTGGATCAAGAACCGGAAGTTTCTGAAGGAAAGTAACGAAAGACGTAATAGAAGATAACATGGTTATTTTTCCAATTTTATAGCGTAAGAATGTATTTATTTATTTAAGTATACAAATGTGTTAATTATTATCATTTTTATTATAGGCAATGTTCTATTAAATACTGTAATACAATTTAATATTATCCTCTGTCCCACTATTACGTGGAGAAAGTTAATGTTAATGTTTTTTTATTAAACAAGCAAGGTAACAGCTGATCTTATACTCGCAACACTAACAGATGACAAGATGGAAAAAAAGACTAAACTGTGGAGTAAGATCGCTGTCAAAAAGGTGTATGTAAAACTCTAAAATTCGTATTTATGTGTCAATAAAGTTTTTGTACCCAAAACTGCTTAATTATTTGTAAGTCTGAGAGTTTGAATCAACTTTGTGTATTTGGAAGGAATTCTTTGATTGGATGAAAAAGGCCAGTCTTTGATTGGCTGGGAGTGCGGCTCATTTACATAATAAAGTTGCGAGCGCAGACACAGAGCCGAGCGCAAGAAGAGGGACCCGAGCGAGCGAGCATTTTTGCCAGAGTTGAGCACGTGTCCGAGCACCTTTGACCGATCGCGCGCACCTATGAGCGCTCGCACGTTTGGGATTCACACGCTCACAATTATTGCTCCGTCAGATAGCTCTGTGCGCGCAAACCTGGTGGCACAAAAATCACGCCATACAAGAATCAGTTTATTTATATAGCGCCAATTTACAACAGATGTCGTCTCAAGGCACTTTACAAGAAAATCAATTAAAATCAAAGATACATCATAACAAATCAATTTGAAAAAGTTTCCAATCTAAGCAACATCGGCAGATTGCATCAAGTCATTGACTTGCACGATTCACTCCTCTGGAATCAGCAGACCAAAACAATGGCTTGTGTTGTTGACGTTACAGCATCCCTCATACTGAGCATGCATGTAGCGACAGTGGAGAGGAAAAACTCCCCTTTAACCAGAAGAAACCTCCAGCAGAACCTGGCTCAGTACAAGCAGCTATCTGCCATGACCGACTGGGGGTTTGAAAAGACAGTAAACTTAATTAGATGCATAGGATACTGAAATAATAGAGTTTATAGCAGCAGTTGTAGAACGTCACTGGAAGCATCTTAGCCCATGTTCTCATCCAAGAAGCTGTCAGACCAGGTGTGGTTACTATGGAGAGAAGAACACTAAGAGAAAACAAAAGGTTAACAAGGTTGAAATAACGGTTACTAAGCAGATTGGACAAAGGAAGAAAGTAGAAGAGAGAGAAGTGGTCAGATCGTCCTCCAGCAGTCTAAGCATATAGCAGCATAACTATAGAAAAACTTAAATAACTTAACCCTATAGAGTGAGACATGAAGAAGGTAGAGCAAAGGAGAACCGTCTGTCAAGACTGAGTTCCTCCCCAACCGGATTAGGCTGTCTTCTCTACCTATTCCTAACTATAAACTTTATCAAACAGGAAGGTTTTAAGCCTAGATTTGAAACTAGACAGGGTGTTTGCCTCACAAACTAAAGCTGGAAGCTGGTTCCACTGGAGAGGAGCCTGATAACTGAAAGATCTGCCTCCCATTGTGCTTTTAGAGATTCTAGTAACCACAAGTAAACCTGCAGTCTGAGAGCGAAGTGCTCTGTTAGGGACATAAGAGTAATCAGATCTCTGATATACGATGGAGCTTTATTAGTGAGGGCTTTATATGTCAAAAGAAGAATCATAAAATCTATTCTAACTTTGACAGGGAGCCAATGAAGGGAAGCTAAAATTGGGGAGATATGATCTCTCTTTTTAAGTTTCATCAGAACTCTTGCTGCAGCATTTTGGACCAACTGTAGACTTTTAATTGCATTTTGTGAACTTCCTGCTAATAAAGAGTTACAATAGTCCAGCCTTGAAGTAACAAATGCATGGACTAGCTTTTCAGCATATGTCCTAGAGAGAATATTTCTAATTTTTGCTATATTCCTAAGGTGAAAGAAGGAAATCTTACAGACCTGATTTATATGAGACTTGAAAGACATTTACTGATCAAAAATAACACCAAGGTTCTTTACATTGTCACCAGATGCCAACCTGATTCTATCCAGGTCAAGTGGCTGACTAAGCAATTTCTTTTTTAGAGGTTCTGTTCCAAAGATACCAACTTCTGTCTTTTCAGACTTCAAGAGCAGAAAGTTTAAAGTTATCCACATTTTTATGTCATCTAGACATGCCTGTAATCTAACAAACTGACTGGATTCATCAGGATTTATAGATAAATACAGTTGTGTATCATCAGCATGACAGTGGAAATTAACACCATGCTGTCTGATGATTTTACCAATAGGGAGCATGTATATAGTAAATAGAATTGGGCCAAGTAGAGAATCCTGTGGTACTCCACAAGTAACCTTACAATGCGGAGAAGATTTGTCATTTAGATGAACAAACTGGAATCTATCAGACAAATACGATTTAAACCAGCCTAGTGGTGTTTCCTTGATCCCCACAGTGTGTTCGAGCCTTTCTGTGAGGATATTGTGAGTGACTGTGTCAAAAGCAGCACTGAGATCTAACAGAACTAGAATAGACACGAGTCCATTGTCTGAGGCCATGAGAATACCATTTGTGACTTTAAGGAGAGCTGACTCAGTGCTATGATGAGCTCTGAAACCTGACTGAAATTCTTCAAATAGGTAATTATTCCTAAAATGCTCTCTCAGTTGATTAGCAACATTTTTTTCAAGGATTTTAGATAAAAAGGAAGATTAGATATGGGTCTGTAATTTATTAAGTCTTCTTGATCAAGAGAAGGTTTCTTAAGTAGGGGTTTTATTACAGCTACCTTAAAAGGCCCTGGTACATAACCATTTACTAATGACAAATTAATCCTTTCCAAAATGGGGGTAATAATAATAGGAAATAATTCTTTAAACAATTTTGTCGGGATTGCATCCAACATACAAGTTGAAGGCTTACATGAAGAAAATATTTTTGAAAGCTCAGAAGGCTAAACTGGAACAAAACAGTTCAAACAGAGATCAGGCTCCAGAGCCACATTCAGTACCTCATTGCTTACTGAGGTAGTAGTTATGTTGGGTAGGATGCCATCAATTTTAGTTTTAATAGATTCAATTTTATCAATAGAGAATTCCATAAAGTCATTACAGCTAAGAGTTGGAGGAATGGGTGATATAACAGAGTTTTCATTTCTCGTAAGTTTAGCAACTGTATTAAAAAGAAACCTAGGATTGTTCTTATTCTCCTCTATTAGTGGATTAAAATATGCAGATCTAGCTTGGCGCAGGGTCCTTTTATACAGAAGCTGTTTTTCCAGGATAAATAGGACTCCTCTAAAAGCGAAAACCGCCATTTCTTCTCCAATTTCCTGGTGTTTCCCTTCAAGGTACGAAGTTCTGAATTAAACCTGGGGGCCAACCTCCTATGAGTACACACTCCCTGCCGTGCTGGCAAGGGAGTATGTGTGTGTGTGTGTGCCTTCCTTTCAGGGAGTGTGTGTGTGTGTGTGTGGGGGGGGGGGGGGCGTGTGTATATGTAAATAGTTCTAGTATATAAATAGTAGTCGCAGTAAATAGTAAAGTGGTTCTTTTTTAAAGCTTGTTTAGCATTTTACTTTTTCATTTTAATTTTTTTACATATTTTACAATAAATTGTTTTGTCATTTATTTTTGCACAATTGAGTTATTTTGTCATGTAATCTGATTTCAACCAGAAACGGTTTCAATTAAATGAATATTTTAATCAGTGAATTATAAATAAAAGTTCTCAGACTAAAAGCACAATCAACTAAGTTTGCATGAAAGCAAAAATGTTATGAATTATATATTCTACAAAAGTTAAGCATTCATCTCAGGTCTTCAATCAAAACAAATACAGCAACATATTTTCCTTTTTATAATAGGTATTTATACTTCTGTTAAGGTTTTTGTACGTCATGAAACACTGCAGACATTATCTCATGTTGGGTAAGTAAATTTGGTCAGTAGCCTATATGCATTCAATTATGTTTTAGGGATCTTTTCCTTTAATATATATCATTATGAATTCCCCTGCTGCCTAAAGATGCTTTGATAAAGTGAAAACTCAGTGAAGTAATTACTTATCGGTTC
>JAVLVB010000311.1:210587-230882 GCA_032876305.1 Orestias chungarensis | reverse complement strand
GTGTGTGTGTGTGTGTGTGTGTGTGTGTGTGTGTGTGTGTGTGTGTGTGTGTGTGTGTGTGCGTGTGTGTGTGTGTGTGTGTGTGTGTGTGAGGAATATGTCTGTGTGTGTTTGAGAGAGGGCGGGTTTGTGATATGATGTCTGATGGTTGTATGACAACAACCAAACATGTTGTGAGGTTAGTTACTGCAGGCTGGAAACGATCTGTGGGGGTTTCTGATGTTGACACTGGACTGATAGATCTCAGGAGGTTGGCTACTTGAAAAGTAGATCTTGGGACAAAATAGGTTGGGCACCCCTGGCTTAGACGCAAAGCCTTGATACTTAGTCTTACCTGACCTGGAAAAAGTCACTGCTGTTCACACATTCAAAGCGTTACCAGGTCAAAAATCAAAATGTCCTTCGTCAAGATGTCAAAGCCCTTTTCTTTTTTTTTTCAGTTAAATAAGTCAGTACATAACAAGACTTTTAAGTGCATTCAATATAAGAGTCAACTTTAGTATATTTATTGTACTGTAAGACTGTTAAAAATCTGTGCTTTTAATGTTTCAGTATTCAGGTGAACAGCTGAAAGCAGCGGACTGAAATAACAAATGGCCTTGCAGGTCTGTCTCTCCTCTGATCCAGCGAAGCCTCAACATTGCAGAAACAAGTAGGGGACTCACTGGTGTTGCTCTGAGACCCGGTCTCTCTGCGGGCGAGAAAAGCTGGACTCGGCCCAACAGCAGCTGAGCATGGGAAAGTCATAACACTTCAAATAACGAGTAAGGGTTATGTGATCCTCTTGGATGAAGGAAGCAAATCTGCAGTATTGTGATCAAATGAAATGAAAGGTGAGCCAGTGAATGTTAGAGAAGGAGGGAGAGAGAGGGGAAGAGGAGCTGAAGTCATAAAGAATAAATCACTCTGCTAAATTAACAAAGGAATGAAATAAAATGAGCACAAAAAGAGAGAAAGAGGACATAGTGAATATTCAGTGTTAAGACAACATGGTAAACAATGTGCAGTGCTTCTGCAGATTTGGTATGCATTTATACATCATTGTTCTAATGTACTGCAGGCTTATAGCATATGGGTGCGAGTACATGCAAGTAAGTTAGGACTTGTGAAGTGACTTGATCGTCCTAAACAAAGGTCATTTCTGAGGGGAAAGTGCAAATTTGTGCATTTGAATTAGTGTGTGTCTGTACTCCAAAGTCAGTAACAGCTCAGTCGGGTGGGAAACGGGTGTGGTGTTCCGTTCTTCATCTGTCTGCAGCAACACGTCAGCACTGCCCGCATCATGAAACGTTACAGCCCACAACTGTCAATGTCCTCGCTAAAATAGCCGCCGTATGACTGTTAAAAGCCCCAGTGGCAGAGCTCTCCTCACAGCCGCTGACAGAGTCACATTTCAGCTTTAGCCGGAGATGAGGATCAAGTAAAAGGAAGTGAAAACACTTGAAGTGATTGCATTTTTTATATTTTTTTGTGTGTGATTTGTCATACACAGAGTGGTTCACACTTACCGGCCTAGAGATAAAGATTTTATTGAATCAACATAAATTTACACTGAACTATTTTAAGGATCTGGGACATGAGGAATTTCAACTGAACAGTTTAGTAAAATGAAAAGAGATTATTAAACAGTTTTTTTGTAATGAATAGATTACATGATGAAGTCCACTTTAGTTAACTTCGCACTTCAGCTGACAGTCCTGAAGAAAGCCTTGAACAGAGCCATAAGTGTGAGTGAAACCCAATGGTGATAGCTTACGATCCTGGGGATTAGACTGGAGAATTTGCAAATCCCTTTTTAACCTATATATTTAATTAGGTACATTTTAAAAACAAGTTTTTAACGTTTAAATAAATAAAATCTGTATTTTTGCAAATACTCACTCATTTGCAATTTGACATTTGCAACATGTTAAAAAAAAGTTGTGGATAAGAGCTGTTCAGCTTTTCTTTGCACAACACCTAATAAACATTCAGTAACTAAGGACAGTGGTCAAGTTTTAAAGTGGAATTCTTTCACAATCATGCTAGATGCACAACATTAGTTGCTCAACAGTTTCGGGTGTCTGTTTTCATATCTAATTACTTAGAACTAAGATGACTGATGTTAAATATCACAAAACACATATAAATGGAAGGCGACCTGATCCGACTTTGATGTACGTTCTGTTACGCTGTGGGAAATTGCTTTTCTTGGTGCACTGTCTCAAAAACTGGAAGACAAACTGGGGTCGACGATCCGCAACAATATGGACCTGGAGTCCATGCGGATGGAACACCTCTCTGAGGATGATGTCCCCCATATCTTTGGCCGAAGGGAGCTTTTTTGGGGAAACCAGCCTAGGTATCTTAAAAACAATTGTCTACAATGGTTAAAATGACAGTGAATCAATTGGAGTACAGCAAACCTGTTATGAAATCCATGAAAAAGTTAAACCATTGATGAGAAGGGACAAAAGTGGTCATAACAACCCCGAGACATGACTTGGCTTGATTGTAACAAATTCCATAAAATCCTTTGTCAGTGTACGCCACCAAAACTGGGCTTAAACAACTATAATTGTTTTAAAATCTCCTGGATTACAATAAAAGTAGGAATTGTGTTACCTTGTCAAGTATGTTTTCGGTGACAAGCCAACTAACTAACCTAACAGCCAACGGTTCCTGGTGCCCCAACATATTGTGATCAGACAAGGTCCTAGAAAAGAAGGCATAGGGGTAAACACGTTTGTTACCTGCTCATTGTCTCAAAACAGCTCCTACACTTTGCTGGATGCCTGCAAGGAAGCACATTTTTGAACCTGTGGTATCTCTGTAACTGTTTTCTGTGTCTTAAACTTGCTCTTTCAGGCACTGCTTCAGTCTAAGATGGATACATGATGATCTTGTTGGGTGAAATTATAAAACCAAGAAGAGATGTTAAGGTGGTGTCACATTTTTCAGCCTTGACAGACAGTGGCTCATTGACTCAGAACAATGAATGCAGTTTTCTTGTGTCTGGCAGATTTTGAAGGTTCTTCTGCTTATTTGATTCAGAAGCATGTATTTTCCCTGGCAATGACTGGCTGTAGCCTGGCAATGATTGGCTGTAGCCCCATGAATAAAAGCATGTAACCGCTAACACATGCAAGTTCAACTTATGAACAATAACATACCTTTCCAGAGCTTTAGGGAAGTTAAAGGTTTTCTGATCTTAATAGAAACAGTAAGACAACGTAATTATTTATATATTGATATATTTACTGGCTGTGCACCCCCTTGTTGCATGTTTTTTAGAAAATGTATGCAGATATTAGCAGTGATCTGATGTTTGTGATCTTTTCCATTTATCTCCAATCTAGAATGTTGAATAAAATAGTTCCAAAGATCTGAAATATAGTTTCATAGACTGTTGATGCTCTATTGTTAATGCTGATTCCAGAGGAGAAAATGCTCCAAGCCAATGACTTGATGCAATCGGCTCGGGTTCCTTAGATTGTAAACTTTTTCAAACTGATTTGTAATGATGTATCTTTGATTTTAATTTATTTTCTTGTAAAGTGCCTTGAGACCACATCTGTTGTAAATTGGCGCTATATACATAAACTGATTGTTGAATCTATAGGACAAACACATTTTTCTTGTTTATTATGGCAACCTCTGACCTTTGAGTTTTAAAGGCTCCTAGGAGACCTTTACCAAACTACAGTCATACCAAGCTGAATCTCTTAGGAATTCTGTCTACTCTAACTTGTGAAGCTTTTATTACCCTCATATATCCATATCCTTCTCACCACTGAATGTTCCTGATCCCAACTTTGTAGTCTGAAATGTTCCATGGTATTCCATTAAAAAGACGAGCAGTATCCTCTGGAGAGTAATGATATGACACAGTCTTATACTTCAATTAGGTCTTAGAATACTGTATATCCACCATAGCATTGTTTTACTTCATCAAAGTACAGTAACGTTTTCACAGTCCGACTATGACGTTTCTCTATGTGCCAACTGCAAAAAAAAGATAATGAATGATATATTTTTCATTTTAATATATATTTTTAATAAAGGAGTTCTTTTAAGATATATCTCCATAGGTTATATAGTATTATAGAATAAAATAAATATTTCTTAATATTAAATACGTTTTCTTTGACAGTTTTATACTTCGGTTGATTAAACAAGATAATCATACTCATAAAGGGCATTATCTAATGTCTTAAACTGGAAATTCTGTTAAAAACACATTGTGAAATATAACTTTAAATAGATTTAAAAGCACTGCATAAAGATTTGTAATTGACCAGTTTCACACCTAAGTTGTAAATTAACCTTTGTAATAAGCTGTAAGGAAACTCAGCTGCATTGCTAAATTACTTAATTCTGCTGATTTTGTTTGGAGAAGTCATAAAAAGTCCTCCCATTGGGAGTACTACACCTTTGCTAGTCAAAGAGATGAGCAAATATTTAAACCTGTCAAAATATTGCTCATTCTACAGAACCCTTACAGGTTACATCCTTTTTAATATTTCAATTTACTGTTTAGATGAAGATGATCTGAGTGCAAGCTTTATAAAGGGTTTGAAAATTTTCAAAGAAAAATTTAAACAAACAGTTTCAGTCTTGTGTGTATATTGTCTTGAGATTTTTAGGATATTACAGCTTGAAGCTCTGAAGCTGCAAGTGGCTCTTTGGACCTGTTGCTAAAGAGGATTAAGAACTAATATTTGAAAAAATCAGTATATTGTAAATACATTTTAATCTGTTTTTAGGCAGTTTTTCAAAGAGTATAACAGTATAGTACTAAAAATACCATTCATACATTTAACTGTGTACACAACTATGTTGATTTTTTCAGAATGTTGCGATCTATGACTCGAGCAGAAGTGGAATTGCGGGAATAAATAATTTATTTAGTGGAAGAATAATGAACATAAACAGGAGCAAGGGCAAAGGGGAAACGGAACAACGCGGAACTGGAACGTAAACAAACAGAGAACGGAAGCGGGACGTGGGGACTACAAACATAAACAAAACAGAGAACTGAAGCGAGACGCGGGGACTACAAATGTGAATAAATAAAACAATCGAAATAAACAAACCAGTTTAAGAACACGGGAAGGGGAAATAAACTAACAGACAAAATAACAATAATAATAATAATCACAAGGAAGGAAATTAACAGAAGGGGAACTGGGGAGAAAAGGATAGGGGAGGAAGCACGGGAAACCGGAGACTACAGGAAAACAAAAACCAAAGTAAATACCAGGACGGGAACAGAGGAGAATAAAGATGGAGAAGAACCAGGACAGAGAAACAGCGAGCAAGAGGGGAAGGCTTACTGGGAGACGTGGAGGAACAAGCAAGAGAAGGCGCAGAGAGACGAGGAGGGAATCAGACGATCCAGCGGTGAGTGAATGACTTAACCATGCTTAAATACTGAGGACCAGGAGGTGGAGATGATTGAGAGATTGAGAACAGATGTGAACGATGATTGAGAACAGATGAGGGAACACACGCACACACAGTGAGAAAGAGAGAGCAGACAGCAAGGGAGAAAATAAAGACTCAACCAAACTAGAAAATAACCTAAAAAAAACAATAACTAAATATAAATAATGATAACAACAAAATTATAATGAACCTAATCAAACCAAAAACACAGATCATGACAGTTTTCCATTGTTTTATAAGTAGTAATCACCTTTCATATCTATCCTCTTTTTGCTAAAGGTATATCCATTAACATTTTACATAGTTTTATTGCTAACTTACGGAAGTCTGCCGTCATCCTACTATCACGTTTTCAATTTTCTATTGGAGGGATTTTTCAAATATACTCCTTCAGTCCCAAGCACTTGTGGATTAACTATGGCTTTGCCGGGTAGTTGCTTCAAAATCACAGGTAGGGTTAGTCTATTTATATTTAGCTACCCTTAAACAGGTAGGTTAATATCATACCATAATATTTCATAATAGCCTTTGATCTGGTTTTGAGAGTGTTGTTCTATTACAGACTCATGGATGTTACGACATGGTAGCGGCTTAAAATCTATGTAGCAAAAATTCCACGGGAAAAAGCACAACACTGTTAGTGGTTGGTACTCCTAATCTACCTTAATTGGATTTGATGCTCCTCTTTGAATTTGTCTTGCCTTATGGTTAGAAAACCAGACAGAGATGTTTTTTGTAGTGATATGATCCATGCCCAGTTTGATAGATAGAAGAGATGGTTTGAGTATTTCCTTCTCTTTCTACTCTGTGTTCCTTCTTTCTGGGTTTTTGGGTTGTAGTGGTTGTAGAAGTGTTATTTAAGCTTTCAAGCTAATAAGTTGATCCAAGTTAGAAAAGGTTGTTGGCACATTACAGTTTGTAAGAAACAACTCAATGTTTTAAATAGCAGAGGCTTTAAAATGGTAAACTTTGCCTTTTAAGGGTGCTTTTGTGCCACTAATAGTGTGTGTCGGACACTATAGCTGCTTGATTATTGGACTGATTATTGACGTCACTTTTCCTGTCCAACGTCCGCTCTTTGGACGACAAGCTGGACCTGCTGGGGCTGAGGATCAGTGTTTCTGAGGAGATGAGGAACTGCGCAGTGATTTGTCTCACAGAAACCTGGCTGAACGACACCATGCCGGACTCAGCCTTCCAACTTGCCGGCCGGCAGCTCTTCCGAGCGGACCGCAACCAGCTCTCCGGGAAAGCCCGCGGGGGCGGACTGTGCGTCTATATAAACAAAGGTTGGTGCACAAACTGCGTGTTGGAAAACAGCCACTGCTCCAAGAAAACAGAACAGCTGACTGTGAAGTGTAGACCTCCCTATCTGCCTCGGGAGTTTACGGCTGTATTCGTTACTGCTGTTTACATAGCGGCGGATGCTAATGCTAACAACGCGCTAAAGGAGCTACATAACAACATCAGCTCGCTTCAGAACAAGCACCCGGAGGCGTTCTACGTGGTAGCAGGGGACTTTAACTACGTAGAACTGACGAACAGCCTGCCGAGGTTTAAACAGCATGTGAACATTCCAACACGTGGAAATAACACGCTGGACCGTGTTTACACCAACCTAAGAGACGCATACAGAGCCTTCCCCCGCCCCCACCTCGGGCTCTACGATCACGTCATGCTGGTGCCTGCATACCATCCCCCACTGCGACGCTCCAGACCCACACAGAGGACCATCACTGTGTGGCCCAGTGACGGCGACGCTGTGCTGCAGGACTGCTTTGGCTGCACAGACTGGCAGGTCTTCAGGGAAGCTGCTGAGTACGAGGGGGACCTGGACCTGGAGGACTACACATCTCCTGTTCTGGGGTACATCAGCAAGTGTGTGGAGGATGTCACCACCACAAAGACTGTGACTTGCCACCTGAACCAGAAACCCTGGATGAATAGAGAGGTGCGTTCTCTGCTGAAAGCCAGGGATGCTGCTTTCAGGTCTGGTGACTCACAAGAGCTCAGGAGGGCAAGAAGAGAGCTGACTGCAGGAGTTAAGAGGGCAAAAGCTGCATATGCTCAGAAAATCCAGGGACACTTTTCCTCCCAGGATCCACAGAGCATGTGGAAGGGCATCAAGTGCATCACAGACTACAAATCTAAAGCTGCACAATGCCCAAAAGACCCCTCCCTGCCTGAGGCTCTCAACCAATTCTACGCCCGGTTAGAGAACCCTGACACCCTCCCCAGCACCAGAATCACGACTTCACCAGGAGAACAGCCCCTCAGTGTGACCCCAGCAGAAGTAAGGAGAACGCTAAGAAGGATCAACCCCCGAAAAGCTGCTGGCCCAGACAACATCCCCGGATGGGTGCTGAGAGAGTGCGCAGACCAGCTCTCAGACATGCTGGCGGAAATATTCAACGCCTCCCTCATCCAGGCAGCTGTCCCCACCTTCATTAAGACCGCCACCATCATCCCGGTCCCCAAGAACTCCGCAGTGACGGGTCTGAATAACTATCGGCCAGTAGCCCTCACACCGAAAGTCACAAAGTGCCTCGAGAGACTAGTTCAGACCCACATCAAAGCCACCATCGATGTGACTGTGGATCCACACCAGTATGCATATAGGAAAAACAGATCCACAAAGGACGCCATTTCCTCCGTGGTCCACACTGCCCTCACCCACCGGGAGCAGAAGCATTCATATGTTTGTATGCTCTTTGTGGACTTCACATCTGCCTTCAACACCATGATTCCTCAGTCTCTGATTAATAAACTCTCCTCACTTGGACTGAGCTCTTCCCTCTGCAACTGGGTCCTGGACTTCCTGACCAACAGACCGCAGTCTGTGAGGATTCACAACATCTCCTCCCCCACCTCCCCCACCATTACCTTCAGCACTGGCTCCCCTCAAGAGCTGGACTCGGGAGCTCAGTCCTCACCTCCTTTTACAGATGTGTGGTGGAGAGCATCTTGTGCTCCAGCATCAACGTGTGGCATGGAAGCTGCTCTGCTGCAGCACATTCATGATCTTGATATGGCTCGAAAGAGGTTTCAACCATTATTCTAATTTATTGGTATTATTGCAAAAAAAGAGTGAATTAACTCCCCCGGCTTGCTGAGACTTCTGGTGAATCATTGGGAACACTATTGTTGTTTCCTGACTGTCAATACATGTTCATTTACATAACTTTACTTGAAGTGACTTGCCCAAGGAGACAACATTGGAGCAGGGAATTAAACCACCAACTCAACCGTGGTTTCTCAGCAGTATTAGTCTCTAAAGAATGGGCATGCAATATAAATAGATAGAAACACTGCAGGTCTGCCCTGCATAGTTCTGCAACAGCAAGTTTGAAACACTGGAACTACATTACATTGGTTTGGCAAATTTTATTTTAACTTTTTCTTCTTAGGTTCACGGTAAAACATAACTGTTCATCTTTTGATTGCACTACCTAAATCCAGTAGTAAGACATGTTTAAAAAAATTACATGCCAAAACATCTTTAAAGTATTAGATACAGGACACTAATCAAGTTAACCTAAATAGTTTCCATTATGTTTGGGAAAGCAATGGATTTTTACATAAGAATTCATATATTTTATTTCAACCATAACAACCACATGTCAGATTAGATCTAATTTCATTTTAGGCTTGTACCTTAACTACTTGACCTTTTTGGCTGTTTGTCTTTCAGACAAAATAAAATATCTGGGTTTATTTGAGTCCATCAAAACAACAAACTCAAGGTTCTCCATTTCTGAGTGTCATTGCAAACATCATCGAGAGTCAATGTCTGCTTCAGCCTGCTCATGGCCCAGAGCTGGGTCATGCTTATGAACTGAGAATACTTTAAGATGGCCCACAGAGTGTTCCTTAGGAGATGTGAGAGGGCCTTTGGCTTCTCTCCTGGACTTGGTATCACTGAACCTAATGTGACAACAATGGTTAGAGCAACAAGACGCCATTGTTGGTAAGCTGGTTAACAATTCCAATTGAATTTGCTCATTTTTTGAATGTGACAATTTTTTTTATTTCCTTAACTGGATGATTTTGTGGCATATTTAGGTTTAACTAATAATTTACCCAGACACAGCCTAACTTCTTGCCTTACAAAAGGGTAGAATGATATGCAACCATAAAATTACTCACAGTCAATCACTCCTTTTCAAAGAGCTTCTCCTAAACCACCTCATTTAACAAAGAAATCATCCTCTTCTTTCTTATTCCACTTTTATTCTCTCCTCTACAACCAGTCCTATGTAAGGTTATCTATAATGAATGAGATGTGTTGGAGAGACAACATACATATTAATATACTCTGAGTTTTCTATACATAAAAAGTCTGCAGAGGGAAAAAAATTAAAGATCATTGACCATATAATTACCTAAATATTCTACTCTTTGAAAAAAATCCAACTTCACATCAAACTTTATTCTAGGAAGGACTATTTTAGCCTCTTACTGGCTCTCTTTTTCCCCCTTCTATTTTCTCCTCTGTTCCATCTTTCTCTAGAGGTATTTAATGGGGTACAATAGGAGTGAGTGAACAGATAGGAGAACCTGCTGAATAAAGAGTCTATGAAAAGGTTAAAGGTTCTTAATGAATGTTGTTTTCCTCCGCCTATTGATACTGTCCCTCAGCTAAGCTATTGTCTTTAAAGCTGTCATGTGACAGGCCAAAACCATTACTGCCTTGGGATAAATACGGACAATCCTCAATGTGAAGGAGTGTGTGACTATGTGCTTTACTACCTTCTGCAGAAGCTCAGGTTTAGTTCAATCCAACACGGCAAAAGGCAGAGAGGGTTCAATCCACTCATAAATCATCTTGGCACTTGAGACCAATGAAGGGAATGCTAAAACTTACCTGGCTTTAGTTGGTTTTCACTATTTCAGACCTTCACAATCTTCCGCTTTTCTGTCTCTCTAGGCTTGCCTCCCTTTTTTTTTCTTGCCTCAACATCTCTCCCATTTCCCCTTCTTTTCCATTTTCAGTGTCCTTTTCCATCACAATGGATTATCCCCTCCCATTCCTCTTCTTGTCCTCTAACCCTCCTCTACTCTTCTCTCTGCCGTTATTGTCTCTCCAATCATCCACCTTCACTCGCCCATTTTTTTTCTCTGTCCCACGTACAAACTGATATCGGGTAGAGAACAGCTCAGCCTGCTCCAATCCATCCCTACAAAGAGCTGCAATTGCTGATATCTGGATTTGCCCCGTCTCCTCCTTTTTTACCCTCCTTCACCAGATGGCCTGTGCTCTGTCCTTCACTCACCAACTCCTTTTTCCTTTGCACCACTTTTATTGTCCATTACTTCCTTACCTCGCATTTAGGATATAAGAAATTCTTCCCTGAGTTACAGTCCTGAAGGCAGTATCCACTGAGGCACAGACTGAATGGTAGATCTTTTCCTGGGACAAAACAGTTAACAATAATCAAACGGTCCAATCTCAGCAATTTCCATCTATCCATCCCTTTTCTGTACACCCTTGTATCCCTATTGGGGTCGGGTGGGTGTGCTGGCACCTATCTCCAGCTTAAAACGGGCGAGAGGCAGGGGTACACCCTGGACAGGACGCCAGTCCACCACAGGGCAACACAGAGACGTACAGGACAAACAACCACTTATACACACACTCACACCTAAGGACAATTTGGAGTGCCAAATCAGCCTAACAGTCATGTTTTTGGACTACGGGAGGAAACCGGAATACCCGGAAAGAACCCAAACATGCACAGGGAGAACATGCAAGGTCCTTGCAGAAAGACACAAGACCAAACGTTGAATTGAACCCAGAGCGTTCTTTCTGCATGGCAACAATGCTACCCACTGCGCCACTATGCAGGCCCCAGCAATTTCCAGTTAACACAAACTATGCATTTACAGTCGCTTGAAAAGTAACCACACACCGACAGTTTTTCACCATTTAACAAACACAAACTTTAACAAACACAAACTTTAAAATATGTATTGGAACTTGCTGACGCTCATTATCCCTAAAATTTATTTAAATCCGGTTTACATGTCATGTTTAACATATTTTGGTAGGTTTAAATGTACTTAAATAAATTAATTGAATAAAACCAGTTTTGGTTTTTAAAATACTATTTCATAAAACAATTATTTACACTTCAAGTACACTTAATGCTATTTTGCACAACCACCAAAGCTTGCATATGATTTTAGGTATATAGCAAAGGTGAATCACCATGGCCCTCTTAGCCCACTGTGTGGCTGTAATAGAGTTAAAAAACACTTTTTCTTGGATCGATCTTAATGTACTCAAACATAAAATGTCATATCTGTACCTGATTTATAATTATTCTAAATATTGAGAGAGCAAGATTTTCAAATGAAAGCTGAATAAAATAAAGGCAGAGTGGAGGGTGGAGAGGTTTAAAAGGAAGATGAGAGCAGAACATCATATGCTATCATCAACTTCATTTGTTTTTATTTACCGTGTTTTATGTTGTAATGCATGTCTGACAAACCGTTGAACTATCTTGATTCTATGCACTCAAACTGTGTTGTGTGAAGTCCACTGTTGATGTCCTATGAAAGGTTTCCCAGAACTAGACCAAACGGGTGTCAGCTCCACAAAAAGCATTAACCTTCAAAAGTAAGCAGAACAAAGCAGTTTAACATCAAAGTGCTTTAATTGGAAACATGCTATATGAGTATCCGTAGTTTATTTTAGTGGCTTCAACAACTCTTGCACCAATAATCTAAATGGCTACAATAATGGGTCATCTCAACAGCGATGCTGCCAGAACTCTGTAATTCATTTCTATCAGGAACAATCATTCATCATCATGGTAAATTGCTGCCAAACTGAGTTCAACTCAAAGGACTATTAATCATCATACACATCATGATATGCATCAGTGAGATCCTGGAATTCTGTCGGAGCAGTTTGAGCATGATCAAAAAGGAATGTACACCAGTCAACAAAGCAAGGTCCACAAAGACTTGAATGAGTCTGTTTGGTAAGGAAGAAGTTGAATGGGCTGCACACTGTCCAGACCTTTACTTGATCAAACACCTTTAAGATGAATTTGTCATGGTCTGTGTTTTTGTTCTCTGTTTAGTTTGCTGTAGTTGTCTTGTTTTACTTTGTTATGATTAGTTATTGTTTTTTAGGTTATTTCCTTTTTTGGCTGAGTCTTTGTTTTGTTATTCTTTTCTGTATTCTCCAGTTCCCCCTGCTCTCTGTCTCTTTTCTCTCTTTGTGTTTTCCCTCAGCTTCATTTCCCTCATTATCATCATTTTCTTCACCCTCCACCTCCTGCTCCTCAGTATATAACCCTGGTTCACTCATTCACTCACCACTGGATTATTTCGTACCTTACCTTTCGTGTTCCCCTGCTCACCTTATTCGCTCCAGTTCTCCTCCCCTCTCAGTAAGTCTCCCCATCTGCTCGCCTGGTTTCACTTTGCCTATCTCTCTCCCCTTTCGTGATATTCCATTCTCCTCCTTATTTTATTTCGTCCATTGTTTGTTTCTCGTTGCCTGTAGTTTTTCTTGCGCCCCTCTTAGTTGTTTATGTTTTGATTTGCTCGTTGATTTACTTATTTCTAGTTCCACATTTATTCCTTGTCGTTCCACCTCTGTTCGGCGTAGTTAAGTCTCTGTTTATGTTCTGTTCTTACTCATCCATACAATAAATCATTATTTCTCTCTCGCAATCCAACTCTGCTCGAGTCATATTTACCCTTCGTGACAGGATTAGCATTAGAGGATCCTCTCATCCTTTATCATTGTATGACATTATAAATGTGGCTGAAAGGAGTTGATCAGCTCCATTTTAAACCCTATGGATTAAAAGAAAGATATCACTTGAAAATATCTCTGTGAGGGCAGATGAGCAATGTTGGTTTCATATTTTTTTTTCATCCATACGTGTCCCAGACTTTTAAGTATTAGTAAAGTAAACAAAGTGAAATAAATGTCATTTAATACTTTAGTTTGCTCTCTGAGAAGCAGCTGAAAAGTTGTTTTGCAAAATAGCTGTGATAGTCAGTCATGAGGTGCTTTATTTTATCTTGTACTATAGCCTCAGCCTGCAGTGTACTTTCAGGGATCTGGACCAGACCTGTACAAAATCTGTATCAAACCTAATACCTGCCAGACGTTTTAGCCTTTCTATCAGGAGCTGTTCTTTCAACTCCGTCTGCACTGTTTGTATTCAGCTTATATTTAGGACATCACCTCTGAATCTCAAATCAAATCAAATAATGCCACTGACTATGCAAAGCTCTTCTAGACATTTGACATGGTCTGTGTTTGTTTTCTCTGTTTAGTTTGTTGTAGTTGTCTCGTTTTAATTTATTATGATTAGTTATTGTTTTCTTTAGGTTATTTTCTAGTTTGCTTGAGTCTTTGTTTTGTTATTTCCATTCTGTGTTCTCTAGTTACCCCCTGCTCTCTATTCCCTCTTTTCTCTCTCTGTGTGTTTTCTGTCAAGCTTTATCTAATCATCACTTACACCTGTTATTAATTATCTGGTCATCCTCTCCACTGCTCCACCTCCTGCTCCTCAGTATTTAAGTCTGGTTCATTCAGTCACTCAGCGCTGGATCATCAACTGACTATGCAAAG
Source organism: Orestias chungarensis (assembly GCA_032876305.1). Taxonomy (NCBI): domain Eukaryota; kingdom Metazoa; phylum Chordata; class Actinopteri; order Cyprinodontiformes; family Cyprinodontidae; genus Orestias; species Orestias chungarensis. The sequence continues at coordinate 216,856 of JAVLVB010000311.1, read as the reverse complement.
CTCTTCTAGACATTTGACATGGTCTGTGTTTGTTTTCTCTGTTTAGTTTGTTGTAGTTGTCTCGTTTTAATTTATTATGATTAGTTATTGTTTTCTTTAGGTTATTTTCTAGTTTGCTTGAGTCTTTGTTTTGTTATTTCCATTCTGTGTTCTCTAGTTACCCCCTAATCTAATCATCACTTACACCTGTTATTAATTATCTGGTCATCCCCTCCACTGCTCCACCTCCTGCTCCCCAGTATTTAAGTCTGGTTCATTCATTCACTCACCGCTGGATCATCCGTTACCTTACCTTCCTTATTGTCTCCGATCTCCTTCTCCTGCTAGTCGTCATCTCCCCCAGTAAGTTCCCCTGCTCGCCTGATTCTCTGTGCTGGGTCTCTCTCTCTCTCTCTCTCTCCTCCGTTGCCGTCTAGTTGTTTCCTTTATGGTTTGTTCCTCCGTTGCCTAGGGTTCTCCTTGCGTTCCTCGTTATTGTTGTTTGTTTATTTTCCCATCCAGTGTTCTTCTGTTGCTTTGTTTAATTCTATTATTTTGTTCTTTTCACGTTTAGTAGTTTCTGCATTCCGCTTCGGTATCCGTTTGTTTACGTTTCAGTTCAGTATTCTCTTAACAATAAATCATTATTACCTCTCGCAATTCAACCTCTACTCGAGTAATTATCTCCACTGCCTGACAGCATTATTCTTCAGCTTCCTAACATTCATAGTACACTATGTAAGCCGTAGGGTATTGTGACATTTCATGGTAGGATCCTGGAATCAAACTCACAACTTGGAAATGGAAATACATGGATTCCTCGTTTGTCAAATTTTCTAAAGTCCAGGATTTCACTATTTTCAAGTAATTTTCTAATTTCAAAACCCTCAATACAGTGTTGGCAATAAATCAGTACTCCCAGAACTAAAATACACACAGATTCATCACTAGTTTAACATTCTATTTTACTCATGTACCTTTTTAATTCTTTTCTACAACACAAAGTCAAAGACACATAGATTTTTTTTTAATATAGTCTTCTGCTCAAACTCTGTTTGTACATCTAAAGTTGGCCAAAATATTCTTTCTGCATCTGTTGTCATTGAATAAAGTATCAGAAGTGTAAACATTTAATAAATTTCACTGAGTAAGATTGTATCAATGACCAATGAAAGACTGCTAAAGTATACTTCTGAAAATCTCAATGAAGATTATAATTCCTTATTTTTCAGCGAGGGTAAATATACGGGAAAGTCAAATGTTAGCTCATTAAGACTCCAGAAGAGGTTTAGAAGATCACAGAAAAATATAATATATAGAATATGTTTGCTGTGTAACGTTCAGCTTTCTGGAGTAATAAGACGTGATATTGAATTCTTGAATAACATTTTAGTAAGTTGAAATTAAATGAAATCAAATCCAATCAAAACAGGAATTCAGACATAGTAAATAAAAGTGGATCAGTGCCTGTTTGAGGCATTTGTGGTTTCATCACTAATTGCCTGTACACACGCAGGAGCAAAGATTTAAGAAAGATTGTAGATATCAGCTTTGGCATTATTGCTAAGATCGTTTCTAATGTACAAAAGTAGATACGGTGTTAAACACTCATCTATGAGTATTTTTATTAAAGTTAAAATATTATAATACCTCGCCTCATCACTCTTGCAAATATCCCCCAAATACCTCAAAACCTCCTGCTATTAGTCTACACTGATAAACTAACCAGTAGGCAAATTAAATGGTGTATTCAGTGGAACATCAAAATGCGATGGGAAAACTGGAATTGAACCAACAACCTTGTTCAATGCGTTTATTCTGTAAAATTTTGTTTTGAAAAAAAAGGAAGGAAAAGAATTGTCCTTTTAATTACTGGTTCTGTCCAGTGTTTGGTAAACAAGTTTGCCCTCTTGATGTATTTTGGAGAGCAGCACTGTAGACAAGCTGGAGGTAAATCACACTGCACAGCGAAGAAGTGGTGAACACAATTAATCACTCTGGTGGTGAACACAGAAAATTAAAGTCCAGGCTGAAAATTATTAAATCATCCTTTCAATTAAAGTATCAATAGATTTATCCAACACTTAAAATGCAACAGCTGTGATCGATGTGTTTTAAATAACATCAAACAGAGAATCAGTGAGAGTTTGTATACTGGACTGTTTTGGGCAAAAAATATTTGGTGGAACTAATAACCTTTCTGTGCCCTGCCATTTACTACTTTTTTCTCATTTACCATAAAAATATAGTTTCTAACTTTTGTGGTTAAACTATTTAAGTTTAGAAAGAGAGAATAATAATAAAATTAAGTAATTGTATAAAATTTGTTTTGCATGTCATTTTATCAAATAAGTTTTGGATCACCAAAAAAATTGCGTGACTTAGAATTAGGTAGAGAACTCTTTACTGGCAAGCACAGCCTTGAGATTCCTCTTGTAGAAGGTTACCACATTTTATACATCCCTCCACGGATTTTCTGTAGAGCTGCATATTACTTTGTAGTGAAGCGCAAACGTAGAATGGCAAGTTTGGCAAAACCTATATTTTTGGAAGATGACTAGGCTTTTAGTTTAAATAGAGGCCCTATACTGAGCAGTGTGAAAGCAGTATTAGCTGAAAGATTGGCTTTTTCCTTGCTATTTCTCTGGTTAGAAATTAATTATCCATCAATCCATTGCAAGCCAGTTTTCAATTAAAAAAACCCTATGAACTGATTTGATCTACTGGCCCAAAACATCCCTTGAAACACGCTAGCAGTTTTGCCATCATGCCGTGGTCAATAGAAGAACAAATCCTTCTGAAGTTGCGGACTAAGATGATGTACATGTCAGGTAAAATGTTTACTACTGCGGTCTCGTTGTTGTGATGTGGTCTGAATGCTGATGGGCCTTTTTATACACTTTAAACGAGAAGTTTTAATGACCCCTGAGAAAAAACAATAAAAATGGTCTTTTCATTTAGTTCCTAAATAGTTAAAAGAAATCCATGGAATGTGCATATATTCAACATTATATTTTAATAGTGTTTGCCTTTGTGACTTTGATTTATAGCTTGAGCAATTTAAAACGGCAGCCAGAGGCATTTATTTAACACTGCTTTTTTTTTTGTTCCAACTGATAAAACAGAAGAGGCCAAAATTAGATATTTATATAATTGGTCCACAAGTCTTTACTGGTTTATTAAACAGCTTTGCATGATGAAAAAGTGTCACATCTTGAGGCACAATGGGGCACTGGCTAGTGCCGACAGTGACCGCTTGTCTGTACTTGTTTTCTCATGCTCAATTGGTTACTTGAGACACTGATACACAGTGATACGCCATAATGGACTGTACTCTGCCGGGAGACCTAATTCACAGAGAAAATGATCACCTGGCGGCACGGCTCCCAGCGAAGGGGAGTGAATGAACAGATGTACGAGGGGAGCGAGGTAGCGTGTTAACATGCACGCTACTATCGCAAACCAAAGCTGCAGGTCTGATCTCCCTCGGCCCAGAGGCTTTCTCATCTCCTCCTGCTCCTCTTTTACAAACCACTCTCTGAGAGTTAGAGAGTGGAGAGTCTCTCCCACCGTATAGTTTTTGCTCTCTGATGCCCTCTTTCCCCCTCTTCTGTCTGCTCCCTCTGTGTCTTTTTGCTTTTATTCGTACATCTTTTCCTCCCCCTCTTTCCTTCTCTCTGTCCTCGAGTGGCCAGGAGAATGATTATGCGTAGCAGGACTTAGATCCATCAATGTGTCATCGGCTCGTTCCCCAAGTCCCCTCCAAGGGTCCATCTCGTCCGCCAACCCCCACTCCTCCTTCCTCTCTGGCCCTTCTATGGCCCACCGACTGATGCCGTATTAGCATGGCAGAGAACAGCAGTAAGACAAGGTAGGCTTGCTTTGACAATAAAGATAATTGAAACTCTGATTTAGCATTCTTGCTCTTGGTTGCTCTCTTACTCTTGGTTGCTCTCTCTCTCTGTAATGCATTGGCATATCTGGGATCGCAGGAAGATGGGGCTGAGTGAAACAAACACAGAACTAAAGAGGGAGAGTGTGGAAACTGTCACATGACCTTGCCATTGAGACAGATATATATCTATGTGAAACAAAGGGCAAGTCAATGCTATTCTCAGCCTAAAGAAGGGGTGCAGGTGTTCAAAGTATCTGGGATATTATTTAAGGCAGTGGTCCCCAACCCTGGTCCTCAGGTCACACTGTCCTTCTTGGGGTCCATCTTTTAGATGTGTCTCCAATCTTGCGCATTGGATTCAAACAATTGCCTTATCTCCATGTCATGTCTCCAATTGCTGCAGAAGCCTGTTAATTGTCTATTTATCTACACTATGTGTGCAGCAACAGGGAAACGTCATAAACATCCAGGACTGTGAGAACAGAGTTCCAGGATTGGGGACCACTGACTTAAGGCATTTTTAAAATAAAATTTACTGTAGTGACTTAACTTGTAGTGGTGGTAGACTGGACTATGAGATGGACAGACCAATTTGGGCCATGTTTGCAGTAATGTAGGCCTTGAGTCTTTGAAGTGAGAAAAGAGGTGTGTCAAAAGCTAGACCTCTCAATATAAACCCTTCCTTCTTTGTTACAACCATTACCTTCTTCTCTTTATTGACTGCAGTGGAAGCTTTAAAGTTGTGGCTCCTTTACGTCACACACATGGCTCAATTAGCAGTTTTTCCAGAGAGGTTACAGCTCACGGAGAACAAGGGGCTGATTGAGAACTCTCTGAATGGACTAAAAATCAATTCCACTTACCACCTACCTTCAAAACCTAATGTTAGTGTGGAAACCCTTGGAAGGAGGAATTTCTTTTCTAAATATTTTGAATTGTCTTCTAAAAAACCTTTTTGTAGACAGTACTCAGATAGCAAACGGAGTCCAGAATGGATACTATGCTACATCCAAAAATTATGCAAAACCAGACCCAGATCAGAGTCCACCAGATGCAATATTTCATATTTGCAGGGGGTTTATTAAGAATTAGACAATGTTGAAATGTTCTCCAATCTCCAGGCTCAATCAGGGTTTGGAGTTTGTGTTCCTGCTGACCATGCTGAAAGTCAATGACTCGATACAATCTGCTGGGATTCCTTTGATTGGAAACTTTTTCAAACTGATTTGTAATGATGTACCTTTTATTTGAATAGGTACATCTGTTGTAAATTGGCGTTATATAAATAAATGGATTCTTGATGGTCTGATCTTGACCTTGTCATTTTCTCCAGTCTGTTTGTATAGCCAGAATGGAAAATATAAGGCAACTTGGTGTATATTGTGTATATTAAAGAATGTAACATTTAATTTCTGTGTACATTTTTAAGGACATTGTTAAATTTGAGCATTTCCATGATCATTGCCTTTGACACCTTGTAATCCAAAATGTCTGAGAACATTGTTTTAGTAACTCTATACAGGAGAACTTATGCTGGGGCAAAATTGATATATATATTCATTAAAAATAATCAGGAATCAACAATCAGTTTATTTATATAGCGCCAATTTACAACACACGTGTCTCATGGCACTTTACAAGAAAATCAATTAAAACTACGGATACATCATTACAAATAAGTTTGAAAAAGGTTTCAAACCTAAGGAACCTCCAATCCCGACAAAATTGTTTGAAGAAGTATTTCCTATTATTATTACACCCATTTTGGAAATGATTAATTTGTCATTAGTGAATGGTTATGTACCAGAGGCTCTTAAGGTAGTTGTAATAAAACCCCTTAAGAAACCTTCTCTTGATAAAGATGACTTAATAAACTACAGTCCCATATGTAATCTTCCTTTTTAATCTAAAATCCTTGAAAAAATTGTTGCTAATCAACTGAGAGAGCATTTGAGGAATAATGACCTATTTGAAGAATTTCAATCAGGTTTCAGAGCTATTCATAGCACTGAGTCAGCTCTCCTTAAAGTTACAAACGATATTCTCATGGCCTCAGACAATGGGCTTGTGTCTATTCTAGTTCTGTTAGATCTCAGTGCTGCTTTTGACATAGTCAATCACAATGTCCTCATTGACAGGCTCGAACATACTGTAGGGTTCAAGGGAACAGCACTAGGCTGGATTAAATCGTATTTTTCTGATAGATCCCAGTTTGTTCATCTAAATGACAAATCTTCTCCGCATTGTAAGGTTACTTGTGGAGTACCACAGGGTTCTGTACTTGGCCCAATTCTATTTACTATATACATGCTCCCTATTGGTAAAATCATCAGACAGCATGGTGTTAATTTCCACTGTTATGCTGATGATACACAACTGTATTTATCTATAAATC
>JAVLVB010000311.1:192772-210487 GCA_032876305.1 Orestias chungarensis | reverse complement strand
TATTTCAACCTTGTTAACCTTTTGTTTTCTCTTAGTGTTCTTCTCTCCATAGTAACCACACCTGGCCTGGCGTTCTGTTAGCTGAGACAGCTTCTTGGATGAGAACATGGGCTGAGATGCTTCCAGTGACGTTCTACAACTGCTGCTATAAACTCTTTTATTTCAGTATCCTGTGCTTCTAATTTAGCTTTCTGTCTTTACAAACCCCCAGTCGGTCGTGGCAGATGGCTGCTTGTTCTGAGCCTGGTTCTGCTGGAGGTTTCTTCCTGTTAAAGGGGAGTTTTTCCTCTCCACTGTCGCTACATGCATGCTCAGTATGAGGGATTGCTGTAAAGTCAACGACCACACAAGCCATTGTTTCTGCCTGCTGATTCCAGAGGAGTGAATGCTGCAAGTCAATGACTCGATGCAATCTGCTGGGGTTCCTTAGACTGGAAACTTTTTCAGATTGATTTGTTAGAATGTATCCTTGATTTTAATTGATTTTTTGTGAAGTGCCTTGAGACGACACCTGTTGTAAATTGGCGCTATATAAATAAACTGATTCTTGATTCTTCTTGATCAAACCTGCCATGCTTACGAAAAGTGCTGGAAAAAGTTGTATACCAACAGCTGAGTGACTTTCTCCTGTCTAAAAATGTGTTTGATGCTTTCCAGTCAGGCTTTAGGCCCCACCACAGCACTGAGACAGCTCTGATCAATGTGACAAGTGACATCTGCTTGAACACAGATGCAGGCAAAGTCTCTGTCCTAGTTCTTCAGGACCTGACCGCCGCCTTTGATACAGTTGACCATGTGATTTTATTACAGAGGTTAAAACACTGGGTGGAAATTACTGGTATGGCTCTCAATTGGTTTAAGTCCTACCTTGAGGACAGATGTTACTTTGTTTAAATTGGGAACTGCGTCTCCGACCGCATGGGTTTGACCTGTGGGGTTCCCCAGGGGTCGATCCTGGGACCCCTTTTATTCAATTTCTACATGTTTCCACTGGGCCAGCTAATACGCAGCCATGATGTGTCCTACCACAACTATGCTGATGACACTCAGATCTACATGTCGCTGACAGCATAGAACATGGGCCTGTTGATTTATTGTATCAGTCTGTGGATGCAGAACAACTTCCTCCAGTTAAACTCAGACAAAACTTAAAATCTTTGTCTGTGGCCAGAAAAAAACAAAGAAAAAGTGTCATTAGTTACCTTCTGACGCGCTCTCTGGAACCAAAGGATCAGGTCAAAAATCTTGGGGTAATACTAGATTCTGACCTGAACTTCAAAAGCCTCATTAAATCAGTAACATCAGCAGCCTTTTATCTCTAGCAGGTTAGACTACTGTAACGGCCTGCTCACTGGGCTTTCTAAACTGGCCTCCAGAATGCTGCTGCCAAAACCAGGAAATATGACCACATCAGTCCAGTGCTAAAGTCTCTTCACTGGCTTCCTGTCACTCAAAGAATAGACTTTAAAACAGCCTTGCTTGTGTACAAGTCTCTTCATGGTTTAGCCCCAAAGTACATATCTGACATGTTAGAGCCATATGAACCAGCCCGGACCCTGAGAACCTCAGGTAGTGGCCTCCTGCTGATGCCCAGAGTCAGGACCAAACAAGGGGAGGCTTCATTCCAGCTTTATGCTCCTAAAATCTGGAACAGTCTTCCTGAAGAGGTGAGACTGGTTTCACCTCTGTCGATGTTTAAATCCAGGCTGAAAACAGCCTTGTTTAACTGTGCATATAGCAACTGAGAATATTATTACTGTTATTATTATTATATTTTTATTTTTTTTAATTCAAAGTTGATTTTATTGTTTCATTTTCTGCTCTTTTTTCTTATGTAAAGCACTTTGAATTGTCTTGTACACGAAAATGTGCTATACAAATAATCTTGCCTTGCTAAGGACCATAATATCCAAGCCTGGTTTATTTCTGCACTTGGGAGTACAATAAATCAGTGTCAAGAAAATGAATATTGTCCTAGTTTTTCTTCCTTGCAAATGCTGGCAACTAGCCTGTAAAGCAGGTTTGCACTTAGGTATATCAGCTTTGGAATTTGCGTTTTCTTTTGAATATTTCTGATGTGCTCTTTGAACAAATCCACGAGTGGGCAAATTTTCTGCAAATAATGTTGAGATATGGGTTACAGATAATTCAGTAACTCTGAATACATAAATAGGTGATGGTCGAATGTACTACAGATTCAAATAATGACGGCTTTTGTTTTTAGCATCAAGGGCAAAAAAACAAACAAAATGCTTCTTGAGCTTGCAACTGGAGCCTGTTTTTGTTGACTGTGAAATCATTTCCAGATCTTATATATATATATATATATATATATATATATATATATATATATATATATATATATATATATATATCTGAGGCAAATGCAACTCTTTATCCACCTTCAGCTTGTTAAAGCAAGTTCTGTGTGTGTGTGCGTATGTGTGTATGATAGGGTGCTGAAGGAAGGAGATCCCCTTTATCTCTACTTCAAGAATGATAGCCCAGCTAAAGTGCAGCAATGCGTGAACACCGTGAACACTCATTGTCTTCTCCACAGCATCACACACATTTTTATGGACATTCCAAATTAGCAACCAATGGCGAGATTTTTATTGAAAAATAAAAAGGCTGATGATTTTGTGAACGATACATGAGACAAGTTTATATTTAGATGTGTTCATCGATTTGCAGCTGACAGACTACACTGCTAGCTGTCTGCAGCATATAACTCAGCCTGGGCTTTCAAGATTGGCCGAATCCTGCCGCTACTAAATCATGACAACAGTGAAACGAAGTGGGACGATGCCGGCCGACGTCGTTCATTCCGCCACATGAGGTACTGGATGCGCTCTAAATGTGCTATAATACTGATTTCAGCTCCAGGACGAAAGCAGCAGGAGGAGACAAGGTAGAGAGATGGTGTGAAAGGGTCATCATTTTAACACAATAAGATGAACAAAAACATTTATCTCATAGTTTATGGATAATTTTGTGTTATGGGGTTCCCAATCACGTTTTGTAATCTATGCATCTTCTTGTTTATTTTCAGCTAAGCTGAAATTTCCATTATCAGTGGATTTTCTAGTTCATTAAAAAAACCTTCTATATAAAGCAGGCTTTATATCCAATACGTAGATTATAGTCAAAATGTGATTTTGTTGTTTTATACATTTTCTTTCAATTTGAAAAAAATAAATAAAAATTTGGAGCGTCTCAGCCAGAGTTGAATTTGTTAGAAAATCTGTAAAGGGAGCTTGATGGGAAGAAAACCTTCTAAGGTCAAAGACTTGAAGTCAAACACAGAAGATTATTCATCATAATATTATTAATAACATAAAAAAATATCTTGGGTGTGAATGTTATAATACAAAAACTTTAAAAATCCTCAAATTATTAAGCAGGGTTCAGATGACTTCTGACAAGCCATTTTCAAGATTTGTTTTCAATAATAAAACACCTTTTTTTTTTCTAATCTTTGAACAGATTCACTTTAAATCTAAATGTGTTTGGATTAAAAACCATTTTACAGTTATACAAGTTCTACCTGCAAGCCCTAAAAAGGGTTTTACTCTTTGTTTGATGTGCAAGCAGATAATATGCAGAGTCTTAAGCCTGAACAATATTTATTATTACATGAATATGCAGTACAGAAGACCCCTGTCTAATTTATATTTGTTATTCACTGACAATAAATATTTTGATTCTGACATGGATTTAAATCCTGCAACGAGCACAACATCCTTCTGCATGAGTCAGCACATATCCAGGTTCACCTCAAGTTTGCCAATGACTATTTGAATGATCCATAGGAGGCTTAGGAGAAGATAATGTGATCAGATGGGACTAAAACAGAATGTTCTGAGAAAAACTCCACTTGCTGTTTTTTGAGTAAGTAAGAAGAGAAGTTCAAACCATCCTAACTGTAAAACATGATGCTGTGGGGTTCCTTTTTTTTTGCCAACAAGCACTTAAAGCTCATGGGGTGACCTAGCCAATCTCTAGACCTAAACGTAATTGATGTTATTAACTTTAATAAAGAATTTGTTTATTAAATTGAAACACAGAAAATCTTTTAAAGAAGTACAAACTTGTTGTTCCCTATAGCGACAGCTATAAAACATGAAAGATCTGGAGAAGTTCTAAATGAAGGAGTGAAGCATAATCTGGCCAACAACTGCAACAAATATCTGATCTCTTTAATTTAAGATTTCTGAATTGACTGTTAGTTTCTATTTTTTTATTGTATTAAATATGTATTTCATTTCAATTGCCTTCCACAGTTGTATAAAATATTAATTTCCCCCTAAAAAAATTAATTGAATGATTTTATGAACATCAACAAAGACACATATAAAACTCCTTAGCTGACCACACTTGACGGAAAGCTCCGAACACAGCATGTCTATATCGGTTCATCTGGTGGCTCAGGGTTGCAGATGCAGCATTTCCTAACATTGAATATTAATTAGACTCTGGCCTCCTCTGTCATTGACTTGAAAGCCGGAGGGACTTCTGTTTTTTTTTTTTTTTCTTCTTTTCTTTTGGCGTTGGGAGCATTGGTGTATATCTGGTTCTTTAGTGGACAAAAGAGTTTCATAACAGTTGCTACAAAAAACAAAATGAGCAAACTCATGTTTGGCTCCTTTACCAGTCAAGTTTCTCATTGACCTCTGAAACCTCATGCTTCCTCTAAAGCTCTGTGTTGTTTACAGCCAGTGGGCAACCAACTGCAGCTCAAATCCCTCATTCATAGGTTGCACGCTGACAAGCTGCTGGGCGCGTCAGGCCAGCACAATCAGCACCGGGGCCAAATCAAAAGGCAACGTCTTTTCATTAGATTAAAAAACCTCTCCTGTGGTGAGCATTACCCACGGGCGGATATTTACCTCTCTTCCCTAGTGGTGCTAATTAAAAATTCAATCACACATCATATTCTTTATTTAAGCCCTCCATTTTGTCTTGTGTGTGTTCCTACTTGTCTCCCTGCCCCTCCCGTTGATTTGTTTTTGGTTTGTTTGTTTGTTCGTTATACGGGCACTTTCTTGGATCAGAGGACTCTCTTTCCCAGATTAAAAAGCGTCTCTACAAAATCTGTGCATTGTATCCATCCCTTCTCCCCCTGCCACCAGGTAATGCAGAAAAAGCATTCATCTCCAAAGCCATTTCACATGCCAGGTAAAGTAATGGTCCCCTGAGAATTTTAACTGCATCAGAGGCAGAGGGAGGAGAAAACAGGTGGAACAACAAGGAAACATTTTCTATGCTTTAACTTGCAGCTTTGTCTCCAATGGGACAGAGAGAGTTTAAAGGAGCTTGTTGTTTTTTTGTCCTACAACACAACCTTATTATTCCGTCTGCTTGCCAAGTCGCATCAGATGAGTGTTCAGACTGCAAAGTGCCATTTGACACAGCGACGCAAAAAACACAACGAGTAGCACACACACTGCAAGCATGACTGAGGAGAGACAGGCACAGAGCCTGAGCATTTAGATAGAAAAACGCACACACTTACACACACACACACACGTATAAATCAAACACAGAACAAATGGTACACTCAAGGTGGTTGCGTACTTTTACCACCATTTCATAGATAGCAACTAAAATTACAAGGAAAGCTCTAATATTTGTAAAGTGAAGCTAGAGATATAAAAGCTGAAGTTTTATAACCAGAACATGTAGGAGATAAATCATGTTTTAGTTATTTTAAGATTACCACAAACAAAATCGACCTAAAGACATAGCAAACTTACAGTAATGGCTGTGGCTTCTTGTTTGAAGCAGCCAATTAGATGTCAGGGTCTCGACATAATTTGAGTGGGTACTCACTTGCTTGTAAAAAGATTCTGTAGGATTTTTTTTTTAAGCTATCAAAGTGAATCGTATTTTAAAGTCTAAATGTAACACTTTATTAATTTCTAATTAATCGTTTATGAATGCAAAAAAAATGATTTAAATGTATAATTGTTTATTATAACTTTTTAATTTTCCTTATAGTAAGGTATTATGATAAATACTTCACTATAAGACTTTCATTTAGATAGTATACATTTTTAATATTTCTCAATAAATAGTGACATGTTTTCCACTTTTAAAAAAATCTGTTTTGTCCTCTTTCTCACTAACATTAACACATAATAAACACTTACTTATGATTTATGGTGTTTACAGAAATGTTAATACCCTAAGGTCAGTCTAATTGTAAAGTGATACCATTAGAAGATTATAATTTGGAGATTGTGTTCCAAATCTAAGAAAATTGGTAGGAGAGTTTCTATAATACAAAGAAATAAAAAGGGGTTGGATTAAGTGATCAGTTGGATACCTTTAAAAAATATTTGACAAGTTAAAAGTTACTTTCCCTTTTACACGTCTTTGAACTTCAACATGCCACTACAGTGTTTGGTTTTGATGCGTGCTTTAGTGACCAGAGTCTGATCTTAACACAGATCTCACACACTGCAGATACATGTGTCTTCCCTGGAGCTTCTGAAAAGCGGAGATTGCCTCTTTAAGGTGGAAATCAATATCCTTTCTTTCACCATTTTTCTTTGCTTCATCCTTTCCTCCCAATTCTCTGGTATCCTCACCCTTTTCTCTTTCTCTTTCTCCCTTTCAATACATCTCAACATGTGTCATTGTTTGTAACAGATGCATTTGCTGACTGAAAAGACATTCGCTCAGTTGCTATCTTGTTTAAGCCTTTAGAAAAAATGAATTTAGACTAATTTAAATTAGATCGTTTTCCTTTTTTTGGTTGTATCTGTCAGGTTGAGTCCTCTCAGTGCTTACTTTGCACTTCTGATTATTTTGATACTCTGATTATTTTGTTACTTTGTTTTTCCCCTCTCTTATGTCCCTCATCGTCTCCTGTTGCTCCACCCAGGTTCTTACCGTCACCAGTGATCAAAACCTTGCAAGACTCCCACAGTCCCTACAATCATCTGGTTTCACCGCTCCAATGCCTCACCTCGGTCTGCCCGCTCCAGCATTCTCCATCTGCTGTGCTCTTCCCCTGGACAACCTGGACATCAGCTGAAAAGACTCTCCACTCGCTCCCCACTGGCGTCAACAATCTCCACCAAAAGTAAGAACGTTCCATATTTATCACGCTCCTTCTGCATCACCTCAACCCCACTGTGCTTACCTCTCAGTGGTCTCCGGTCTCCTGCGTCGTCTTGCGGTCCTTTGAGTTTCCCGCAGAACTGTTGACGTTTCCCATTGTCTCTGGATTTCCTCCATTATTGCTGTCTCTGGATTCCCTCTCTGACCGCTGTCTCTGGATCCCTCCGCGTCCGCTGTCTCTGGATTTCCCCCGTCGAGTTCCCGGCTTCCAGCATCCACCTATCTACAAATCTTTTCAATAAACTCAAAATTGTTTTTACTCCTGAGAGACCTCTATTTCACGTGGGTCAGAAGCTTGAATAACATGACAGTGTCTGCTTTAGCATGATTTATCCAACTTTCTTTACTTCTTAAATATTACAATTACAACACAGTAGTAAAAATAACCCATTTGATGCCATGCCATTTTATACCACAACCAATGACAGCTTAGGTCATTTGTTAGATACAACAGATAAAAGACAATATGTATTAATAATACACAACATAACTGTAAATATTATGATGTGAAGAGTCTTAATTATGGGTGTAAAACAAAACAAAAATCACAGTTTTGGGTTGTACATGTTTCAATACTTTTCTTTTTTAGCAAGTGGCAACTTCAGAACTGGCTGAATATTCTTTTTTTTTGAGGATGAAAAGGTACAGCCACTGGTGGAAGAATTTATTGATAAATTATATTTAAAAAAATGAAGAGTCAAAGGTGTTTCTTGATGTAAATGTGCAAAATTTTCATTTCACATTACAGAAACCTTTTTTGATGGTTAATGACCTTTTGTCCAATATGAGTATTGTTATAATCCGCCATCATAAATAGAGATATAAAGCAGCAGCACTATGCTATACTTTCTTACAACAAATTGAAATCTGTTTAGTGATAAATAATCCTTGCCATTCCTGAAGATGAATTTTTTTTGTTTCAAAAAACTAATTCTGTAAAGCAAATTAAAAAGTTTTCAATTTTGATGTTTAAGTATTTAATTTCTGCCTCTATTAATTTTTTGCACATATCCCATCTAAACTATTTTGAATATTGTTGTGCCTTGATCGGCTTGGTACCAAGGCACCCAAGTTGAAGGGATCCCACAACAAAACAACAGCTTGGCAACCACAGCAGAGATAAGGGCTCTGGATCCACTTTGCTGTTTGTAGGCAAACATCCCACCAAGACACCACACAGAACCATACACCATCCTATGTACATATACAAATAGGGGCATGCATTCATATTTAGCCCTTCTGTAAATATATTTTTTTAAGTAATGTTCACTGTGCCCAGGACCCAGCTGCAACTTCTATCTGCAACTGGGTCCTGGACTTCCTGACCAACAGGCCGCAGACTGTGAGGATTCACAACATGTCCTCCCACACCATCACCCTCAGCACTGGCTCCCCTCAGGGCTGTGTGCTGAGCCCCCTCCTGTTCACACTGCTAACATATGACTGCTGGCCTATCCATCCAGGCTGTCATATTGTGAAGTTTGCAGACGACACAGCAGTGGTTGGATGCATCACAAACCGTGATGAGTCCAGCTACAGGCAGGAGGTGGAACACCTGGAGGGTTGTTGCAGAGAGAACAACCTCTGCATTGATGAAAAGAAAACCAAGGAGATGATTGTGGACTTCAGAAGGGGCAAGCATGCCCACATCCCCCTGCACATGGGAGGATCTGCGGTGGAAGTGGTCAACAGCTACAGGTATTTGGGTGTACACCTGAGTAACAACCTCACCTGGCACAACAACACTTCCATTCTGGTCAGGAAGGCACATCAGCGGCTCTACTTCCTAAGGAGGCTGAGAAGAGCTGGACTCGGGAGCTCAGTCCTCACCTCCTTCTACAGATGTGTGGTGGAGAGCGTCTTGTGCTCCAGCATCAACGTGTGACATGGAAGCTGCTCTCCTGCAGACAGGAAAGCTCTGCAGAGGTTGGTGTAGATCGCACAGAGGATTGTTGGAGTCAGCCTCCCCAGCACCACAGACATTTACACCTCCAGATGCAGGAAAAGAGCCACCTGCATCAGGAAGGATCCCACCCACCCAACACACTCACTTTTTGTTCCGCTCCCCTCAGGCAGGAGGCTGCGGAGCATCAAGTGTAGAACAACCCGTCTGAGAAACAGCTTCATTCCTGAAGCTGTGAGACTCTTGAACTCCTCCTGAACAAACCACTGCACGGACAATACAAAATGAACGCCTTACTATACCCGCACTGAGACACTTTACTACTGTATATTCCTATTTTATTTACTTACTTCTATTTTATTTATTTTAATTTTTTTACTCATTTTATCTATTTAATATTAGCTCTTGGGTGGAACTGGACCGTGAGTATGTAATTTCGTTCCACCTCATGTACCACATGTGTTGAAATGATAAATAAAGTCTCCTTCCTTGTGGTACAGCTGGTGCTTTAAAAATCTAAAACTGATATTTTAGTACCTTCTCATGGTCATAGGTCAAGCTAAGTCAAATCTGAAAAGTAATCATATGTGAAATTCAGGTTTTAAGTATTTTCAGATACAAAAAAAATACGAAAAAGCATTCTATTAAAATGTTAATTGTATGTTAAGGGTCATTATCTTGTGGAAAGGAAACAGCCACTTCAGCAAACTTTGTTTTGTAATTCTCCAGGCCTCAAACTGAAGTTCCTGGGATATCAACTTCTGGTAGCAGTTGTACAAATTGTACATATTTCACAGTTGTGAAAAAAAATTCTTAGGTGAAATTTTCTTCTAAAGGGACATCTATCTTCTCTAAAATTGAAGAAAACCAACAATTACATCTAGAAGGTCATTGTATTTTGTCTTCATCATTCTTGAAACACCATTGCATGCTTCCGCACTGTTAACATGTTTTTATTGGTAGTTACACTTGGTGATGAAAATGTTAATAAAGTGAATTGGATGATCAGAATCTTGACATCACTTTCCCCATTAATACGTATTTAAACAGCAGCTTTGGCCGTTTTTACACTAAGGGATTCTGTGTCCAACTATTTTTAAACCACAGACTAGAGGATGCAACTGCATCCTCTAGTCTTGATGGTACAACAACATGCCAAACATGTCACTGTTTCTTTTTGGCTCTGTTTGTTTGTGGCAAGACAAACTTGGACATTATTCCATTTAGTATTTATTGTGAATGCATTGTTAGAGTGCCAATAAGAATACATTCTGTACAGTTGACTCTCTAAACTCCAATGTTTCCATTAGTTTGGGAATCTAGTTTAGTTGTTAACATGTTTTTGAGGTAAGGATGGAATTCACCCATTTGTTTCAAGATTTAAGTAGAAATGGAAGAAAAAAAAAACATTAGAAATCGGACCGTGACCAGTATTTCCACTGGCTAAAGGATGTGTTATGTGAGTTTGATCGTATTTTTATGACGGTCTATCCAGCTAGTTTAACAAGTTAGTGGAAATATGTCATAGAAGTCTTCAGAATTAGTGAAGGCTGAAAACTACTCGTATAGTTTCTGTTAAAGGTAACTTTGGCAATTAAAGTAAATCAAATTAAAAAATTTCACGTCAAGCGGTGGTAAAGCTATATTAGCAGATACTGACCATATACAAGGTAAGAAAACACATTGTTAAATTTAGTGCTCAACGTCTGCATCAAACCACTGCTCCCCCTAAAAAAAATTAAACTAAATGAGGAAGAACAAGTGGCAGATGAGATGTGTGAATTGTAGTTATGCTTGTTCCAGTCGGAGATTGGATGAAGTACAGTACAGCGCAGGGCAAAAATGTTTCTAAACTTGATACAAACTGGGGGCTACGGTCAGACAGAATGCCAACAGGGATATGATAGAGCTTGGACACATGTTTTACTAAGAGTCTGGTAGTCTGAAGTGCTGTAGGGAGTTTTTTAAGCGGACAAGGTGGCATGCTTTAGAAAATCTGCCAACTATTGTGAATATGGTGTTCATACCTTGTGAAATGGGATGTAGGTAATGCTCTGAGCTGGTCAGGTTTCTGTGGGAGTGCTCTCTCGACTACCCCCTCAAATTCCTAGGTTACTGATCCAATCCCACAATTCGATGGGAATATGGTAGTTGGGGATTCATCCATAGATAACTGTTGGGAAAGGGCATTGGGTTTGGTGTGCTTTGATCCAGGTCTGTAAGAGGTTTAGCACAACCAAAAGAGTGACCAGCGGGACTGACGTGAATTACATTTTCATTTTAGCAGAATGCAGGTGTGAAAGATTTATGTGATCTGTCAATACAGTATCAGAACCAGTTGTCCTGCATACTGTAACCAATTACCCCACTGCTCCAATGCAAGCTTTATTGCTAGCAGCCCCCTAGTCCCCTATGTCGTAATCCCTCTCAAGAGGGGTGAGACCACAGGAAAAGAAAGCGCAAAGGTGGAGAAGTCCATCTGGTCCATAGCGTTGTGATAGTAAAACTCAGACCCCTATGTCAGAAACATTCACGTCAATGATAGATTGGCTGTGGGTGTCCCTGTAAATGTTTACTTGGTTGAAGTGAGGGCTGTCAGTGATGCGAATCCTAAGAATCTATGCAGTTGTTTGCGACAAAGCTGAGTGTTACAACAAATGTACCTTAAAATAAAAATGTCGACCTAATTAGAAAACAAATTTATTATTATTTTGAAATTGTTGACGAGTAATATCTCTAAACATATTTTATAGTTATTACAATTTTTTAAACTACACTATTTTGACAAGTTAAAAGTACTACATTCATCAGTCAAATAGTATTTTCTACTAAAGATAAGGGAACTATAAAAACTAATATTTATACAGAATTTCATTTAAAATGCAACCAATGTGACTTTGAACAAATTCTTAAAGCTACCCTGAAATTAAAATTGACACCTTCTGTCTATACCTTGTGATCTTATTTTAAAGAACAAAAGGAAGTACATTTTTGATATGACAGCTCCCACCATTTAGGAAACATAGAAGTTTGTTAAAGACACCATCTGCCTTCATAGCTGTATGTTAAAGTTGAAATTAAATATTATTTAAAGTTGTTTAAGGAATCTCAAAAGGATTTTATCACCTTTAGTTACTAACCTGATATTGTAAGAAATGGACGATATTTCTGTGTGAAAACAAAAACATTAAATTAGATTTAAATAAATTTAGAGTTGCTCCATTTTTTTCAGTGGGGTAGATTAACAATAGAACTTAAAAGAAATAAACAAAACTGTATATAATAGAAGTTTTTGCATTGTCAGTCTCAGTAATTAGAAGCAACTACATCATACTCACCTAACATGCCTTAGCCCCCGCCCTTTGTCACCTCACAGTTAGTGACCTAACTTTTCTACCCACCCACTCCAACCAACAGCTATTTGGAGTCTATTTTTTGCCCCCGTTCTCTAAATAAGGCCGTGGAGCAGTGCTATGCCAGTGTGCTGGTGAAGGGGTGGGGGTGTATGGTTCTTACCTTGGTATAAAAGCTTTGGGACAGAGGGGGTTCCCTCTCCATTATTCCACCTCCCTTATACATGTTCTCATTGGGTAAAAACTTGCTTTTACCCAATTTGGATTCTTAAATTGAAAGAAAAACCAGAAAGAAAAATCACACCTAAGTAGTTCTGGTGCTCAGAAGTGACTTTTATTTCCTAAACTATTTTTTTGTATAGCAGTACTGTGGGTCTTTTGTAGAATATTTTTCTCTTCACTTTGGTGGAATGGGTTTCACAGATTCCTGGTCAGCTTGTCTGGAAAAGCACTGTGTGGAATATGGGAGCAGAAAGGACAACAAAGACAGAACAGAGTAAGATATCATTGCTTTATTGAGGTTTATTGTGTTGAGGTTTTTCTTTTTTACATTTGTCTTCTTCATAACTTGATGACATAACTTCCAGCTTTTTCTCTTCTTTATCCTTGTTCTTTTTCTTGGTGTTCCATTCCTTTTATTCACTCTCATTTCAGAACCTCTCCTACATTTTTATTCTTAACACATTTTTCCTCCAGGTTTTGTCTTTAATTACATCACCTTTTCTTTCTCAGGTCCACAGCATTCCCTCCTTTTCTTTGTAATTGATCTATTTCTTTAATTCAAACAGTTTCTGCTTTTCTCCTCACCTCGCACCCACCCCCCCTCCGTCTCTCTCGACCCCTCCCACCGTCCGTCTTCCCGATTTGTCCTTCAGCACTGTCAGCACTCACTATCTCGCTCCATCTCTTTCCCCTGCAGTCCAATCAGCTGTCTCTCCTTCTAACTTTACATGGCCCAGTTGTGATGTGAAGGGACAGACAGCTGCTGGCTGACGCATTCACTGCCCAGTCATCACATCAAAATCGAGTCCTGTTTAAAAAAACAAAAAAACAACACAGGTTATTTTATAGTTTTTTTATATAATGTGGATTTTTTTCTGTCTGAGGGATCCTGTGTTTTTTTTATTATTTCCTTTTTGGTCTAATGCTTTCCTTCTCCTCCTCCCTTTTTTGTTCCGTAAGAGGGAAATTTCATTGACCCTCTTCTTCTCTCTCCTCCTATCATTTCACTCCTCCTCTTTCTCCTCCTCCTCCTCCTCCTCTTCTCTCTGCATCCTTAAACTCTCCATCGCTGATTCAGCTCTCAGGGAGAGACTCCGCCTGCAGCGATTGCCTCACTCCGAATGGGCCACCATCCCTCTCTGGATCACCTTTGTAACGGTAGGTCCAGGAGCGTGTGTGTATGTGTGTGTGTGTATGTGTGTGTGTGTATGTGTCTGGTTGGATGTTTGTAATGGTTCTGAACTCTGCATATATTTTTAAAGTATTTTTCTGAGTTTGCTTCAACCTGACCATATTCACAGACAAATTCATGTTTGTAGGTTTGAAAAATTCTGGTTTAAAGGGCAAAAGGTTTTTCTACTTTTCCACTTTGTGTCAACTAGAAAAAAGGCAAAGAAGCAAAGCTAATGGTTACTGATGAAAAAACACTTGATTTCAGGGTTGAAAAGTCAATGTTTGTATTGGAAGAGATTCACTGGGGAGTCTTCTCAAACAATGTTCTCGGTCAAATGGATATTTTTGAACCAGGGTGTCATAGTCCTCGGGGAGACATGAGACTGTAAAATGGTAATTGTTAGTAGAATCACACAAAAAAAGTTTTTGTCAACTGACAGTGAGCGCCGTATTACACAAATTGTAAGGACAGTAGGAAGGGTTAGGGTTAGTTGAGTGAGCTTGGATCAAATCTGGACTGGGTTATTCCACTTGAACACATCAAGTCTTTAAAACAAATTTTACTTTTGTATAGTTTATTCTACTATATCACAATATATATATATATATATATATATATATATATATATATATATATATATATATATATATATATATATATATATATATATATAGTATATCCACAAGTTACTCATTAAACCAAGGACCACCCTTTTCTTGGGCTATCAGTGGGAAAACATGTATTTGCATCTTTCTACAGTTTTTTTTTAAAGATTGATATTAATTATTACATTATGTTAATTTTTAATCCAGCAATATCACAAAGAAAGATCTTCTGAGTACCACTGCTAACTTCTTATGTCTCCACTTGAGCCTTTTATCTAAGATTTGATGAGTTTATGAAGCTCAGAATCGCTCCGTAAGGCTGCAGCAGCAGAACAGTGTTCGGAAGTTCTTGTCTGCAGGACAGACAGCTACTATCAGGAACATCGCGTGGAGACGTTCTTAAGTTCCTCTGCGTGTTCTAACCTTAGTTCTGGAGCAGTCATCCACACGAGGCCTCTGCTCTATCTATAGACAGGACACTTGCAGGTGTCACTCTCCACAGGGAGGTTTAAAGCAGAAGCCAGGTTCTAAAAGTGTCTTGCATATGCTCCTATCTGTTCCCCTCCTCCTCCTCACCATTCCTCCTTGTCTCTATCTCCTGCTGTCCTGGCTAATTTTACCCAGTTAGCAGATACTAGGGAGATCAGCCATGGTCAGCTGTCTGTCAAGCATCCGGAGCTCTGACAGACTTTAGAGAGAAATGCTGGAGGTGGCAGAGTGTCGGGTGTCCCGGCCCAGCCCTTATGAGCGGGAGGGGGGCTGCTGTTCTCATTATAGATCACAGCTGTCCGAAGGGAATCTTTTTGTTCAACCAGTTGGTTGAGAAACTTTGTTTATTGTCCTTTTAGCTCAGATTCAAACTATTTTGTTTCCTTAGTTTTCTTAGTTTTTTTTTTTTCAAATTGATTTGTGAAAAACGCATTTCATTCAGTCGGAAGAATAATACAAGTCCCAACCGATGATAGCAAGTTTCACACAATTCCACAACATCAATGCATCACAGTGCAGGTGATTCTAGTACACGGGTCTTATCCTGCAATCTACAGCAGTTGGCAATTCCTCCCTGGAGAATTGTGGTTCCTGTCTGGAATACTGTGACTCCGATAGCACAGAGGGTGGAGTGGAGAAGCGGCTTAATTCTTTATAATGTGTCTATGTGTTGAGTGCTGCACGTGCACAAAGCCACCCCCCACCCCCCGTTTAGCCGCCCCGGCCAATGATTTAAAAAACCGTCGTTCCATCGCCTGGAGAGGATGAGTGTGATTTATGGAAGAGACTTTTAGTTTAATTACTGGGCGGGCAGGGCTGATGTGTGCAGCCCCCATGGCAATGGTTACACAGTGGTAGGAACACACAAAGGGGGATACTGAGGCACGGGGGGGGTCGTAGGAGATTGCATGTACCCAGGTAATCTGTGCGTCCAGATTTTGCGAGTTTTCAAACTTTGTTGCAGGGAAATAAATGCATGAACTCTCACCTGTGCGGACGGTTTGAAAGAATGCATCTGCCAGCTTGTTACTGTTAAAAAGAAAGTCCTAAAAGTTTCAAAAATGACCTTTTTCCTCGATACATGCGGTTCAGCCCTTTTATTTGTATTTATTTTTTTTTTTCATTAAAATGTTACAGAAAGTGTTTAGATCCCAAAGTGGGGATCAAGACCTCTTTTTAAAGCAATACTGTTATAAACATCCTTTTGTTAATTGATGAGTGTCTTCCAAGCAGCTGACGGATGCTGCATCTAAGCATATAGCCTGACTAATTAACCTGCTTCTATCAGCTGGTGCATAACTATATCAATAGTTGCTAAATGCTACAGTGTTTGGCTTAAAAAGCACTTAAAACCTTCAACAACATATTGTGTTTTCTCAGTTTCAACTTAAAACTTTGCATGAAGATCCAAAGAATCTGATTATTATAACCTTTATAAATATTATGTTATGTTAAGCTTTTTAATCTAACAATAATAAATAAATACATATTATTTACAGTTTTGGCCAAATACTGAACATTTTAGGTATTTTTAGGACCGCTTAATATGATTCCCGCATCAGGTCAGTCAGTCTGACCCAAGATAGAAATATATTGGTAAACTCGCTTTTACAAAATCCCACCCCTCAAGTAGAAGCCATCCCTTAGCATGTTATGGAAAGAATATTTTGCTGTGTCAGCAGTTGGTGTGAGCTTTGATGGTGATTTGATTAGCCGTAATTGTCATTCAAGGTGAGCGTAAGACCAAAGACAGTGGCAGACTTCCTGCTGTAGCATGCTGCCTTCACTTTCTACATGTGTCAGCAGTAATGCATCCGCTTTTATTCCAGTACCAACTTTAGGACATTTTCTGCTGTAAATGAACTTTTACGCTGTAACACCTGTAAAAACAAACACACA
This sequence comes from Orestias chungarensis, assembly GCA_032876305.1. NCBI lineage: Eukaryota > Metazoa > Chordata > Actinopteri > Cyprinodontiformes > Cyprinodontidae > Orestias > Orestias chungarensis. Next base: position 193,714 of record JAVLVB010000311.1, on the reverse strand, counting down.
CAAAAAAATTATGGCCATGTACTTTTTACGGAGAGCATTTGATGTGTGTCTTTAAGAACCCCTCTCTCTGAGGGACCCCTGCGCTGTATGCTTTACGCTGCCGTTGCAGCTCTAGGTTTTCTCAACACCTCCCTCAGAGCCTTTAATAGATGCCTGACGTTAGCAATGGTTCAATTCATTAAAAGCACAACTCAGCCTTTGTGCATTTGCCTATAAATTGGTATTGATCTCAGAGAGGGACAGGGAGTTGGAGGGGCTGGAGGGTGTGGGTGGGAGAGGAGGCATGTGTGTAAGGCTGTGTGGTGGAGGCTAGTGGGAGAGGGTCTCAGGTGAACGGGACGCAATGAAGCTAAAAGGGCCGTCCGCATAGGAACAATGTGTGGGACACACGGTTGTAGAGAATAACATCAATCTGGTCCATGAGCTGCTTTTTACTCCACATGGAAGAGTAATGCTACTGTAGTTTGACGGGAGGAAAGGGTAAGCCAAAGAGGAAGGGAGGGAGACAATGAGAGCACATGTTATATAGAAGGGAGTGGGCAGTCAGGGGATGGAGGTGGTGGTGGGGGGATTAACTGCATTGCATGGACAGCCTATACAGATGAGGAGAGAAATATATGTGAGTGGTAGAGGAGCGATGGGACAGGCAGGTGAGCACCGGACTAAAAGTTTTCAGAGAGAGAGAGAAAGAGAGGGAGAGACTGCAGAGGCAGCACCTGGGACACTGAGAGGAGAAGAAAGACACTTCTTCCCAGTCTCCTGTTTGTTCCGGCTGCACTGCTTCTTCTCTTTGGTGCATCGTCAGAGCTGAATAAGAGGCAGGAGGCGTGGGTTGGGGTTGTGTGTTGGAGAAGGGGTGCTCCTGGCCAATATCTGCCTCTAGGTAAGTGCAACATCTTCCTCATTTCCTTTTACTCTTTACCCCCCCCCCCCCCCCCCCCC